>CM034151.1:378899406-379384429 GCA_019776745.2 Taxus chinensis
ATCCCTTTGCCTTTTCACCACGTGCCACAGTGCCTTTGGTCCAATATTGACTAGTTGACTAGAGTTGACTTTCCCGTTGTCTGAACTTTGACCAAACATATCTAGAGCTCCTGATGTCCATTTGTTGCATTCTCAAAGTCATTAGAAATATCTTGATATGTTCTTATTCAATGAAACCATTTAGAGATGTTTAGGGAACTTTAAAAAATGATCCCCTGATCAGGCGAGCGCCATCCTTCAGCTTTATCTTCATCTCCCCCAAGGAATGGTGAACGCCTTTGAGCTCATGGTACCCACGCATGAATAAATCCTCAAATTTGTGCAATAGATAAATTATCTTAGAGACTTCCTTCTCCAACCAGTAATCTCCAATAATAGCTTCCTTAAGTTCTTCTCCTGAACCGATGTTAACCTTCTTTGTCTTTAAGGGCTCATGGTAGGCATGCGCGTGAGTATCAACACTGTCCACCACCTCGCACGTCCCTACAAAATGGATAACATCCAAGCTTTCTACTTCCTCTCCATCAATCACATACACCAAATTCCCTTTCTCCTTTTCCAAACATGCGCGCTCAAGCTGTAACTCTTCTATTTCCTCTACTTCTTCTTCAAACTGCGCCTCTAAACCTGGTCCACCTAGTAACTTCAACAACCTATCCTCCGCCATGGCACTATCTCCCATGGTAAGGCACTTGATACCCTACAAGGCCTTATCAACTGATAGCTTGGTACTCTGATAGTCAAAGGTTTGAATGAGGTCAGCTGTGAGCTCTTGCCAATTACCTGTCTGACAGCATGTCTCTGAATGGATGTACCATGTGCGTGCACAATTCTGAAGTGTAGAATACAACTTGTGCACATAGAGGGATGGTGGAAAAGCTTCCGTGCCTTCTCTCTAGATCCTCTCACACTCTTGGATATGGAAAGAGGTGGGATCCTTCCCATGGTAGTCCTTGATGGTGGTGGGCACGTTGCTCCTAGAGAATCTGACAGAGAGAGCAATTCTTACCTCGCGCCATTCCAAAAGGCTCTCTTGATGGGTAGCCCACCACCATGCCATTGTGCCAAGAAGGACATAGCTTAACATCCCCCTCTATTCCTTCTCATTCTTCCACTGAGCTTCCATCTCCTACTGAAAGATCTCAGGGAAGGCTCCTCCTGAATAATTAGGCAACTCCTTTCCTCTTAGGCACTGAAATGTGCACACCTTTTTCACCTTGGTCACCGAACCTCTCAACTACCGTCGCATCAATTCATAAGTTCCATGTGCCTAATTGTCACATGCTAGACTGGTGGTATCAATTTTTGATTGAGAATCTTCAAACTAGATAAATCTGTTGGTAGGATGTATTATCTCTGGGTCCCTAATTGAGCGCACTTATATCCTATCCAGAACTTCTTCTCCCAGGGGTTTAGTATAGGGTGTCGAACTTCACATCAGCCAGGGGTATACTTATCCAGTCCTTATTTTCAAAGTTGATGTACCCTTTGTTGAACTGAAGGTCCGCATTGTTCTTGTAACACCTTGGGCACCCAAGGAGTGCTAGAAAATTTTCTACCTCGGCAAGCGCTAAGACTTCAAATTCTCCAATAAACCTAGCTCCCTGGATAGTGATAGATGCATCCTTTAAGACACTTATGGGAATTTCCTTAGTCTTGTTTGCCATATACAACACATTCAAAGATGGTTGTAATACAGGTCTTCCCATCTGATGCCATGCATCCAAAGTTAGAACATTAACCTCCGCACATGTGTCAATGAGGATATTACTAAGGAGCCATCCATCTACAACTGCATTCAATGTGATCTCCTTGTCATAGTCAATGCTGTGAGGGGGAAGGTTTACGTACAAGACCTACCTCTCGCACTCCCCTCTAACGCGTGGTACCTTCTCTCTCAACCATGTTCCTAGCAAGGGAGTGATATTCTCTTGCCTTAGCATTTTACACACCTCCTTGACCTCATCCAGGTCATCCTTTGGTACCTCGACTCTCCTCCCTTATTCCTCCCTCCTGGACTGCTCCTTTAGACACTGGATTTCCCCTTGTAAACTTTGAATGACATCCATGGTTTCCTAATATACCTCCTTTTGACATGCAGGGTCTGGGTATTTTCCATGAACTACTTCCTCCCTCGAAACCAGGTTCTTCTGCCTTGGTATCTCTTGTGCATGCACGGCTTCTACTCTTGTTGTTACCAAGACAGGCTCCAAACCTACATCTCGTGTTACCCGTGGCATCCATTGCGTGTCTACCTTTTTAATGCTAACCATTGTAGTGCCTTTGTCTTTCTGGTGTTGCTGATTCATGTGCTTAAACAACTCTGGGAACTCCTCTTACTTATGCTTCTTTCCACACCATGAGCACTGCAACAGGTCCATGAATTCTTGTTTGTAATTCTCTGTAGACCCATAATTGAAACTAGTTCCACATGGGAACTTAGTCCTTCCTCCTCCGCGGTTACCATGACCATGGAATCCTCCGTGAAAACCCCTTTTGATCTTGCCTCCATTTACGTGCTCCTCATAATGGTGATCATCACCCTTGGAACTACTGGTCTAGTGCACCCCATGATCAATGGACTCATGGATTTGATCAATGAGCCTACAGTCCTTAGTATCATGGGTGGTAGAGGTGTAAATCTTATAGTAGTAAGACACATTCTTCTGGATTGTGTTCTGTAATAAGGGGCATCTACATGCATCATGATCCGTATGAAAAATATCACAGTTTACAGCCACGATGCGTACTATCCTCTGGGGTCAATTATCATTAACGTTCCCCTCTACCTCACAATCTATGCACCATAAACCACTGTGAGTATTATGGGCTAAGTTTCCAGACAAATTTTCCAGCTTCTTGGCCATAGTAACAATCTGAGCCTCCAGGAACGGGCTAATGCCATTATCAACACTACCAACAGCCTCGGCGCACAGAGTAGCTTCCAATGCCTCACGTAGGTCTGTAAAAGTTTTATGAGATAAGGCCCTTCTAAAGGGTGTGATGAATCCTCCAAAAAACCACTGAGCATGCTGTGAAGGAGGAATATCATATGATAATTTAGATAAGAGAGTTTTAAATCATGCATCATACTCCTGCACACTCTCTGCCATTCCTTGTTGAATCTCCTTCAAAGTGTTGATGCTCTTCTGTTCAAACTTAGGAATGTGGAATTCTGCCAAGAATGTGTTCTTTAAAGTAGTATAGTCCACCACTGTTTGATGAGGGTCATATTTCCTATACCAGCTATGCACGCGCCCTTACAATGTGGTTGCAAACTGACTAGCCTTTCATTCTGGGGTTGTGATACCCTTTGTGCACCATAGTAGTTCAAACTTGTGAACATGTTCCGCAACATCCTCAATACCTTTATAATCAAGCAAATGTAGAGACATTTCAAAGAAAACTTGTGGGGGTGGTTGGGGCCCGAATCCTCCTGAGCCAGAGCCTTGGTTTCCGGCTGTGTTTCCTCCACCACCTGATCCACTAGGTCCACCAGGTCCTGAACCACCAGATCCACCAGATCCCACCAGCTCTTAAACCCTCCAGAGCTACTAGACCCATCCAACTCCTATTCCTCCTAAACCACCCATTAGACCCACCAGGTCCTATAGTGGTCATGCCAAGTGTCCCCACTGTTCCATTGAGCTGCACGCCTATGGTTTGTGACAATGCCCCACTACCAATAGTATACCCCACGCCACTCCCAGATGTGAGACCAAAATCTTCCCAAATGTCTATACCTTGCCCAAAATTCTTCCTAATAATGGGTTGGTGTTTGCAGACATAGAAGGCCCAAATGAGAAATTATACCTCCTGGGTGTAGACCGATCACCTCCAATGTAACCAACTAGACTAGCAATATTTTCCCCTGATCTAGAAAACCAAGCACCAGGGTTTGGTCACTAGGTGGGCTCAAATGTGTGCCAACGGTTCTTCTTTCTCTCACGTGATGAAACTCTCATCAAAAGTCGAAGGGGTCTCTCTTATGCACTTGCTAAGATGGGGTTACACAGACTGTTCAGGTTCCATGTCCTCTACGTGAACCTAAAATCCCTTCGTACAATGTTTGTCGCCATACATCCATCACACCTATAACCTTGCATTGTCTAGCAATCTCCCTTTCACCGCTTTACTTGAGTCATCTCTCTTTCCTCTCCATTTGTCATCAACATCTTCCATCTTCCTCCACCCTAGCTTCCTCACCCAACGCTTATAATGGTTTAGCCGGCCATTGGGAATGCCTCTAAACTCATGGTAACCATCAAGATTTTCATAGCCAGAGGGACAACACGTGGAAATGATCCTATGGGCTCCCTTAGAAACTAAAACTCAACAACCTCAGACAAGAATATGTGGAAATGGCATACTCTAGAGTGTAGCTAGCCAATACTCCTTTCCACCAATGATCCACAACATGGGTCCACATCAGATCTGCATCCTATAGCCTCTGGTATTCTTCTTGGGTCCACACATGTGATCCATAATGCCAACTTGATCTAGACACATAGGTTGAGAGCCATTCATACAGTTCCACTGGGAAGCAGTAGAATTTTTTTTCATACAGATCATGGTAGAGGTTCTCTTCTACCCATCTATGTGCATTAAAATCAGGTCCAGTGCTGAATCTATGAGAAAATTCATCCTCCATGCTCTTGAACCATGGTTCAACACTTTCTAACATTAACTACTCTATCATTGCTAACTACACAGATCATGATGTATGTTATTTCCCACTACAACTTCGAAAAGAGGTCCTGGAAATGGAACCAAGATGTAGTCATTTTTACCCTTATCACAAAATAAAGGAACCCCATGTGCACCGGCCTATCACCCAGCAAGAGGCACACCGCACGTGGGTACTCGAGTCTCTCTTTTATGTGAGTTTAGTGGGAAACATCATCTATGATTTGTATCTAAGAGATTTGTAAAGAGGATTTATGACATACAAGAACCATAGAGCTCAGAACGAAACATCTAGATCCTTAGATCCACTCTAAACAGATATTCACTTCATAGACTATATGACTTGTATCATAACAAAATGTTGAAATAGATCTGACATCTATGACTAGCCATAAACATTAATGAAAGAGGACTTATGACCCTTAATCATGATATACATAACAGAACCATCATATATATTCATTTAGAGAAATTCTGGTAGACATCATTACAATCAAAAGAGGTCATTTGCACACCATACATCATCAAAGAGACTAGGACTCATCTCTTACAGATCTTCCCTAGTATTATATTCTAGCTATGCCCCTAGTTAATCCATTATAAGAACTTACAATCGCCATACAAAGGCCTACTAAATTCCTTATAACCCTTGTGCATTAGTTCTCTAAACCCCTATATGCAACATCATACTTCTTGATGCATTCCCTCCTGATCCTTCACCTTCTATTCTCTATCAGGTTGTTGTTTATCTTACTTTAGAGCATATCTAGTATTTATAGCCTCTCTGGGCTACCCAACACCATGCCCTCTCAGCTTAAATCAGATCACGATACCAAGTGTTTGAATCTAGTCCACCAATGGTGAGCATGCTTATCCAAGCCTTATGAACCCTCCACTCTATATAATGATGTCTTATAAGAATATTCCATGCATGGAATATTCTTTTCTTAACATCCAAGGTTTTAGGCTGGTACCTTATCCACTCAGCACACCTAGTCGGGTCACGTTTTTCCTCAAATACCTACAAAATTCTAAATATGTCTCAGTCCTTAGATCCTGTGAAATATTTCCCCATGTTCTCCGTGGTCTCTCCTAAATTTTTCTTAAACCTCTTTGTCATGTGCACTTCTCCTCATGTGCCCTTCTCTTTATTTCTCCTATGTGCGCATGCCTTTTGGTACATAGCCAATAATTTGGGTCCTAATAGAACCCTAGACCTATTTTGTCTCTAGATTATGATCTTCATAGCTCTCTATATGATCCCATCAGGATCTTCATAACTCTGTCTCTAACTTCGTAATTCAACCTTAAGTTCATGCCTGACCACAAGACATCTGAAATTCTTAATCGGCTAGAAAGTTCTCTATACATATTTTTAACTTGAACCTTCTAATATTTTAATGGCACTTTCCAGTGTAAGCATGGGCACTCCATGCAAGACTAATATGATCTCACAATTTATGGACTATGTAGAGATGTGTATGGGATCTCGATACTTATTCCTTATAGAAATCAAAGGAAAATGGCACATGAAGATTCCCGTTAATCTAATACTTTCTTTACTGGATATCCTTCTAGTGATTAAAGTTATTTCTAAAGGACCAATATCTTATACGATAATGTCTAGAAGAACATGATTTTGTGACTACAGTAGGATGCCTATCGATGTAACTAGTATACATCTGTAATCTAGTTGCATTATCATGTTGGACTTGGAAAAAATCTTTCCAATTAAAAAAAGGGCTCTAAAGTCCATCCTATAGACAACATATTATAACTTAAACGATTGAATCATCCATACACGAGAGAAAGTAATTTTTTCTAAGATAATGCTATAAAAGAACATCACAATTTAAGTTTGACATTGCCTCAATAGAGTGAAGATAAACTCGTACTAAAAATATGCTTATATTACTAAAAATGAAAGAACACTCCACTATCTGAAGCACTAACTTCATAAGGAGCACCAAATTCCCTCAATTTCAGTGATGTTAACCAATCCATCATAAGGCTCCTTAATGAAACCCCTTGTTTCATAGCCAAGGAAAATACCCTACAAGGAGGATACAAGCCTCCTTAAGAATGATCAAGTAACCTACTCAACCACCTAGAGGATGAGGTTGATAATTGCATGTAATATTGAGTACTCAGCAAAATTCCAGATATTGATCCAATTTCATCTCACAACACTCTTGCTCAATGGATTCACACCAAACCCTGGGTTGGCACAAATTACAAGCTCTTGATCTAGCTCACTCAAGGGCATCTCTTAGTTCAGCTGGTGGGCATGGTATGTATCAGAATCTACCTTATACATCTGGTCTTACCCCATATGTCGGTTATGCAGGTGTTAATGGGTAATCAATCTTAATCTCTTTAATGTTAGGCCCTTCAACACTCTCTTTCACTGTTACATTAAATATTGTTCATAGTGTGAACACTTAGGAGTGAGTAATTGGGTTATTTGGTAGTAATAGGTTTTTAATGAACATTATTAACAACCTAATATATGAGCTGTGCAACCACCCAGCTAGACTTTAATGCACAGACTCATATTATGAGAGATAGCCAAGGATATTGAGAGGGCTAAAGGGATTAGCCTTGACATCCTTACTTATAGTCATGTTCATAAAGAGCTATTTATGATGTGACGAATGCTCTAACAAATGATGGGAATTTGTCTTGAATGAATTACAGTATATCTAGTTTTATTATGCTTACTGTGCAATGTTTTATCTCTTTTATTTTATTAAATCAATAGATTATTAATGAAGCCAAGATTCACTCTGGGCTAAGTTAGGTCACACTTTTCCCCATGTACAACACAAGTCATAAATGATAAAATAAACATGTTTATATACACAACTTTCAAGAGTCATAACACATCTTGGGTCAGCCATGACCAAGTAGATCATTTACCCCATTTTTTCAAAAACATAAGAAAAAAATCGATATAATGGTTTTACGAATAGTGACCACAAGTGTCGTTGGCAGAGGTTTGGAAATCATCATGAACAAGCACCATTATTTTGTCACTCCACAAGCTACAAAACCACTGTCTAGCAAGCGACTTGGGTTAATCCTCCAACATATGTAAGGTGTTCAAAAACATTTTTCAAGGTCCTCCCTGTAGATTCCACACCAATTCATGATGCAGGTCCTTAGCATCATTAACAATCTCATAAGTTAGAGTAAAACCATAAAACTCCATGGTTTTACAAACTTCACCCAAAAGCATGTAAGACCCCACTGATGTCTTCACATGCCCATCTAGCTTTCGCAGTCACAAATGGAAGAGTGATAAGAGTCGTGACTTTCAGAAACATATCATCATTATGACTCAATTCATATAGCATATGGATCTCAATCATCTCTGAGTCTGGGAATTTCCAGAAGAAACTCAACTTCATCTTCCAAAACTAATTGTTGACAAAGACCTTCAGGACCAATCCAATCTGGTGGGAAACTGCAACTCTTCAGGTTCTAAGGAACTCAAGAACTAGTCTTTGAGAGAAATATCCCCCCCACCAATTACATTCAAGTTACCAAAATGGTATGAGCACAAAAATCACCCTGGAAGGGCACATCAAGGAAACTTGTACCAACATGTCACCATTTGGCACTAATGAACTATATTTCAGGCATGCTCGATAAGGTGAGTCTTACCCAACTACATCTTGCATTCTCTATGAAACATTGGTCAAGCAAGCCACCTAGGGATTCTATGCCATGTGAGGGTTCTTTAACTGAAAACAAGGTGTGAATTTCATTAAACCAAGAGCTAAAATTACCTGCAAGGATGTAGGTTTCCTACATGATCCTACCCCCATCTACCCCCCAAAACAAGCACAAAAATATTCAAAATCCGTAGTCAAAATCATTCCAAAGTCACAAGACTACCCATTTCTGAGCCCTTACCTGCCAAAATTGGAAGAGTTACTTTGTAGCACATGTATATTCACAAGGATTTTATCAGAGTTAAAAACCTACATAAATATTAGTAACATTGGCCATTTAGACCCACCTGCATAGTTCAATTATAGAACAATTTGGTTTTAATTTTGAAACCACCAGGCTCGATCCTTGAATATGTAAAAACCCAGGAAAATTGTAGGTTTTTCTCTCTCTTCCAGGAAAATAGCCAAGAGTAATTTGGACCAAAAAATCACTTTCAAATATAGAAGTGAAACTAGAGGGTATTTCCATTAAGTTCAAACCTTTATGCATCATAGTTTTCAATATGATAAGAGATTATTTATATTAAACTAACTCAGCTTGCCATTCTTAGGATTGCTCTCAACCTAGGGTATTTAAACTGAATGTCAAACAAGTTTGTTTATCTTCTGTGACTATCCCAGGTTCAGTCTGGAAGATTTTGACAAAATCAAGAAACCACTCATTACTTTCTCAGAGCAGCCATGATATTGATATTCAATTTAAAAACATCCTTGAAAGCTTAATAAGGTCCCATGTAAAATGTGCTCAGAAAGTAGGTGAGCATCATAAGTCTCATCATACTAGGCTAGATTTTCTTCTCTAGAACTCAATTTTGTCGCAAAGATCACATAACATGCAAAATATTCATCACTTTGTGTCTGAAACTTAGGCTCTTTGTAAACATCATGGGCAAAACATGCCTCTGTAATTATCTGATTATCTTACTCTTCTTAGGATTTTTCAGTTTGGGAATGGCCCCCACATATCAAAACTCTCCATCTCATCATGCTCTTAGCAATGTTCTTCCTAGCTTATTTTCAGCCTTCTTGCTTCCCAGGGTATGGTCCCATCAAAGCATCATTTACCAATAATTTTGAAACACTGGCCTGACCAACTCATCATACATGCCTATTATATCATGAACACAAATCAACCTTTCCCATGCTTTTATATGACTGATTAGCTTCCCTAAAATCTCATGCCATCATGACAAACTTCTTTTACTAGGTCCCCAAGACTAGGCATATAATGGCTTGGAACTAGCTATGTGTTATTAAATATGTTCTCAATATTTCAAGCACTCACTAAGAACCTTTTCAAATCTTAAAATGTCATCATCTCGGATTCTTTACTCACTATTTTTGATCACAATACTCACTTATCATTAAAAAAAATTGAACTCTAGTAGAACATTATTTCAGACTCTAAAGCAAATGGAACAGACTTCAGTACAAACTTTGAAGCATTCGAGAAAGAGGCTAGCTGAACCATTAAAGTATTCTAGCTTACAAACAGCTGAGGATACACCTCTAACATATCATCTCGAGGAAATCATGTTAGACTTGCATAGATACGTCATAAAAAAATTGGGGCATACATATAGAATACTTATTAGAGAACACACAAGGAGTAAACCGTGCAGGAGAGAAGGCCAGGATCAAGGGCATAGAAGGATAAGAATAACCAAACACTGCGGAAGGCAAGTTCAGACTTTTAGGACTTAGCTCAATTTTGAGCATGACGACCTATTTTCCAGGAATATGGTGTGCAGAACACACCAACGATGCAGATACGTGCAAAGACGCCACACATTATCTATCTTTGCGAGGATAAGAAGGATCAAAAGCATTTTGCATGGAGACAGAAGACTAAGAATAGGATTTTCACTTCATTTAACTGTAAGAGGTCTATAGATAAGCACACTTACATGTGTAGCTAGTGCCTGTGGAATGGCGCGTGGCTATTAATAGCATGCATCCTATTTTTGGAATAGATAAGCAGTGAAGGGAAAGTCCCCACCCTATATATATGATGTGAAGTACATAGTAGAAGATATATAGATATGAGGATGACATGTGAGATATGGTTATATAAAGGTCTAGAGGTATGCGCACATATGACTGAATTACTGTATCAGATCCATGCGCGCATTGGTATAGATTGACATTATTGTAAGGAGCTTCTATGTTTATTAATAGATGGAGGATATTGGCTGAATCTAAGTGTCATTCCTGTGTGTAATTGAGTAGTGCATGTTATTGATTCAATCATGATTACTGTTTAAAGCTTGTTCTTTCATAGATCTGAATGTAGCATGCATTGTAGAATGATGGATTAGTTATGGATCTATATGTTTCTTCCTTCATCATGCTAACATCCTACTACAACAACCCTAAAGAGGGACCTGGTACCTTTGCGCTGCTTCAGGTGAGTGCTCAGTCTAGGCTGAGTGATGTGTCAGTGCGTCTAGGGTGTTATTTGGTAAATTCTAGGCTGCATCATTGGTTCCTACCGGGACCTCTTTTTCAGTTATTTTCAGGATGGTTCATGATGAAGACGTATCGGTTAACTCTAGCAAGTATTGAGGAGTGGATACATGATCTGGAGGAAGAATATGCATGGTGGTTCAGCAGTGGATCTGAGTTTAACGCACGCACTTGGGTAGAATATAATCTGTATGACATCCTATATGAGAGATTTTTCACTATCTTTCCAGTAGAACTATACAAGTGGCTTACTGCTTATGCATCTCAGTGGAATTGGAGGTATCGTGCACTTGTCTGGACACAGGAAGAATTTCAGGCCCTTTATGATGCTGATATGATCTGGACTCACGTTGTGGATATGTGGTTTCGTGGTGTTCTAAATAGTTATATTCTGGAATATTCAATTTCAACGTACTCTTGCCTAGAGGTAGCTGAATTCTAGTTTTTGTGGTATCCAAGAGGATTATATTTGCAAGGTATTCCACTGGTGATCAAGATCTTGATGGTAACTTTGAACCTGGAGAGTAAACTGATGGCTAACTAAACTTCACAACACGTGAGAGCAGGAACAATTTTGGTGAAAGATGGCAGACCTAGCGGCACAAAGGCATAGAGAGGAGAGGTAGCTTAAGTAAAATGAGGTGCACGAGGGGCTAGTTACGCAGTGGATTTCACTAGCCAACGTGCGGTACTGAGACACTACTTTTTTCACTCACCTTAGAGGAACAAGCTACTCCAAAAACTCCTAGAATACGCCTCTAGCCATCCCAAGAAGGATCCACCTGTTGAACATCCCTACACATCTCCAACTTATGCACAAGTGAACCCTTCCAATGGGATAGTTTCACACTAATGCCCATAACAACTACTCTAGAAGACCACTTGCTGAATACCACAAAACCCATACAACCACCGAGAGCTCTTAATATGAACCTTCTTCAATGTTATCCTGACAATGCACAACTCATGCCAGAGAGGCCTTGAACTCATCACTGACCCAACTGAGCTCTGACGCTGCTGTCAAAAACGTTTTTCACTGTCGAACAGTTTCCAAAAACTGTTCTGCACAATGCAACTAAGGAACATCAAATGCAAGGGAGGAGCTCTGTCATCCGGGTCCACGAGTCTTCCTAAGTTGCCACACCAGTCACCTACGCATGCACCAATAGAGGAATTCCTCCTCATGAGTCCTTCTTGGGTGTGAGCCTCTACTCACCCCGACTTGCTGACTGTTCTATCACCCAAGTCCAACACCAAAGATCCCTGTGGGGAGCACTGCACGCTAGCCATCTTTGTAGACCACATCACATGTAGGTGAGGTACTCTTCTTCCCTTGGCTCGATTTAACCTCAAATGAGCGTCACCCCCGATGCCATGGCCACTGACATCGCCATGCCTTCTTTGAGACACCCATCCACGTCCAGATTGGCATTGAATCCTACTCAGCATAAGCTTTTGCCTTAGTTGTCATACTCACCACACTGCAACCAAAACCATGATGTCCTTGACTCAGCCCACCATGTCACGCATCACCATGTGAACTAACCTTTGTCCACTTCAATGAGTCTTAGCCACTGCTTCTGCACCCACTCCGTATCTACGCTTCCGCTGCACCTCCGATACATCTATGTGAGCACTCAACTCATCTACACTGTTTAACCTCTGCAAGGTTAAGGAGCTCACTGCACTTGGCTCACTCACGTTCGAGTTACTTCTCCTCTGTTTCGACCTTTGGATCCCAGTCTCACTCCATCATTCCTCTTGGCTGTTTTCCACATGAACTCTACTTCTAAGGACGTTGCCACCTCAAAGGTCTCCCCAAGTCCACTGTCACTTAACTCTACAGTCCCACTGCTGATCCATGATGCAAATCTTTGCATGGACATACTCCACAAGGGTAGAGTATATCTCCAAGGTCTCCTGAAAACCCCATCCTCTAAATGTCCAAGTGCGCCAAGTGTTCCACGCTCCACTTGGTGTGGGTGTGAGTTCACCACGTTGGTCTCAATGTCTGCCATGCTCATCTGGCTCATTAGGCTTGCGCTGCACTCTCAATGCAAGGCCTCTATCGTGCAAGGTC
Source organism: Taxus chinensis (assembly GCA_019776745.2). Classification (NCBI taxonomy): domain Eukaryota; kingdom Viridiplantae; phylum Streptophyta; class Pinopsida; order Cupressales; family Taxaceae; genus Taxus; species Taxus chinensis. The sequence continues at coordinate 378,912,376 of CM034151.1, forward strand.
TTCATGCTCAAACCAACTCGCTCTGCCTCTGCATTACTCTCATGAGTTGCCCAACTCACTCCGTGTACATTGGGTGCGTTCTTCGCTCCAAGACACCCTGCACTGTTCCTAAGTGCAACCAACTTTGCTCACCAACCCACCTCGGCTAACCTTGATTCTGAGACACCCTTAGGCTCACAACATGGTCCTTTTAATCCCCCATGCACAACTCTTTCTCACTAGCTAGCCCTCAAGAGTTGCATTGGTATGCCACCAAGAACTTCTCGGGAGGTCACCCATTTTATGCCTGCGCGCTTAACTCACCCAACTCGCCTAGATCTTCTGTAGAGTAAACGCATGTGAGGTAACTAAACTTCACCAACGCATGCGAGGGAAGGAACAGGTTTGCCTTGAAAGATGGGAGTCCCTCTGGCTCCCTGGATAGCGCCTCGTGTACTACCCTAGTCGAATGGTGTCTGCCCATTCTGGTGGAGGCGGTCGCTCTATGAGCATGAAGATGCACCCCCCTTATAGAGAAGCAATGCTCCATTGTAGAAAGTATGGCATTGAGGAGAGAGATGGCTCATGAAGGATTTACAGATCACATAGAAGACATGGAGCCAGAGCATCAGGAACTCCCCCATCTTGGAAAACATGACAGAGAGCCCCCTTGGCCTCACACAGAAGTGCGCCAACAGAGACTACCTGGGCTGCGGGTGTGCATCTTAATCCACCTGGTGACCTAGCCCTTGCACTTGGTTTTCCAGTATCTAGTATGACAAGTAACCAGCAAGCTAACTTGGGAAGTAGAAGAGCAGGAGTAAGTCAGGGAGCAAGTACATCAATGGCAGGACAGACGGCTTCAATGATATTTGGAGGAACATTCTTAGGTGCATCATCTACACAGAACGTGAGCGCGTAGAATGTTGGATTCACCTCTGGAAGTGGAACTACCTCACATACTGTAGGGGTTTAGTATAGTACTATTGTCAGAGCATAAGGGAGTACATCTACAGGTCCTATTCCAATTATAGGCGGAGGGTCAGGAGGTATAGGTGGTTCTAGTTCCGGTGGATCTGGTGGTTTTGGAGGCAGAGGGAACACAAGAGGTTATGGATTAGGCGTTCAAGGTCTGCAACAACCACAAAATATCTATATGGAGATGTCTCTTTGTCTCCTAGACTATAGAGGTATAGAGGATGTTGTTGAACATGTGCGTATGTGTGAAATCTTGTGGCACACTAAAGGGATCATGGCTTCTGAGTGAAAGGCAAGTCAATTTGCTACTACATTACATGTACATGCACACAACTGGTATAGGAAGTTTGACCCTGATCAAACTTGCGTGGATTATGCAGCATTGAAGGATTCTTTCTTGAAAGAGTTCCATATCCCTAAGTTTGAGCAGAAGAGTATAAGTGCACTCAAGGATATCAAGTAAGGCACTACTGAGAGTGTACGTGAGTATGATGCCTAATTTAAGACACTTCTATCTAAGCTATCTTATGATATTCACACAAGCCAACATGCAGAATGGGTTGTTGGAGGATTGATTACACCATTTAGAAGGGCACTGTCACATAAGACATACACTGATCCGCACGAAGCACTGGATGTAGCTTTGCGTGCTGAGGCAGTTGGGAGCATTGAAATTGGCATTAGTCCATTCTTAGAGGCACAGATTACAGCCATGGTGAAGCAGTCGGAGAAGCTATCAACAAATTCAGCCCATGAAACGTGCACAAGAATTTGGTGTACAGATTGTGAAGTGGAAGGTCACACCAAGGATAGTTGCCCTCGCATATTTGTACGCTCATTACTGTTGAATTGTGAGATCTGTCATTTGAATCATGATGCTAGCCATTGTCCTTTATTATAGTGCGAGATAAGGAAGAAAGTATCCTACTTTCACAAAAAAAATCAATCCACAACCCATGATACTGAATATTGTTTGTTGATTGGTCAGATCTAGGATGCTATAGACATTGGGGTACAACAGACAAGTGTAACAAATAATTCTAAGGGTAAGAATGAGCACAAAGATCGGGATCATATTCAAACGCACTATGATAAGAAAGATGGGTGTTTTGAAGGAAGTTGTGGAAGAGGACATGGATATCATGGTGGATATGGAGGATGAGGCCGCGGTGGAGGAAGATGTGAGTTCCCTCGTCGAACATGTTATACGTGTGGATCTCCTGACCACTATAGGCGCGAATGTCCTCAAAATATTGCATCTACTTTCTACGGGAAGAACCATAGCTATGAAGAGTGCCTAGACTTATATGAGCATCTGAGTAAGCAGCATAAGTAAGAAAACAAAGGCGTCGGGATGGTTAGAATCTAGCATGTGGTAGAAGATCAGTGGATGCCAAAGATAGCAGAAGGACCTGAGGCATTGATAGTGAAGATTACTGCACGAGCTGAAGTAGCATGCGTAAGAGAGGCATTGCACTAGAAGCCTACGATCACTAAGGAGGAGGTTTTGCATGCAAGGTACCCAGATCTTGCTCATCAGAAGGAAGTTTACTAAGATACCATGGAAGTGCTAAGGAATCTTTAGGGTGAGATACAATACTTAAAGGATCAGAAGAAAGCATCAGAGATAGTCCAAACTGATATCAATGATTTAAGAGAAGTGTGCAAAACGTTGCGCCAGGAGAACATCATTCCATTATTAGGAAGTTGGTTAAAAGGGAACACTCCGCACACAAGTATTGAGACTGAACGACATATCTTGCATGCAAATCTTCCCCCTAATAGCATTGATTATGACAAGGAAATTACTTTGAATCTTGTTGTGGATGGATGGTTGTTGAGCAACATATTGATTGATACAGGTGCGGAAGTAAATGTGTTTACATTAGATGTATGGGTACAAATGGGGAGGCCTCCATTGTAGCCATCATCTAATGTGTTGTTTATGGCAAACCGGACTAATGCCACCCCCATAGGAGTTTTGAAGGATGCATCTATAACTATACAAGGGGCCAAGTTCACTGGGGATTTTGAGGTATTAACACTTACAGAGGCAGACAATTTTCCAGCCTTGCTTGGACACCCTTGGTGTTATGCGAATAATGTGCATGTATACTTTGCTTAATGCTAAATCAAATGAAACAAGAACTACCACCTAAAATAGTTCTACAATTTAGCTAAAACAAAGCATAAACACCATCATGATAAGAATTAAACAAGGGTTAGATGCTAGCATTCATCAATACAAACTTTGAAACTAACAATGCTAAATATCTAAACTCCTCTATTCTCTAACAACAAATAAATGAATGGACCTAAGTAAGCTCCATGGCTATCAAAATAGTTGTCCTTAATGTTCCAAGAACCTAGGAATGGGGGCTAATCAAAGTTGGGCTACAAGACCCTTTTGACACCTCCCATATGACCCAAGCACTTTAAGAAAGAGGCTTAACTCTTCAAGATGATGAACTCTCAAAAGGGCAAGGTGCAAGCTCTTAGTCTCTTTGCTATATGCTTTGCATTTGCTCTCTTAGAAAGTTTAGGTGTAAGTAAAAAGGTAGGTGGAGGGCTCTTTATATAGCCCAAAGGATAAAGGATTCAACACATTCTCATGAATGTGGGATAAAGGTAAAACATGATTAGGAATGGATAAGGTTGCTTTATTAAAGGTAACCTTACTTTAGAAGGGTTTAATACATGTTTAGCAAGTCATGGGAGTTGGGGGTATTTTAATTAATCAAAGGTGATTAATTAATAGGTAGGTGTAAGCTTATAGAAGCCAATTAGAGGAATATTAGTGCGATTTAGGCTATTATAAGGGGATTAAATCAATTAAATATTGATTTATTGGTTAAATGGAAGGGAAAGCTAATTAATTAATAATAATTAATTAGTCTAGGTAGAAGGGGTGATTTATTAACGGAAGGTCGTTAATTAGGGTATTTGTTGGATAGGAAACTTAATTAATTAGCTTAGTGTAATTAATTAATGATGATATGAGGGAAAATGAGTGCTTTTGACGATATGTCGTTGATTTGCGAGAAAGGGGATAATTAGCACAATTTAAGTATTTAAATTGCTTGGGCGTAATTATAGGTGTCTACATTTGCCCCTCTTTGGGGTGGCGTAAGTGATGCCACTTCAAAGATAGTAGACAGAAGAGATTTTGAAGGGATAGAAGAAAAATTAGTAGGAGGGAGAGATGCCCCCTCGAGTGTCGATGGGGTGATGAAGGAAGCCGATCGACGATCGAAAAATATGAGAAGTAGGCAGAAGAATGGGGACGAGGCAGGATGCCCCGAGGAGAGGGAGAATTAGGGGTGAAAGGGAAGTCGTGTAGAAGAAATATGGATGAGGGGAGAGAAGAGCTTAACCTCTAGCCGCTTATTTGTTTGGAACAAATTTGATGTCATCATATTGCCATAGGAACTACATCATCGGTCCTTATGAAAAATATAAGCATACGACAAAGGTAGAATGACATGAAAAGCCATACTACGAACAATTGTCCATTGCTGAAAGTACCAACTCCACGCAACATACAATAATGCAATGCAATACGAGAAGGAAACAAGCTCATATAACAGGGAAAACAAGTACGAACGCACATATCTAACCCAACAACGGTCAAGACAGTTGTACAAATGTTTTGTTATCAGTGCTGAAGAGATCCACAAGTTCGTGATTGACGACAAGGGTTAAAAATGATGCCCCAAGCAAGGATACATGCAAGGGGAAATGAAAATGGACACGGGGTCCATGAAAAGCATTTGTGCGCAACGAAACAGCACCAGGCAACCAAAAGTGCCCCAGAGTACAGACGAAGCAAGCAGCTAGCTTTTGTGAATGGTTGTGAATCCAGTGATCCGCGAGTCGTATTAATCGGGGAAGATGTGAGACAAACCAACAGGATATGGAGAAAATACCATGCGCAAGACACAAGTTTCAGCCGTAAGAAGCAAGTTACCATTTTGTAGGGTGTTTTACTTTTTAGGAATTTTTTGAAAAATTTTGCCTTGTTTTTAGATTTTTTTGATATATATATATATTGTTTTTGTTGTTTTCTCGAAACAATGTTCTATTGTTTTTGTGTTTTTCTCGAAACAATTTTCTATTGTTTTTGTGTTTTCTGAAACAATTTTCTATTGTTTTTGTGTTTTTCTCTATTGTTTTTGTGTTTTTTTCTATTGTTTTTGTTTTTTGTTTTTGTGAAACAATTTTCTATTGTTTTTGTGTTTTGTGAAACAATTTTCTATTGTTTTTGTGTTTTCTCAAAACAATTTTCTAATTTTTTTTTCTATTGTTTTTGTGTTTTCTCAAAACAATGTTTCTATTGTTTTTGTGTTTTTAACAGTTTTCCAAAGCTATGTGCAGGTAACCAAGAAAGCATGGATGCCCCCAGCGTTAGGTGGGGAATATACAAGGGCAGAAGCCACGCGCTTATGAACAAGAAGGTGAAGTCGTTGAGTTGCCCCCAGCGTAAGATGGGAAATAACGAAAGACCACGTCCCTTACAGACGAATAGAAGAAGGCAAAGCCGGATCAAGGCTGGACTAGATGGTGTGCACAAGGAAACTCGAAGGTAGAACCAGGTCCAGGACAAAGACAACTACCCTTCTAATACAGAATGCTTGTGAACAACGAATCCTCCCGAGGCGCCGGAAACCGGTTTTCACCCAAGGACTTGTCCAAAGTACCACAATTGCGTGGTTTTCACTAGTGGACGACCTGTTTTCTCTTTTTCTTTTTCTGATTTTTTTTTTTTTTGATGTTTTTATATTTTTTTGTGATTTTTATGACTTTCTTGTGCCATGTTTAGGCATAAAACCTCTTAAGATGCATGGAATTCATGGGCTCCCGGAGCTCATCACCATTGGGGTGAGCCAACTTGTATGCCCCTGTGCCATACTTGGCAACTATGACATAGGGTCCTAACCAGTGTGGTTCAAACTTCCCTTTCTTTTCTCGCTCTGCTCTGGTGTTGAACTGGTTCTCCTTCATAACTAAATCACCCACCTCAAACTGGCGAGGGATGATTCTCTTGTTGTAGTTGCGGGAGATTCTGTGTTGATATACCTTCAGGTGATTAAGAGCGCGAATGCGCCTCTCATCCAGGAGCTCTAACTCAGCCAATCTTGCCACTCGGTAATCTTCATCCTTATCCAAATAGTCCCGAAGAGAAATTCGCAGGGATGGGAGTTCAATCTCTAAAGGGATGATAGATTCTGTCCCGAACACTAGGGAATATGGCGTCGCACCCGTAGGAGTGCGAATTGATGTTCGGTAGGCCCAGAGGGCTGGGTGGATTTGTAGGTGCCAGTTTCGACCAGTTTTGCTAACCATCTTCTCCATTATCCTTACCAAAGTCTTGTTTGTTGCCTCAGCTTGTCCATTACCCTGAGGGTAATATGGCGTGGACCATTTCAATCTGATTTGGAACCGTTGGCAAAGACCTTTCACAGTTTTGTTCTTAAATGACTTCCCATTATCTGTGACAATGGCTGCAGGGATACCATATCGGCAAATAATGTGATTCATGATGAATTTAGAAATCTGTGCTCCTGTGACATAGGTTAAAGGGACAGCCTCCACCCATTTTGTAAAGTATTCTGTAGCTGTGATGATATGTGTATGACCATCAGATGAGGTAGGAGTAAGCTTCCCTATTAGATCAAGTCCCCACTTGGAGAATGGCCACGGGGTAGTGATTGGTTGCAATGGTTGCGATGGAGCATGGATGAAATTTCCATACTTTTGGCAAAGCACACATTTTCTAACATAATTACAACAATCAGTTTCCATGGTGGGCCAATAGTAACCTACTCTTAACAGTTTCTTAGCCAAGACCATTCCATTTGTATGTGCTCCGCATACTCCTTCGTGTACTTCTTTAATTGCCTGGATTGACTCCGTCACATCCAGACAACGTAACAGATTCCCATCGTAGCCACGACGATAAAGTGTACCTCCTAAAAGGGTGTAACGGGCTATCTGGCGAATCAGGCTTTGCTTTTCAGAATGGGAGATATTGGGAGGGAAAGTACTGTCCTTAAGATAGGTGAAAATGGGTTCGTACCACGGGGAATAGGGACCAACAACCTCACAAGCCAGGCAAGATTCTGGTACGTCATACGCGGGCTGGTGTAGATTTTCTACGAAAAATGGCATATCATTGTTCCCTGGCGGAATACGAAGCATAGATCCCACCGTTGCCATAGCATCTGCCGATCTGTTCTGCGCTCTTGGGATCTGCTCAAAGGTAATGCGCACAAAATACTCCTTCAGAGTTTCCACCAACTTCTTGTAAGGTATGAGCTTGTCATCCTTAACTTTATACTCATCATTAACCTGTTTGATGATTAGCTGTGAATCACCTACAACCTTAACATGTTGAATATTCCACTTGATGGCTAGCTTCATCCCTGCAATGAGTGCTTCATATTCCGCAATGTTGTTCGTGCAAGGGAAGGCCAGGCGGAAAGCCTGTGGTATAGGATCACCCGAAGGAGTAATAAGGACCACTCCTGCACCTGAACCATGAAACGTAAAAGATCCATCAAAATGTATCTGCCATACGACAGATTCTTCAATGTAGAGCAAAGATGCATCTGGCAGATCCAGACTCAAAGGTTCTGTGCTTTGCAAAGGTGCTTCCGCTAGCTGGTCAGCAAGTACTTGTCCTTTAATTGATTTTTGATGGACAAATTCTATATCAAACTCACTGAGTAGAATGATCCAATTAGCCATTCTACCTGTGAGGGCGGGTTTGGACAACAAATACTTGAGTGGGTCGACCTTGGATATGAGCTTGGTCTTAGTATTTAGCAGGTAATGGCGAAGTTTCTGAAAGGTAAAAACAACGGCCAAGCAAGCCTTTTCAATCTGAGGATAATTACGTTCATAGGCGATGAGGGTGCGACTCAGATAGTACACTGCTTTCTCTTTATGGCTAAGGTCATATTGGGCGAGCAGTGCACCAATAGCGTATTGCGTAGCGGAAATATAGAGCAAAAGTGGTTCTCCCGGAGTGGGAGGCATGAGGACAGGTGGATTAGCCAGGTACTGTTTAAGCAAAGCAAAGGCTTGTTGTTGCTCAGGTCCCCAGATGAAAGTGATGTCCTTCTTAAGCAAATGAGTGAATGAGTGACATTTATCTGCAAGCTGGGAGATAAAGCGGCGAATGGCTTGAATTTTCCCTTGCAAGCTACGCAGTTGCTTGATATTCTCAGGTGGAGGCATTTCTGTGATGGCAGACACTTTAGCAGGGTCTACCTCAATACCTCGTCTTGACACGATGAAGCCTAATAGTTTCCCAGATAGCACACCGAAGACACACTTCTTTGGATTTAGCCTGACTTTGTATTCACGCAGGCGTTCAAAGATACGCCGCAAAATGATAGGATGATCCTCTCTTGTTTTGGACTTTCCCAGGATGTCGTCTACGTAGTCTTCCATGATGTCATGAATCATATCGTGAAATATTACTGTCATGGCCCGCTGATAAGTTGCTCCCGCATTCTTAAGGCCAAATGGCATCACCTGATAACAGAAGGTGCCCCAAGGAGTTGTGAAAGTTGTTTTGTGTTGGTCTTCCTCAGCGATCTTAATTTGATTATAACCCGAAAAGCCATCCATAAGTGATAGCATTTCGTACCCTGCGGTTGAGTCAACAATCATGTCAATGTTGGGCAACGGAAAGTCATCTTTAGGGCAAGCTTTATTGATGTCCCTAAAATCTGTGCAAATTCGGATACCAATAGGTTTCTTCTGGACAGGAACAATGTTTGATATCCATTCAGAATAATCAATTGGCCTGATGAATCCTGCTGCAAGCAACCTTTCCAATTCTTCTTTAACTAACAAGGCCACTCTTGGGTGCATCTTTCGAAGCTTTTGTTTGATAGGCTTAGCGTCTGCGTGCACAACCAGGTTATGCACGACCAAAGTTGGATCTAAGCCGGGCATGTCTTTGTAAGACCATGCGAACACATCAATAAACTCTCGCAGTAGCATAGTGAACGTCTTTTGTTCTCTGGCTGAGAGTGATGCTCCCAATTTTACTATCTTGGGATCTTCTTCGGTACCAATATTGACATCAATGGTTTCTTCAACTAACAATTTTGATAAATCCTCCATACGCGTAGGATCGGGAGGTAGGTTGAGATCTTCATCCAAGGATGTCTCTACGAGATTTTCATCCTTGGCGTGGTCACTTTGTTTGTCCTTTGATTTTCTTATTTGTTTGTCAGCCAATGCCTCAAAGAGGTTTTCACTGTGTGACTTGGACTTCGATTTTTGCCGAGGCTTTTCTTTAGAACTCTTGCCCTCGCTTTTCTTTAAATTTTGCTGACCACGAAGTTCAGCCTCCTCGCCGAAGTAGGCGCAGGTGTCTAAGTCGATAAAGAAACCCTTCTTGTGATCTCCAATGGGAATTGTATCCCTTATGCCCATGAACTCTGCAATAGCCTCATCGTTCTCGAATAAATCTAGTGGCACGTGACGTTGTTGGTCCCATTCAACAAGGGAGGGGTATACAAGGTCAAGGGTTGGTTCAGTGGGGGTGATGGTTAGGACAGCGTTATTCATGAAAAGGTTCGTGGAGGCCAGATCCTCATATTGGCTACAACAGGAATCCGTATCGCTGTCTAGATAATCAGAGCTATCCTCATGCTCAGAACAAGTCACATCTTGATCGTTGGGGTGTGCTCCATAAGGGCGAATCCCAATGCCATATCTTTCTGTTTTGAAATGTGGAAGAGGGACTGGTTCTCTTTGTCCTTGTTCATTCCTCCCACATCCTAGGCCTTTGTAGCCCATGGAGTACATCATTCTGCTAGATTTTTCATATTCTGGGGTTTGATAACAAGATGGCTGAGTGTCCTCAGGGACCCAAGTAGTAGGTGGATCAAGTAATTTTTCCTCAGCTAACAAGCCTCCAGGTAGGAACGACCCAATAGTGTGTTCCTCTCTAGGTCTCCTGAAGCGGTAGTTGGGTCGACCTCTAGTCTTGGGCGACAAGGAGAGGTCAGAAACCAAGAGCGCTTGTTGTACATTATACTCCCCACAGCCATATTCCAGAATTTTCATCTCCCATGAATTAAATGGAGATGTTGAAGTAGATGCCCCATGAGTGCAAGAACTAAGAGAATTTGAATCTACTCGAGATTCCATGGCCTCAGAATGAAGAGGGACAGCTATATCTGTGGAGGGACATGCGTATGTACCCTTTCGTGCAAAGCTATTAAGAGCTCTACAATGAGCAAAGGGCTCTGAGTCTCCTGGTATTGTTACTGTATGTCCCTCATGCTTCAGCTTGATGCATTGATGAAATGTTGATGGCACTGCTTGCATGGCATGGATCCATGGTCGGCCTAGAAGCATATTATATGGAAGTTCCAAGTCTAAGACGTGAAACTTTGTCTGATGGCAAGTGGGGCCCACCTCCATTGGCAGCGTAATGGTGCCTGCTGACTCTCTTTCCGCGTTGTCGTATGCGGTGATAGTGATGATATGGGACTCAAGATCTTCTTCTGTATGTCCCAATTGTTTGACTAATTTAAGCGTGCAGATGTTCAATCCAGATCCGTTATCCACAAGCACCCGTTTGATTTTCCTGCGGGTAACAACTACCTCAATGTATAAGGGAAGATTATGTGTAGGATTCTCGGTAGGGACCTCCCTATGGTTGAAAGTGAGATGCTCACTTGGTGCAATATTTGCCACCGCGGTTTGAAGGTACGCAGGATCGACTTCTAAAGGCACTCCCGACCCCTGAAGAGTTTGATACAGGATGTCCTTATGTACATTGGAAATCTTGAGAAGATCTAAGATTGAAATCTTAGTAGATGTCTTCTCAAGCTATTCTAAAAGGTTATACTGACTAGTATGCGGGGTCAACAGAGAGGGGTCTGAAATTAGGAGGCAGGCACGCCTTGTTACCACAGCACAGTCCTTTCCCTTAATCCAGATAGTGTTGACACGGTCAGCAGGGGAGCGAATACATCCGATAAGTGAATCGTAATGATTGTTATCTCTCTTGGTATACAAGTAATTCGTGGCTTTATAGGTTTGGGATGACTCTCCCCGATCCGGTTTTGCCTTTTCCGACTTATCATGCTTGGGGAATGGTTCCTTATAAATCCCCATCTTCTCGTTAGGTGTTTGCATGTGGCTAGGGTTATCCACCTCTATCTCCCCGTTGTCAATGAGGTCTTGAATATAGTGGCGAAGTCGCAAACATTTATCTGTTTTATGACCTTTAACGCGATGCATTTCGCAGTATTCATGCTCCTTATACCATGAAGGTTTAGGAGCGTTGTCATCAAACGGTTGCGTTGTAGGATAGGTCATCATGTGGGCCGCATCCAACTGTTTTAGTATGACGGACAACGGCTCATTGAGGGAGGTGAATGTTCGTCGCTTTGGTGGTGGTTGAATTGGGCCCTTGGTCAGTTTAAAAGGTTGACTGGTTTGGACTGTTTGAACACGTTTGGAATCAGTGATTCCGTCTCCCACCATGTTTTTGTTTTTGTTAAAGATCTTCGGCTTTTCAGCGGGTTTGACACTTTGGTTGTCTTTAGATTGGGTTTTGAGGGTGCCTTTGGCAATGAGAGCCTTTTCTATTTGAATCCCTTTCTCGATAACCTCCTCAAAGGTGCGGACACAATGCATTTGGAGGTGGAAAGCTATATCTGGGTTGAGATTAGGGACGAAAATACTGACCAGCTGCTTCTCAGGGAAAGCGCAAGGGAAGCGACTAGCTATCCCTCTCCATCGTTGGAGGAAGCTAGCGAAGGTCTCATTTGGGCGTTGTTTTGTGCCGCACAAGTCTGCCATGGTGATGTCACTCTCTATGTTATACGAGAAATGACGCACGAATCTTTCCGCCAATTCTGGCCAGGTGAAAATTGATCCTCGTGGTAAGCGCGTAAACCATTCCAATGCTTGACCTCCGAGACTCTTAGGAAAAAGTCTGATGAGGTAATTATCACTATAAGACACCTCTTGACATGCCATGTAGAAATCTTTAACATGATCCCTTGGGTCTCCCTTTCCTTTGTATTTGTCAAACTTTGGCATATCAAATTTCTTTGGAAAGGGTTGAAGGGTCATTGTCTTGTCAAAAGGATAGGGGCATAGTTCTTCGTATTGGTATTTCCTAATACTCCCTATATTGCTTTCTTGTATGCTCGCAAGTGTTGCTTTCATAGATTGCACTTCTTGTGCGAGCAATTGTTCTTTAGTGGGAGAAGCGGGGATGTGTACACGATGATACCCTGTGTCTTCTTCTCCTTGGTTTTCTCGATGGAGTTCGTGGATCCTAAACTTAGGCTTTGACTTTTGAATGTTCTTGTTTGTGTCTTTCTGTACCTGGAAAGTAAGCAAAGCTAGTTGTCGGCTTAGGTTACTGAGTTGTTGTTGGATTGTGACTTGGTTTGTGTCTTCTTCTTCTAAAGGTTCTTCCTCTTCGTATTGTGGAGGTTCTTCCCCTGTCTCATGTTCTATCTTGTTTCTTCGTGGCACTTTGATGAGGGGTATTCTATGCCCTACCACTTTATCATTTTCTGCGTAAGAAGTGGAAGCATGCCCACCTGTTAAAATATCTTCCATATTGATAAGGGGGCGTTCTTCCTTAGTAGTGTCATTTGTAGGTAATATTGGTTCATTCTCGGTGGGCAATTTGGCCCCTAATTCCATGACCCGTGCCAAAACTCTATCTTTATTTCTAAGGAGAAACTCATCTAGTAGAGTGGGGTCAAAATCAAAGTCTGCGTGTGGTGATTCTAATTCGTTTCCACTATGGTCAACCATTTCTTCTATTTCCTTTTCTGCAGAAAATAGTGGTCCTAGATCGTGTCCGATAAATGGGTTTGACCCTTGTTTGTTAGAGGTTTCCCAAGCTTGCGCCTGTTGTTCCTCATATGTTTGTTTCTTTAAACCTAGACGCGTCTTGGGAGCCATGTTTTCGTGATAAGTTTCACTAAGGTAAGTTGTAGATTTGTTCAAAATTCAATGACTACCCCTAAGTGAAACACAAGATGTACGTGTTAAGAGTAAATTAACAGTGTGAGAATACCAATGTGATAGAATGATAAAGTCACCAATGAAACAATCGTTTGGTATCAAAACTTAATCAAATGAAGTACTTCCTAGACTACGTTTCAAAGTAATTTGTGACGCCAGATGATTAACAAGATGTCTCCACTTATGCCAAGTTCAAAGGAATGAACAAGACGTAAGTAAATACATGAAGTTAAATGCGATCTCCCAATCAAGATATACGATGAGCAAGCTCAAGTCTGATTAAGACCTATATCTCAAAAAGTGTCAATTACGATTTGTGAATGACACAACAATATCACCAAGATATGTTAACCCACTTTGCAAGAAAGTGAAGTATTGATATCGAGTTGTTATTGATATAACATGCACAAATGGTAGTGCCTAGCACCTTTTGAAATCGAGGTAATAATAAAACCGAACAAAAAAATGCTCAAAGTATAGCTAGGAATAGTTAAGAATGTGTGCAGCGTAACCGTACAATATAGGTATTTATGTCGAGTTTACAAGAAACAAGACGTAAATATCGAAATTGTAATGATACGAGACAAACAAGCTAACTCCTCTATGGAAGTCCGCAGTGATGAACCACGCCTAACTACAATGACGATCTTGACGTGGGTATCAAGATCACAATGGCTACCAAATGACGTGAAAATGCCTCCACTCACTTTAGACGTTTAACTAACCCAGCCGCAAACATGGATGGGCGTAAACGGACATAAAAGTGAGAGAAACAGTCGAATGGCAACACAAAGGTAATCACACCTCTTTTGATCAACAAAGTGTCAAAAGAATATGAAGGAAATAAATCAAGAAAAAATGACAAAAAATGCTAGTCTCACTTCGGCAGAGTTTCGCCTCGCCCTAAGGCAAGTAAAAACTAGGCGAAAGTAATACGTCACACGTTTCTCAAAAAGAAGGTTCACAACTCAACACTGTTTTAAAGTGGTCAAAGTGGGCTCCTGGCCAAAGTATATTCTCCTAGGTGGTTCTCTCGCCCTAGGTGTTACAAAGTTGCCACGAGCGAGCGCGATTTACCCAAAAAGTCACACTGACTAGTTTGGGAGTATCTCGGCTTTACTTTACCCCCTTCAAGAACAGTAGGCAACTAGTGCGTCTACGTGTACTATCACTGGGGTCGCCACAACGGACAACTTGTAACGCTATCTCACAAAGGAATCACTAGTCAAGTAGGTAGTGCGGAGCACTTCCCGTTTCGTCCACAAGGTTCCCTCTTGCGTGGACTACTTTGGGGTTCCTGGAACCACCCCCATTGTTGTAGCTTAAGGCGTTATGCCAAAGGGGTTATGTTCCAGTTGAGCGGAGAGGGACGTACCCTTTTCCGAAACCTGCAATACAGTGTTTTGAATATGTTGTTCTTTTTATCTTGTTTAATTAGGTGTGGTTTGATTGAACACCTTTTGGCAACCTGTATAACAACTGTATTAGTAGTTTTTGATTTCGTTTTGATTCCTCCTTTCTTTGACAAGCGTTTTTAGGTCCTGCACTTAAGCGTTAGTAGTTCTCCAAGAAAATCACATTATTTAAAAGAGGATTAAGAGTTGCTTTTGATTCTCAAGATCATCCAAGGATGCAAGAGAAGAGCATACACAACAAATAATCCAACTAAAAAGTAAATAAAATCTTTTCAATCAATGAACCATACAAAATTCTTGATAAATGTTCATTCCCTTTAAACCAAAAGTGAAAGATGAAGTTTCCAATTTACCAAATGTTATAAAATGAAGACTAAAGTTGCTTTTGATTCTCAAGATCACCCTAAGGTGCAAGAGAAGAGCATACACAAACTTTATCCCAACTATATAGAAATGGAAAACTTCAAATCAAAGGACCATTGAAAAATGCTTTGTAAAAGGTTCATTCCCTTAAGCAAAATGAATAATCAAGTTTCCAAGTTTAATCCCAATGTTAACAAGATAGAGATCAAAGTTGTTTTTGATTCTCAAGATCACCAAAAGGTGCAAGAGAAGAGCATACACATGCTTTGGTCTAAATCGAGTAAGCATGGAAATACAACATTCATCAAAACATTAGACATGTTAGAAAATGACCAGTTTTAAAATAACAGAAAAACCTACAATTTCTGTAAGTATAAATCCCAAATTTATGTTTTCATTGCATAGTTAACTTCAATACCTTTCCAACGCAAAAAAAATGGAGTCATTTCGAGTTCGGGAGCAAAAGTTATGGCCTTCGGAAGATGGGTTACGCATATGCTCTTATGCTCATGGGTATGCACTTGACATGCACTAAAAAATGTCAAAAAAAACGTCCCTTAATCTGCAAAATGGGCAAATTTTTCCAACCAAGATTCAATTTTGACAACAACCCATCACATTAATATATGAATAGAAGACTCAACGCTATCAAACATTAACATACATGCTCAAGAATTTAAGATTTTCAAGAAATTGACAAAACTAGCATGTAGAATGATGAAAAAGTAAGCTCTAAAAATGAAAACATGATGAAATCTTGAAATTTTCTCACCAAGATTAAATTTTGACAGCAACCCACCACATTAATATGTAAATAGAAGACTCAGCACTATCAAAACACTAACCTACATGCTCAAGAAGCTTTGAAAACATGAAAATCTTGAAATTTTTCAAGAAATTGACAAAACTAGCATGTAACTAATGTTGAAAAAGTAAGCTCTAAAAATGAAAACATGGAGAAATCTTGAAATTTTCCCCTCAATTCCAATTTTGACAGCACTTCACCTCCTTCATACCTACAAGGAAGACCCAACACATGCAAACTCAACAAAACATGTTAAAAAAAACAAGTTAGATCAACATGTGTAAAAGAGGGTTAGTAACCAAAAATAAAACTTAACTACAAAAACTTGAAATTAAGTGCAAAGGACAATGGAGTAAGTCCCACCGGGCGTGCCAAATGTGTGCATGTATACTTTGCTTAATGCTAAATCAAATGAAGCAAGAACTACCACCTAAAATAGTTCTACAATTTAGCTAAAACAAAGCATAAACACCATCATGATAAGAATTAAACAAGGGTTAGATGCTAGCATTCATCAATACAAACTTTGAAACTAACAATGCTAAATATCTAAACTCCTCTATTCTCTAACAACAAATAAATGAATGGACCTAAGTAAGCTCCATGGCTATCAAAATAGTTGTCCTTAATGTTCCAAGAACCTAGGAATGGGGGCTAATCAAAGTTGGGCTACAAGACCCTTTTGACACCTCCCATATGACCCAAGCACTTTAAGAAAGAGGCTTAACTCTTCAAGATGATGAACTCTCAAAAGGGCAAGGTGCAAGCTCTTAGTCTCTTTGCTATATGCTTTGCATTTGCTCTCTTAGAAAGTTTAGGTGTAAGTAAAAAGGTAGGTGGAGGGCTCTTTATATAGCCCAAAGGATAAAGGATTCAACACATTCTCATGAATGTGGGATAAAGGTAAAACATGATTAGGAATGGATAAGGTTGCTTTATTAAAGGTAACCTTACTTTAGAAGGGTTTAATACATGTTTAGCAAGTCATGGGAGTTGGGGGTATTTTAATTAATCAAAGGTGATTAATTAATAGGTAGGTGTAAGCTTATAGAAGCCAATTAGAGGAATATTAGTGTGATTTAGGCTATTATAAGGGGATTAAATCAATTAAATATTGATTTATTGGTTAAATGGAAGGGAAAGCTAATTAATTAATAATAATTAATTAGTCTAGGTAGAAGGGGTGATTTATTAACGGAAGGTCGTTAATTAGGGTATTTGTTGGATAGGCAACTTAATTAATTAGCTTAGTGTAATTAATTAATGATGATATGAGGGAAAATGAGTGCCTTTGACGATATGTCGTTGATTTGCGAGAAAGGGGATAATTAGCACAATTTAAGTATTTAAATTGCTTGGGCATAATTATAGGTGTCTACATCCACAAAGATAATCTTATAGAATGGGAAGAGATTGGAGTCGCCCTATCTATTAGGTTTGTAAGGAACAATGCACCTACGCAAATCTACACTTATCATGGTAATCAACCTGTTCAGCATCACATTCAGCAATGTGAGAGACTCTGGATAGCAGAACAGGAAGTATTACCACCTTCACTCTGGGTGCATAGATTGTACTCTATGCTACAAGGATGCACACGCACCTGGTATGTATACGCATAACTACATTGAGAGATTGGGAACTGACAAAATTTACTTGCAAGAATGATCCAGACCTTTGACTACTTTTCTTCCCAACCTCCAATCAAAGAGGTATTAAAAATTTTCAAGCACTTAACTATGGAAGATAGTGCAAAAGCAGAAGAGCATATTCAAGAATTATTTGGCGAGGTAGAGTCTAGAGCACATTTTGAAAAGGAAAAAGAAATGGGCTCCATGCTACTTGAATGTGCTTGCCTTGAGAAAGAGAAAGGAAAGATGGTTTACATTGTGGATGATGAGGAAGTTGAGAACCTGGATATTGAACATTCACAAGGGGTGTGCGAGGTCTTGGACAGTGCAGACAAGGATACACGCACCTATCATGAACCCATGAAGACAAAGAAGGTGAATATAGGTTCTGAGGCTGAGCCTAAGGAGGCAATAGTTGGATACTATTGGTCAGACTTAGAGGTAGCAAAGATCATTGAGTTACTCAGGGATTATCAATACTTATTCCCTCAAGGATATCAAGAACTTACAGGCATGCATAAATCACTTGGAGAAATGAAGATAAAACTTAAGGAAGGTGCACGACTAGTTAGGAAGCGACCTTACAAAATGAATCCTAACTTGCATGAAAAGGTAAAAGAAGAAATTGATAAAATGTTGAAATCTAGAATTATCAGGCCCCTTGATGAGTCAGAATAGGTTAGCCCAACGGTGATCAATATCAAGAAGGATGGATGAATTAGAATATGTGTGGACTAAAGGGAGTTGAATGTTGCATGCATCACAGATCCATTCCCTATGCCATTTACTGAGGAAATACTGGAAGGAGTTGCAAGGTGCAAAATATATTCTTTCACAGATGGGTTTTCCGGGTATCATCGGGTTAGGATTGCTCAGGAGGATCATGAAAAGACAATATTTACTCCTGAATGGGGTAGTTTTGCCTATATTGTGATGCCTTTTGGAGTAAAAAACACAGTTGTTTTATTCTCACGGATAGTTGTTCAGGCATTCAAAGATTTTATTGATAACTTCTTACAGGTCTACATAGACGATTGGACAATATATGGGCTTGTGAAAGATCATTGTGACAATCTGCACTTAATGTTTGAATGATGCAGACAATTGAGTATCTCTTTGAACATCAAGAAGTGCATATTTGCTACACCATTTGGAATACTTTTAGGACATATAATCTACAAGGAAGGTTTGCTGGTTGATCCAGCTAAGGTTGCAGTCATTCTAGGCCTAGAAGTGCCTACCAGTCAAAGTGAGGTGCACAGATTTTTAGGTCATATAGGATATTATAGAAAATTCATCAAATGGTATGCCAAAGTTGTTGCACCCTTTGAAGAGTTACTGAAGGGGAAAGGTACATTTTATTGGGGAGAACTGCAACAATGCGCGTTTGAGATATTAAAGGAGAAACTTACTACCGCGCCCATTATGCACTTTCCCTCATGGGATAAACCATTTCATGTGCATGTGGATGCTTCTGGCATGGCCATTGGTGCTGTGTTAGCTCAACCTAGAGAAGGTATTGTCGATCATCCAATTTGTTTTGCTAGTATGAAGCTAACTCCTACTGAATGAAATTATAAAACTACAGAGCGTGAAGCTTTGTCAATGATCTATACATTGCACAAGTTTCGATAGCATGTGATGGAACATGGCTACCCGATTACTTTAATGGGAGTAGGCTGAAGCCCTACTATAAATAAGTCTTCTTGGTGTTTGTAATAAGGCAACATTTCCATTTAGATTAGGTTTTCAATTCTGTATTTCCTTCATTGTCGCTATGCTTTGTAAATTTAGTTGTTGTTATCGTGTAATAAGCGCGCTTGCACGTATGAAGCTAATTAATATATGAAGAATTTTTATGCACAGAGAACTGCACATACCTTTAGTGTGGGGTGGTTGTAGTTATCCAGGTAAAATATTGTGGAAATTGAAAGGTGAAAGGAATAAGCTGCTATGAGTGTGCTTTAAGTCAAAAGAAGATTGCTTCTCAAAAGTGACCAAGGATGGAGATGAATGAAAGCATAGTATAACACGAGGTAAGTAGAGGCCATGATAACTACCATGAGAAGGTACAGTGACGAGGTACTCGGGTGCAAGGGCGTGTGCTGAAGAGAATTCTGTGACCAGAGGGTAGGAAGGCGCGCTAGAAGGTTATAGCTGGGGCACGAAGATGTACCACATGGAACGAACGAATTTGGTCAATGAATGAGAGGATATTTGGTAGGTGAAGGAGCAATAAATGCATCAAATTTTAAAAAATCTATATAAGGATGGGATGCGGATTCATTTTTACCATTGCAACTAAGAAAATTTGAGGAAAGAGCTAAGTGCGAAGAGACGAGTGATCGGGTTAAGGTGCGAAGGGTGTGAAACCAAGCGTGACAAACAAATCTGTGTGAAAAGAAGCTTGTGTCCCCGGTGGTGAAGGGTTTGAGCGAAGAAAAGAGGCCGAGAGGAGTTAGGGCACAAAGTTTCCACCTAGGGCACGATTGAATCGAGCTAGGGTTTGATTCGTAAGTTGCAGAGTTAAAGAGGAGACGTTTGCAAGGTAAAAATGGCACCTAAGAAGGTAGCTGCAGCAGGAGCAAAAGGAAAGAAGAAGGTGGTTGTCAAGGAGGAAGAGATGGCACCCGAAAGTGATTTTACAGAAATGTAATATCCAGAAGGAGTCATCGTCGGCCAGGAATGTGATTCACCTATCAGAAAGAGCAAAGGAAGCGAATATAATCACAGGACTGTAGAGAACAAGGAGCTCGATTCCTTGCTCACTACTAGGACAAACAAGCATACAGTGGATTACATGCTAGTTTATGATGATACGGGTGAGAATCTTCTGAAGAGAATTGGGGTCTACCAATTATATGAGCTTCCGTATAATTGGGGTTGGGAAGTATGAGCCCTTGTATCAATGTCTCATGAGTAGAGTGCAGGAGGACTTCTTCTACTTTGTAGGACGCAGAGTTAGAATCTCATCTATGCTTATCTCATCAGTTACAAGTTTGAAGGCCACAAGAGAGGACATAAAGAATAGTCTCACAAATAAAGCTGCAATCTTAAAGACCAGACATGAGTTGGGGTACTTGAAGGGTCCGCACGGTATGGATATAGACAAATTGAAGAACTGTCTAGTTGTGCAAGCAACAACACACCTTGTTACAAAGTTGAATGATCAAGAGCAGTGGTCACAAGTAAATACTATGTGGTTACACATTGTGTGTAAGATGTCAGAAGGGGCAATCTACAATATTGCAGGCTACATTGTAGAACAAATAGTCGAGGAAGCGCGCACAGGAGGGAAGATCGGCTTTGGGGTTGTTCTACTATCACTAGTATTCATGGAAATTGGAGTACCAGATGGGCCGAAGGAAAAGGTATGGGAATACCCCATGGAGAATAAGTCACCAGCTGAAAGGTTCAATAAATACCTATGTAAAGGGGCCATGACACAACCCAATATAGAGAATCGAGATAATCGAATTCCACCTGCCAACCTCCAGGCTCCACGCGACATTTGGAGAAGAGTGGTGCATCCCAAAGGAACTACCATCAGTAGTAGGGAAATAAGTACAGTTTGCTGTATATCAACGTTTCTGCATCACACACTTCCCAATTAGAGATGGAGTCTAGAGCCCTTGGTGTAAATAGCCTTATACATTCACTGCAAGGTATTCCCAAGCATCTATTCACATATTTACAGACACGTGCTGATTGGTATTCAATGCAGATAAGGTAGACTGTGACTACCATACGTTGAGGAAGAAGCATGTGTATCCTGGAAGAAGTGCCTACACTGAGAGGATCATTTTGGAGGTGTTGAATATTAAGCCAATAAGTTTGGTTGTATCAGATGTAGGGGCAAGGTTGGTGTATCTTCAGCTGAAGCCCAAGATGGAGAATAATAAGTATGTAGAGAATGAATTCGCGCTCCCAGGGCCATTGAAGGGTAAGCACACAATAGAAAACATACCGGCGCAAAGGCCCATAAAAATTGTTGAAGTAGAGGGTGAAGAGGAGGAGCGTGAAGATAGTGGAGGCTTGGAGCGTAGAAGAAAACAACCTTATGACAGAGAAGAGTCACGGTGTGCGGCCACTCCACCTCAAGGACAAGGCGAAGAGGAAGATACAGAGGTTGAGCAGGGGGAGCATAGATTTAAGAAAGTGTTTAGACACACAAGGACTCAAGGTGGAACCCCACAAATGGTACGGAAATCACCTCGTCTCTCTCCACATAAGGAGACCGTTGAACCAAAGAAGAGAAGAAAGTTGAAGGTATATAAAGAAGCGGAGGAATCAGAAGAGAGCGAGCATGCATCTCCTACCCCACTCAAGCAAGAAGATGAGCCACAAAATGAGGAAGAGTAGAAAGATGAAGAGATGAAGGACTGAGAAGAAAAAGAAAAGGAAACCTACAAATCAGCACATGCGACTGCTCAGGATGTAACGGGATAGGCTCTTAACCTTGAAGCTACAATTCCCAAGGGTCCTAGATTGAAGAGGATGAGTGGAGAGCACATTCCACCAGCCATGGGGTATGTAGAGGACGCAGGTAAAATTGTCTGCACCTGCTTCTAGAGCACGATTACACAGAAGGATTTATTCGGCTGGGAGCTAATGGATGAGGATATGGTGACTGTGTGCACTCAAAAGAAACTATCATGGTCAATGCACACCCACATGGATGAGCCTGACTTTGATGTATGTGAAGAGTCATGCATTTTGAGATGGCTAAAGAAGGCACCACAAGCTAGACATATGATGGTAAAGCCTACTGTCATATCAGATGAGCAGGTCAGGAACACTTTGGTGAAGGTTTCTGCTGAAGTTGCTAGAAGAAACATGGACAAAGTTGCAATAATCAGAGCGTTGCGTGAGGAGTTAAAGACATGATGTAGAGATAGCGTGCGTAAAACAAGAGAGGGACTTCGCACAGAAGAAGAAGAAAGTATTTATTAGCATGGCAGAGGAGATTGGGGACAATGTCATTAGAGCAAGGCCACACTTGGAGGCCAAGGTACCACATACGTTTCCTTCAGCGATACACTATGTAGGAAAGTTGGTGGACTTGGTACTTGAAGATAAACCTCTGCGCATGCCAACACCAAGGAAGTCAGAGCAAGAAGTAGAACGAGAGAAAGCCTCAGTGATGTGAAAGATTGCATCCTATGAAGGGTTGCTGCAAGTGCTACAAGAAGTATTGAAGAAAGCAGACCATGCTTTAAAAATATGCACAGCTCCAGAGGCACTTATCAACATAAAGACCCTAGAAGAAAATAATGAGGTCCAAAAAGCAATGAAGGATGAGACATTGGGCCGCGCAGAAAGATTGTCAATAGTTAAGCAGAAGTGTGAGGCCCTGGCAGCAGCACAAGAGCCACACAAGACTTGACTAGAAGAGCTTGGGAAGCTAATTGCACAGAAGATGGATCTTTTAGAAGGAAGAATGACCTCAATGTCCAGCATTGTGTTGGTTCTGCAGAATGAAAAATGAGAGATTGCAAGGGATGAGTTGGAATCCATTGCTGTGGACATTCAAGAGAAAGTAGAGCAAACACTAGTTGAATGACAGGCCTTGGAGGCTACAATAAAGGAGGAGTATCTAGAGTTGATACTTCAAACTGATACAGAGGAGGCTGCCTCATAGCCTCATAAAACTTATTTATTTATCTACATTCTTTCATTCTTATTCTTTCCATTCTTTTGTTATTTACTTCAATTTTTGGAGATACCCATTGTCGGGATGACAATGAGATTAGTGTGGGGTAATGTTGATCAGAGAATACTTGTTAAAGAACACACAAGAAGTCTGTGCAGAAGAGAAGGCCAGGATCAAGGGCGTGGAGGGACAGGAAGAACCCGCGCATGGAGGGCAAGTTCAACTTTTGGGACTTAGCCGATTTTGAGCATGAAGACCTATTTTTAGGAGATGGCATGCAGAACACACCAACGATGCAGAGACGTGTGCGCCACACATTGTCTATCTTTGGAGGATCAGATCAAAGTGTTTTGCATGGAGACGAGCTAAGAATAGGATTGTCACTTTAGTTAACTGCAAGAGGTCTATAGATAGCACACTTGCATGTGTGGCTATGCCTGTAAATGGCGCGTGGCTATTAATAGCATGCGTCCTATTTTTGGAATAGATAAGCGGTGAAGGGAAAGTCCCCACCCTATATATATGATGTGAAGTACATAGTAAGAGATATGACAGATATATAGGAGATATGGTAGAGCATAAGAGGTATGAATAGAGAGATATTTGCATATGACTGAATTATTGTATCAGATCCATGTGCGCATTGGTATAGATTGACATTATTGTAAGGAGCTTCTATGTTTATTAATAGATGGAAGATATTGGTTGAATCTAAGTGTCATTCTTGTGTGTAATTGAGTAGTGCATGTTATTGATTCAATCATGATTACTGTTTAAAGCTTGTTCTTTCATAGATCTGAATGTAGCATGCATTGTAGAATGATGGATTAGTTATGGATCTATATGTTTCTTCCTTCATCATGCTAACATCTTGCTACAGCAACCCTAAAGAGGGACCTGGTACCTTTGCGTGCTTTGGGTGAGCACTCAGTCTAGGTTGAGTGATGTGCCAGCGCGTCTAGGGTGTTATCTGGTAAATTCTAGGTTGCATCAGTTTTTGTAACTTTGAAAAAAATTCTTCTCTATGTATGGGGTTTTTCATTCCTTGGATTAAAACCAAATTTTTTTATGTTATCTAAAAATAATAATAATAGGTAAATGGAAATATGATGAATAAATTGGCTACATCAATTCCTATGTAGGATATAGACCATTAATATCTTGAGGTGGAAAGGATTGAAAAATATAGATATCATTTACCCTTGTCTTATATAGTGTTTTATGAAACATATCAACGATAAATAGTTCCTTTATACTATAGAGGGACATAGACACTGGTAGCACACTTGAATTATCAAACCCTAACACTTACTATGTTTGAGGAAAACTTATTTCTCACAAAAAAAACCTAACCCAAATTTATAAAATGTGTGATCAAATTTATCAAAGAGTGTATCTATAATAAAAAAAGGAGGAAAATAATGATAATGAATAATATATTGTGGTTGAAGGGAATCATATTGTAATAAAGGATCAAATAATTGTAATGAATATCCATTAATAACCAGTAAATATGGAAGAAAAAAATGGAAAAGAACAAAATTATTATATGGATAAAAACATTCTAATTTTAGAATTTAATTTCTTGGGAACACTTTCTCCATTTGAATCACAACCATCCTGAGAGGAACTTTGTATAGACAACTATGAGCCAATTGAAGATAGAGTATGCTCTCTAAAATCCAAATAGGAAGAGGGAGATGAAGTAGATGAGGAAGAGGATGAGAAATATGTAGAAGAAAGTGATAATTGTGTGTGTGAGATATGAAACAATGTAAGATGTAAAGTGTCTACTATGGAAGGAGAAATTGGATCCATAGGATCTAAAGCGACTATCAAGGAAGGGGAAATTGGATCCATGTGATCTGAAATGTTTTCCAATGAAGGGATGATTAAAGTGGACCATTTTAGGGATTTCATCTCCAATCTCATAAATCAAGTGTCCACTCCAAAATTTCTCAAAAGGGAAAGTAATTAGAATAATCAGATGCTTGAGATTATGTATAACTCCTAGAATCCATGATATGCATTAAAGATTACAAAAATTAATACCTTCTATGCAAACAGGTATCCATGATTTATTAGATATTTTCTTCACATTACAACAAAAACAAGATTAAAGGGGTAATATTTAGGTGAAATGGAAATTTTTATGAGATTCATGATACTGAAGAGGTTTTTGAGGATAATGTAGAAGCAATTGAATAAAAAATGAAGATAATTTTCCAAAAAGGGGTATATTTATTGCATGATAATAATATAGAGTTATCAAAGAGAGAAAATAAAATAACCAAGCTTTATGGGTGAGATAGATTTGAAGAGGGGATTGCGTTAAAATATGTAAATAGATTCACAAACAAAAACATGACATCTCCCTCATCATACATGGAATAATTTGTAATCATTTAGCGCATTTGGATTCATTTGTTATTATATGTCTCTTACATATAAGGTGTATAATTCTATAGTTATTGTAATAGTAGATACAACACATCATGAAAAAATATGTCAAACAAACATTATCAAGAATTATTTAGATAAGTGGATTGTGGAGAAAATATAATCACAAGTTAACTTGCTTATTTAAATTTCAAGTTCTCATAAATCGGTCATTAACTATGTGTATGGTATGAAACACAAATAAAATTTATGAAACACACACATAATTTAAATGTTAGTGCCTATACATATGGTGTATGTGAATGATGAATAAAAGTTAGTATCATACAACCCTTTCATAATGGAGATTACAAAAAACTTCTTTATCTTATTGTTCCAAATGAGGTAGAGGAAATGAAACATATTGGGGTTATCAACTACAATTATTATGTGCGGAGAAATTTATATATAGGTAATTCAATTAGTAATGGCTGTTTTTAATTCAACAATTGGTTCTAATCTAGTGATCTCAAGTTCCTCCATGTGTAATTTGTCCACAACTTGGAAAATGTATAGTTCTTACAAACCATTTTCACCCTACTTAGGAAATACAATTATTTCGAAGGATGGAACATTGCACCTGCATTAGTACGATATTTGAATGGGTATAAATGTTATAAGATATTTTTCTTACACTTTTTTGAACTATTGAGATTTGTTTCTATGTGTGATACATCACCACTCCATCCATAATTTTCTGATTGTTTGGCATATGCATCATCTTGCTTGTGAATAAATTGATTGTGAAACGTTTCTTTATCTCTTACCAACTTGAAACCTGTGCTTAATGCATAGACATCTAGAATGTTTTTTATTCCTTTTTTTCATGCCTTC
Source organism: Taxus chinensis (assembly GCA_019776745.2). Lineage (NCBI taxonomy): Eukaryota > Viridiplantae > Streptophyta > Pinopsida > Cupressales > Taxaceae > Taxus > Taxus chinensis. Next base: position 378,938,497 of record CM034151.1, read on the forward strand.
ACTAGTTTGTTGTAGCATCCAATGTGATACACATTATTCCATTTTATGGCACTTGTTTTGGATTGTCTAACATCCAATGTAATATGACAATTATTCAATATTATGTGGCATGCCCAAGTATTTTGCATCCATTTTAATACATAGTGGAGGTTCCTTGATTTTTGGCTTACTCAGATTACATAACATCCGCAATTCAAATTAATTATTGACTACATAATTATAAGTAAACTATACATTAAGGAATAGGTCCCCTTTGTAGAGATATGTAATTGACATTCATAGCGCCAAGATAACTAATCCTACAATCAATCAAAAGGTATAGGTTATGTAAGGATGAATTTGTATGTTGATACAATTACAATAATGTCAAAATGTACCCATAATAAAAATTCACAAATTATGTGTGTTAAATGAACTAACCGTTAAAAATAATTATTTTTGCCTTTAATTTGTATTAATTAAGCCTTCAATTAGCATTAGTTAGGCTTTTAATTGGTGTTAGTAAAGTCTTTAATGAGCAATAATTAAGTCTTTAATTAGTATTAGCTAAGTCTTTAATTAGTGTATAATATCATGTGTAAATGAACTGTGTGTGTGTGTGTGCTGTGTGTAGTGTGTGTGTGTGCCTGTAATTATCATTAGCAGACTGTTAGTGATCAAAGAGAGAGAGATTAGAGATGCACGTTTTTAATCTTACTAAAATTCAATAGTAATGATATAATTATAAGTACCTATTAGTTGTTATTTATGAAATAGTAATAATCCTTTGTAAAAAATCTTGACAAGGTCTTTCTGGATTAAATTATAATTTGGATTCACCTGAATTTTTCAGTTGTAAGACCACAGGCTTTTTATCCAAATATTTTTCTGTCACTGAATATATCTAAAACCTAGAGAAAATACTTCCGTAAACAATAAGCACAAAGGTAACTTTAGTGCTCTCATATACAAATATCTTGTTTCTTGAAAGAGTGCATCTAACAAGAGCATGACATAAAAACAATAACAATTAAAGTTTAAAAACTGAATACATCATTAAACGGAGAAGATCTGATTTGAACAACCATTATAACCAAAATATAAGGTACTTCCCACAATGAGCAATCAATATTGTGATACTTCACTTCTATGAGTTGCGTTCTAGACAATCCTAAAAGGAATCATCTCACAGTCCTTTAGAATATTACTATTAAATAATACACGTTTGTATTAGATAATTTGTTTTTACAAACACATAAGTCATTACGGATTCCCCTTCAACACTAGTATTAAGATTTCTTATTGGTACACAAGATCCTTCAACAAGGTTATAATATGCTACTAAGATTCATGACACTTAATGCAGTTACCCCCAGAAAGGAAATTATATCTACATTTCATATCCCATTTCTTTTAGCTCTAGATAGATGGATCTGGATTGAGTGTGCTCAACTTGATGGCAAAACACTCTTAATGCAACTGGTGTTTCCAATAGCCCCCTTCTTTATCATATGCACTGTGAATTCATAATTAAATCACCGTAAACACAAATTATGATTTGCACCTATTTACTTTCTTGTTAGTGAAAGAGGGTGTAAAATCCGCAAGCATGAGGATCACGAGGGACGACATGCACATTCAATGTGACGTGCGAACCGGCAGTGTGAAGAGATCTCGGGAGGAGCGAGCATCAACCGAATGTGCATGCAAAGATTTGAAACAAGGGACAAAACCTCGTTAAGCCATAAAACTCTCCTCTATCTCATAGATCTAAATGGGGTGTACATATAGGAGGTGGTGAGTAACCCCCAGTTTTATAATCATGACAACTCGAGTAGAGAGGGGGAGTTACATTCCCAGAATAGAAGTGTAACTCCCAATGACGCATATGACACACTGACGCGTAAGGGAATCTCAATAATGACCCCTAAATGACACCTATGGACCTATGATCTCACCTAAGTGAGATGACTCACCTAATGATGTGGAAAATAACACACACCAACACTCCTCCTTCATCGTAACTTAGGATGAGGCGACAAGCTAGAAATGAGAAATGGGTCTCGACACAAATCCTGATGAGGTACCCATGCACAAGAAAAAGTTCCCAAGCAGTGAAGGAAAACCCAGCGGGAAAAACATCCACCACAAGAGAAAAAAACACTCTCTAATCTAAGAAAGATGCCAAATATGGGTCCTTGAGCACTAGACGATCCTGAAAAGGTACCCATGTACAAAGAGGAAATCTCTCGGAAAGAAGAAGAAGAGAGAAGAAGAGGGAGAAAAGAGGAATGGAAAGATGCCATGGATGGATCTGAACTCTGCAGCTCTAGAGAAGTCTCCCAGAAGAATGTTGATGACGAGATCCTCTGTCTCTATGGACTGAAGAAGAGCCACCCGCAACGAACTATGTGCCTGCCCTAAGGAAGGACATAAATGATGTGCTGGAAGTCCACCCACTCCACAAAGGAAACTGAAGGTAGCAACACGAAGAACTCTGAGTCTGGTGCACTGAAGTGTAACATAGGTCTAGCGAGTGAGTGCCAAAGAACCGAATGTAATTCCACATGCGTAGAATAAATCAGAGTGTGAAGAGGGAACACCCATAGAAAGGATGTCCAAGTGATGTGAAGGGAACAAAACATCCTCCACAATAGAAAAGGGATCCACAGCTGAGGGTGGATCAATGAAGGTCTCCGGAAAAGTGGAAGTGGTAAGAATCCTAGAAGGGGAACTCCCAACAACGGAGATGATGAACTCATGTGAAACACCTGTAGCTGGATGAGGGACCTGTAGAGCATCACAAGTAGACTCTGCGAAAAGACGACTAAGGTCAGGTAGATACTCATCCCAATGAGGGGGCTCAACAAACAGAAGAGCGATGTCAGATAGGTATGAGTCATCCAATGAAGGTAAAGGAGTGGAAGGGGCCTTGCACACTGGAAGTGGAAAGGAGGCGGGTGTAATGACTGTATGAGGTTGAGTAGGAGACTGCTCGATATTTGATGAGATGTGGGATGTGTCAACACTCTTTGGAATAGTGAGAGAAAGAGGAGAAGAGTCCTTTGTAGTACTCTCAACATCAGAACTAGGTGCACAATCCTTGTCATCAGAAGTAGAACCAAGCGAGTCTATGTCAGTGGAACTGTCATCACACGAAGAAGAGGAGACAACTGAATCAGCAGCAAGAACAACGACTGCAGTATGTGAAGGGTCTCCATAGAGGGACTAAAGAATGCTCTAGACACGGTGAGGTGGATCTGAGTGTGCCACGTGAAACCAGAGAGAACGAGAGACATGCATCATGTGACCAAAGACATGGTCACAAGTGTCAAGGAAGTCCTCCAGATGACGATGATCAGTGGGTGCAGGAATTGGCCCAAGCAAGAAGGGTAAAAGATCCTCGTGGGTGAAGTAACGTCCCATGGAAGCACGCCAGGCTGAATAGTTCCCTCTCCTAGTGAGAAGTGGCGGAGGCTGTAAAACAATCCTATGACGCTCAAGTCTGGAAAGAGCACTCTCCATGATGAAAAAATGCAAGATGCAAGGTGCATGAAAACAAGACGTCGGACTCGGCCAATAATGCATCTGTGTGCGAAAACCCAAGAGTACAAGCAACCCCCCAAGAATGCGGCACTTTATAAAAGTAGTGCGTTTACAAAACTGACAATGCCATCACGTAATGTGCGAAACATCATGCAACTTTGACTAAAGAAGCGCTCAAAAACGAGCAGTGAGTCAAAAGTTATAGCATTAAAATGATTCCCACAACTGATGGAAAAATGCAGTAGATGCTGCAAAACTCATTAAAAAAGTGCACGAGATGGGTGCAAAGGGTATCGTGTGGGTACTCGTTGGAAACGACACGGAATTTTAGCAGCGGTTTGTTTTAACTGCGAGGGGGGGTTAGCCTCTTGCCAACCCCGGACCTCACCCTCTGTCTTCGACAAGCGTAGGAGGGGATTTAATACAAGCCAAAAACAGCAGTCTAAAACTTATTACATGCCATGAATGAAATGTTTTTTTTTAATCACCCTAAAACATTAAAAAAGAAGGTGATGGAGGGCCCACGTTTGGAGAGTGAGCTGTTTGGTTGGCTGGACAAAGCAGACTGGTGGACTGGAGATGCTGCAGGTTTGAAACCTCCAAAAAGGTCCACATGTAGTTGCACACCTGTTCAACGTGCTTGTTCTAATGCAAGTGAGCAGAAAACGGTTGGAGCAGGTCTGAAGATAATAATGGTGTTGCAAAACACGAGGTGGCATGAGTTGTAACGGCGCTGCACAGTTCCCAAGCTGGAAATGGAGAAATCCTTCGAGCAGGGAGCACAGAAACAAAGGAGGCACGAGCAAATGAAGCAAATAAACCAACGTATCATCAGATATCAACGAGCCAAGCCTGAGCGGAAATAGGTGATTTGTTTTATATGGCGCCAGTCCAGTAGGAACGTGTATAATTGCAAATAGCTTAGAGTACGATGGTAGTGCATGAACGTTGAACAAAAAATTCACAATGCAACACACGTTGTGTCCCAATGATTGAAAATATCTTCAAAGCAATGCGCTACAGATACTAATATCTTCAAAAAATATTTTTTTTCATGAGACGGGGAAACCATGAACACCCAAAAAAAAAACACCCACGAGTCAAACCTCAAACAAGCCAAAGCAACCACGAGTCCGAGATGGCATGAGCCAAAAGAACGTGCAGAAGTTCGTAAATGAACACAGCACGAGCCAGGACAGCAAGGCGAGATAACACCCGAACAATCGAAGACCCCTTTAAAGAACTTCAATATGGGTAGTAAAGCTGATCTGCAACCTTGAAACCATGAAAGAAGAACCCGAATGAAGGTATAAACACCTGAAATCAATGCACTGAAGCAGATAACGGAATATCCATTACGACACACGCCATGAGAACTGTAAATCACGCTGGAAGCCGAAAATCACACACAGAAACGCCGATGAGTGCACGGATCCACAAGATCCGCTTTGATACCATGAAAGAGGGTTTAAAACCCGCAAGTGAGGATCACGAGGGACGACATGCACATCAACGGACGTGCAAACGGCAGCGTGAAGAGATCTCGGGAGGAGCGAGCATCAACCGAATGTGCATGCAAAGATTTGAAACACGAGCAGAACCTGGTTAAGCCATAAAACTCTCATCTATCTCATAGATCAAATGGGGTGTACATATAGGAGGTGCTGAGTAACCCCCAGTGTTGCAATCATGACAACTCGAGTAGAGAGGGGGAGTTACATTCCCAGAATAGAAGTGTAACTCCCAATGACGCATTGACGCACTGACGTGCTGACGCACTGACGCGTAAGGGAATCTCATAATGACTCCTAAATGACACATGGACCTACGATCTCACCTAAGTGAGATGACTCACCTAATGATGTGGAAAATAATACACACCAATAGTTAGTACTATTTTTGTTGAAGAATTCACTACGTAGTGTGCTATTATTATCTAAATTGCTGATTCATTTTGGGTACAAGTTTAGATATGACGAATCTGGTTTGTCGGAACAACAATTGTTTTACCCTGGTTACTGTTTGGGTACAACTGTACAAAAACTATAAACAAAAAAAACCATAGATAAATTCTCGCCTAATAAATAGGATTAACCACATGATATGCATATAAAAAACAAAATAATTGCAAAATGCTATTGATAATTTATATAATGCCACCAACTAAATGCCAAATGTACTGATAAATATTAACTATTACATCAAAATTTCAAAATTAGTATTCATTGTCAAACTGCTCTTCATTGAGAGTATCAACGTCAACATCATGATGTGGTTTATTAGAACCACTTGCAATAGTACTCCCACTTTGTTTTTCATTCACTATTTATTGTTCTAATGTCATGCTTTTATGCCGAAATTTGATTGTACACCCGTCCCAAGTATGTCCAGGGCCACCGAGTACGGCTTGGATTTGTCAGCAGGCAAATCTAGGTGTACCTAGGCCATTGTGGATGTACTTGTGATGGATACACAATCAAATTAGATCCGTTACTGGACCATGTGCAGACATTTGCTTTTAAAACTGGCCGGTTCTGGTGGGACCGGTTCATTAAAAAAAATTGCAAACCATTTGAAAAACCGAACCATTGATCAGCTCCATACAGAACCAGTCTGGAATGGTTAGGTAGCATTTTTGCCTTATTTTTTTTTTTTTTTTCCAATTTTAGCTTTTAAGTTACTTTTTCCAACCCTAACCCTAAAATGATGTTATATAGACCCCGTTTGGAACAACGGTTAAATGATCTGATCTTCATGCAATACAACCTCTGGCTAAAGCCCAACCAATTACTGAATAGAAGACTTGATATAGATCCCTTGTCTTGGATGATATTGATCCAACCTCACAATGGGTAGAAGAGAGTCACCCGAAAGAGTTTGATCCCAATGAGTTGGGGTGGATGGCTTTAGATGATGAACCACTAGTAGCAGCAGACATGGCAGGCACTAGTCGTGCTACTACAACTACTACCAATGTCCCTACGGAGTTCGATGCGTTTGAGCTAGAGGAACATGATGACATTGATGAGGATCCCATTCTTAGCAGTGGAGCTAAGTTTGATGATTGATATAAAACATGTAGTAGCTTGTAGCATATTGTTTTGTGGATTCTAAACGCCATTTAGAGCCTCATTGTTTATGTATCTTGTTTCGGATATGTAGTGCACTTGGTGCCATTTTACTATATTTACCCTTACATGGTATATACATGAACAAACTTTGCATATTTTGTCTCTAATTGTTTGGAATCTTTAAAATTTATTGTTTTCATTAACATTGTAATAATTTATGTATTTTTTAGTGTTTGTTCATAAATTTTAAACCGGTCCGGTTCCGGTCCGATTCCAATTCGGTTCCGGTCCGACCCTCAGCCGGTCCCAAGTCCGGTTCTGATTTTTAAATCATTGGTACGGACCAAATTGGGATTTGGTGTGCATGGGGGGGTGAATTGGTATTCTAGATTATGATTTTAAGAACTAAACCCCTCTCAACTATTGTTTTCACTCGCCAATATTTATTAATGCCGTAAGTGACGTCAAATTACATATTAATTCTTTGACGGTCAACTACCCAAGTAGTAGTAACCATATTCTCATCTTGTATTTGAATGCACAAAATGATAACCCAATCATGTCTAACTGAAGAAAAATATCAGTTCTATGATTTCATGTATTCTATTCTCTTTTACCACATGTTTATAATTCTAATTAACAAATTTAAAATTAGGAGCAGAAAGGCCATTTGCAACCGGAAATTTAACTAGACTTTCCTAGTATTTTATCCTTGCTGATTCCCATTCTTCTTGTAAGAGTTAAGTCTGACCGAGTCAATTCAATTAGATCAATTGATAAGAGCACAATTGCAACAATGGAAATAACATAAGAAATTGTTGCGAGTGTAAATGCCATATACTCATTTGTATTTTATATATATATATATATACACACACACACAAAGTTAACACACGATTTACGATAAAACTTCAAGAGGAAGGAAGATTTTAAGAGAGGAAAAATATACAAGCTTCTATAGGAAAGGAAGCTTTAAGAGAAGTTAGATATACATAGAGATATGTGCAACATATAAGAATATAAAATTAGGCCAAGTGACTATATATCATCTTCTAATCAATAGATTGGCACATGTGAACATATTTAATGAAATACACTAGCTCATATGGCTATATCTCATCATTTCCTCCTTTCTTAGAGCAAATTCTCCACATTTTTCTATTGTTAATGTGGAAAGTTTTGCTCAAATATTAATTGAGACATCCACCTAGCTTGAATTGACAATGATCCCTTAGGATCAAATGGTGGTGGATTGTGATGCAGTTACGGTTATAGGGTACTATTGTCCATTTTTGCACCCTTGCAAAAATGGGACAACTTGAGAGATTGGGACTTGGGAAAATTCATGGAATTTTGAAGATAAATCTAAAAATAGGTAACTCCATGTTTTTTGGGGCACTTATGATCATTTGGATACATTTCCCTTATTCTTCCAGGCTTCAGTTGTTCATACTTAGCCAAATTCGAGCAAAAATTGGATAAAATTGGGAAATTTGGCTTTGGAGGCACTCCACTCTTTTTGTTCTAACTCCCTAGTCCAGGGAAAATTCAAAAAAGTTGGAAAAAATCAAGAAAAATGCAAAAAGGGTATTGTTCAGTGTAATGCGGACATTTCGGGTCTGGGAGGAACACATGGCACTTGTTCCATCGGAGCTCCAGTTCATTGAAAGCCCGAAAAGGCCGAAATACAAAGGATTTTGATCGGGCACAGTATATCACGAAAAAGTTGGGTTTTCGGGGCCCGAGCGGTACAAGTTCTTGCGGGTCAAGTGTTCCCTGAATTGCCAAAATCCCCACAAGTTGAAGGATGGGGATGAGATTTAATGTATTGCGGGCCGAGATGGAGTTGCGGGCACCGAGGGTTGAGGAGGAACAGTTCCATGGGGACGTGAGTTCCTCGTGGAGCCGAAGTGTCCGCAATACAAAGGAAATCGGCCAGAGAGTTGAATGCGGGGAATGAGGATAAATGGCCCTGAACGCCCTTGTACCCTTTGTACCCTGCGGACCCGAAATATCCGCATAAAGGGGAAAAAGGTAAAATGAACAGTTAAATGCGGACTATGAGAGCCTGCATGGAACCCCCGATCCCCAGAATTTCAAACGGCCATAACTTTTGACCTAGAACTCTGATTTTCACAAAATTGGATTTTTTTGGAAATGTCTCGACATCCTCTACGCCATAAAAACTGGATTTCTTATTTTTATGAAGGTTAGATATATGAAAAAGTGGAAAACGTCCCCAACATTTAAAACGAACAGTTCCAGGTAGTTGAACAACCAAATTAATGAAGCATGGTGCACATTCCTTCTTCCATAAGCAAGGTACAATGGGGGAATGGGCTTGTAAGGCTTCCCATGCTATTTTCAGGCATTGAATGAATGTTGTTAGTTGGTGAAGGGAGAATTTCGAGTTCCCTTTTTTTCCCTCTTCTTTCTCTTCCCCATTCTCTATATATTGTAAAGTGATGTTCATTTGTAATGTTGGATGCTTTGGGAATACAAGGGCATCATTGTAACTGCTGCACAAGTGTTCTGGAGTGCATGCCTTGGATTATGATTCTGTAAATGAATTCACACCTCCTTCCTCTATTGTAGTGATTTGTGCATTATCTTGGAGCAATAAAATTATTGGTTTTATGGTTCTATTCTGCCTTAGCTAGTGATCTATTGCATCTCTTTGCCTCTTCATTTATTTGCAAGTATGTTGTGTGTGTTTTTTCATCTCACAGGATTTATTTCTATTGTGCATTGTGTAAAAATGGGAATTTAGATGTTGTTTTGGACTGTGGTTATCATCTCTGCCCTCTCCGTCACTGTTCTGTCACCATTTTCTCTATTTCAGAAGTATCTTTCCCCTTATTTTTGGTGCTATCACCTCCTGTAGTGTAGGATTTCAGTTTATGCGGCTCCTTCTTACCTTGGTTCCTTGGAGAGTTAGTTTAGGATCAATTAGTTACATTTCCAACATTAGGAGTAGTTTAGCAGTAGTAATAAGCTGAGGAACCAACCTTCTCTGGAGGTCTGTCTCAGTTCAAGTCCCACAACTTGGAGACAATTCCATGTTGCCTCAAAGCCCTAGATTATTGTGATTTGGACAGGTGCAATTTTGAGTGCCAATAGGTACAATGGAGGTCTGTCTTAGACCATGCAGCCTAGAGATTCACACACACAATGATGGCCTCGCACATGCAAAGGCCCATACACAACGTGAAATAACAAGCTTACTTATGTTAGTCAATGGGGAAAATTACACTTAGGCACAAGCACATTGCAATCTTATTTACAGTCTTAAAAAAAAGACTCTGCAGCAATCCTTACGGGGGCGCAATCCTAACTTGACTTGCAGCCTCGCAAGACTATGCGGGAATCAGACTTGGTTCCTTTACTCAACCACATTTCACATCTTTTTCTATAGACTCCGCTCTCAACTCGCTACCTTCCCGCCAAGTTCTTTAGCCTCAAAACTAGAAAACCTGAAAATGTTCTAAGCTGCTTTTCATGATCTTTTCACCTGTATTTATAGGAAGTGTGGCGGTGCAAAGTTTCCTGTAAGGATTCCTTTATTCTATTCTAGGCTCCAGTTTACAGGTCACTGTTCTGGTCATGGCTGTGCACATGGTGGTTACACGAGAAAAGCAGATCTAACCAGCGAGAAAAATGGATCAGGCCTGGAAAAGATGGATCAAACAACCTGGTGATTCTGACACTTGGACTCATGCAGAAATGTATATGCAACAAGGTGTAGCCGCGGGGCTTAACTGATGAAGGCCAACGTAAGGTGCACAAGGCTGCTCACGAGGTTCTCCCAAAGATGTTGCATGTGGTTCTACATAGGATTCTTATTCCAATGTTGCGTGAAGCCTTTGAGCCTCCTATCAAGTCTTTTAACCTTGGACTGTGTGGGATTCATGGTCCTACCGTCCTTAGTTATTCCATTGTGCAGGGCAAGTCCTTTATTGAAGAGATAAAGAATACCGTGAAGGCTGCACAATGCTTTATTGCCTCTACATTTAAATGTTTTTGATGATGCAAGAGTGATTGTGAGCCCAGATGCTCTTGCATCAGAGTTGCGCGTGATAGTGCTTGTGCAGACATCAAGAAAAGTATCTTCATCCAAAGGAGGCTGAAAATCTGGAATGGTATCTTTTGTAAAACTTAAGTTGACTTACAGTTCAAAACATCAAGGATACTAAGTTTGAAAGAAAGATCCATTCTAAAAGCATTTTGACCAGTCAAAATGGTATAAGGCCCATACAAATTGGTTTGAGCTTATGATGTTACCGAGATTTAAAGTATTTGTTTATCCAAGTAGAACTAAACTTTATTACCAATCAGACAATGTGGAGGGATGTGATGTTGACCATAAGGCTCTTTGTATTTGGTTTGAGTCTCGAATAATGTATCATGGTCCTATATAGAGACTTTAGCTAAATGTTTGACAAAACAAGATGTTTTAGCTTGCTCCTTTTGTTGATGAGATGTAGAAGTTGTGGAGATAGCTTAAAGAATTGCATAAGGGGCAAGGGGTTGATCAAACAACTTGGTGATGTTGACAATCGGATTCACGTTGAAGTGTACAGGCAACGATGTGTAGCTTTAAGACTTAATTTATGAAGGGTTGTGCAAGGCGCACAAGCTAAAGTAATGTGCACAGGGTTGCACACGAGGTTCTACCGAAGTTGCTGTGCAAGGTTTTGTGCAGGACTCTTATTCCAATGTTGATTCATGCCTTTGAACCTCCGATCAATTTCTTTAACCTTGGACCGCACAGAATTCACAGTCCTTAGTTATACTGCTGTAAAAGGCAAGTCCCTTATTGAATGAACAGTGATTGCGCAAGGCTGCACAAAGTTTTATTACAACTACATTTGAATGTTATTGGTGATGCAAGATTTCTTGTGAATCCGGATTCTTCTGCATCAGAGTGGTGCCTAGTAGAAGAGTATCTCATCCAAAGAAGGCTGAAACTTTAGAATTGTATCTTTTTATTTCAAACATGGTGGCTCATAAAGCTTAAGTTGACTTACGTTCAAAACATCAAGTATACTAAGTTTGGAAGGAAGATCCATCGTGAAACCATTTTTGCCAATCAAAAAGGTGTAAGGCCCATACCAAATTGGTTTGAGCTTATGATGTTACTGAGACCTAAATCCTTTGTTTAGCCAATCAGAACTAAATTTTATTTCCAATCTGAAAATGTGGAGGGACTTGATGCTGACCATAATGCTCTTTGTATTTGGTTCGAGTCTTGAACAACTTATCAAGGACCTGTATATAGACTTTAGCTAAATTTTTGACAAAAAAAAGATGCTTTAGCTTGCTCCTTGTGTTGATGAGATGTAGAAGTTGTGGAGAGAACTTCTAGAATCGCATAAGGGGCAAGGGGTTGATATCCATAACAAATCTCAAATGGAGAGAGCCTCGTAGAGACGTGGATAGATTTGTTTTAATCATAGCACAAGACATGAAGATAAGTATCCCACTGTTTAGTCTGTTTGCAATAGCTGCAAAGAGTGGTCAATAATCTCAATTTGACGATTAGCTTTTAGACTAAAGGATGCTCATGTAGATGACCTCAACTAACAACACAAAAGTTTCCACAAGGTTTTTCAGAAGTGACTAAGAAATATGGAGTCAGGATCAGAAATAAAAGTGAGCAGTAAGCCAAAGTGACATCGTACATGCAGAAAATAGAATCCAGCAACTCTGGAAGCATCTATATTCTTGTTGCATGGAATGAATATGGTCATTTTAGAAAACGTGCATACAACAACAAAAATGCAATCATGCTTATTAAGAGTAGCTGGAAATCCACATATAAAGTCCCTGGGTAAGGATTCCCAAGGCTTATATGGAACTTGTAGAGGCTGGTACAAAAACAAACTTTTTGTTAGAAATTTAGAAGGCTTAGTTTGAACATCTTTTAACAAAATCCTCTTCATGTTTTCCACAAAAGTTCAATTAAATTCTTTATAAAATGTGGTAAAATTTTCAATGTACAAAAATGACCACCATATGATGAAGAACACAGCTCTCTAATGAGTGTGAGGCGAGCTGAACTAGGTGTAACTCAAAGCGGATTTAATTTGTGCATCAAACTGTCACTTAAATTAAGAGACAGTTTGATACACAAATTAATTCAGCTTTGAGTTACACCTAGTTATGCCGAGAGGCATCTTACAATGGCAGATGGGGTTCATGGTGGAGGGCTGTAATGTCCATGAGTCATTACAAATAATGGCCGGCCTTAAATTTGATGCCCATTTGAATGACATGGGGAAGTTTCGGCCTTAAATTTGAAGTTCATTTGATCATTATTTGGAAGGTTTTTCGTCTTGCTTGAAGAAGTCGATTGAAAAATCGTAATATTTTGGCAATATGGTGGAGTTTGGAGCCCGGTTTTTCCCCTGAAGTTTTTTCAAGCAGGACATAGAGGTGCAATAGGATTGAGGCCATTTCTCACTGATTCATTGGAAATGTTTGGATAATGTAATGGGGTTATTAATCAATGTGGTATGTTACAAATGCAATATAGGTGCCTTGAGATTGATATCTCTTGGCATATTTCAGATTGATTTATTTAAGATATTTGTAGTAGTGTATAATCAAGGAAAGGGGTTCTATATGGTATATACCATTGTAGGTGGTTGTAAACAGGCGAGAATTACCCCTAAGTGTAGATTTGAAGATTAAAATGACTTCAATCTTCATATGTAAGAAATCTGGTATTGAGAATATGCAAAATTGGTTCTTTGGTGAGTGTGAGTCAAGATGAACTAGGTGTAACTCAAAGACGATTAAACTTGTACATCAAACTGACTCTTGATATATAGTCATGGAAAGGGGTATATACTATTGTAGGTGGTTGTAAAGAGGTGAGAATCGGCCAACATTGTGGATTTGAAGAATAAAGTGACTTCTAATCTTCATATATAAGTAATCTGGTACTGAGAATATGCAAAATCTTGGAAGGAGGTGTACTTAACATGTCATCAACTCTGTAAGTGGTCACCTTGTGGTTTTTATATTTAATAAAGTAGTTGATGTAAGAAGTCCATTTAAGATGCCTTTGTTTCTTGAAGCTTGGATTGTGATTTCAAAAGCATGAGCAGATGATCATCAATATGAAGGGCTGTTCTTTGAGTTAGCGCTAGTGGCAATGCATATAATTCTTGCTCATATGTGTTGTAGTTTCATTTTGGTGGTGATGGTTTTTCTACATGGTACACAATGTGTGACCTCCCTCTGCTTAAGAAGGATGATGCAAATCAGGAAGGGCTGAGCAAAGGACATCTTTGAGCTGCCTAAATGCTTTAGTTGCTGGTGCATTCCATGAGAAATGCTTTTGATTGGAAAGTTAATGAATTGACTTAGCAATGTGAGATAAATTTCAACTAAATTCTGTAAACAATTATTCCTCCTGGGAAAATTTTCAGGTTTGTGGTATTCAATGGAGTTGGGAAATCTGTGAGAGATTTGAATTTTACTGGATTTGCATATACATCATCGTGGTCAATGGAAAAAACCCAAATATTGAATTATGTCATTTCGTCCTGTAATTTATGTGGTTGCTCAAGATCAAAAGCAATGTAATCATGTTGGATAAGGTCGTCCTAGCTGCTACCATAGACAAGTATATAATCTAGGCACACTACTATGAATTTTTCAAAAGTGGGCGAAATGTATGATTCATTATTCTCATCAATGTTTTTGAGCTATAGAAAGCCCAAAACACTTGACTAGCTATTCATGCTGACCGCATTTTGTTCAGAAAGCTGTTTCCCAAACATCTAAAGGTTCCACACGTACCCGATGATAGCCAAAAGTTAGATCAATCTCGTTGAAATAACCTGCCCTTTTAATTGGCCCGTGAGATCATCAATCATAGCAATGGATGTTGATTTTCCACAGCAATCTTATTCAATGCTCTATAATTGGGTTGTAGAACCACAACAAGAGGTGTCAGGATGGATCTGACAATCTTCAAGAAGTTTGTGCATCTGCTTCTCTATTTTTGTACTCTCAACAGGTGTCGCGTGATAGGCTAGAAAATTAGGGAATAAAGAACCTAGAACCAAATCAGTGCTATTCTAAATGGTTCTCAGAGGCAATTTCTTATGTTCTTTAAAAACATTTGAATATGCATCAATAATAGGTTAAATACTCGAAAGATGTATATTTCCTATGTTATCTTTTTTTACAACATAGACTTCTAACTGCTGATTGGTCATCTGCTTCACTGCTTGCAATCTTATAAATAAAGTAGAGCTAAATGAATAAGAAAAATGTAACGACCCGTTACACCAAAACCTCGAGGCGTTAGTGAAATCCACACACGAGGATCATATCATCCCACCACGTTTCTGCAGAGCCTGACCTCGGGCTGGGTTTGTGCCCGTGCTCCCATACGTACGAGCCCCGCTTCGCTGACGTTAAGGCACCCCATGGGCCCCAACTACACGGCATAACCAACCGAGTGGGATTCGAACACGGGTGGAGGCTCTGATACCAAATGTAACAAACAGTTGCACCAAAATCTCGAGGCGTTAGTGAAATTCACACATGAGGATCATATCAGAAACGAGGCGAGCTTGTATTCTTCTTCGCATTTTCAAACTTTGTATGTGTTTATCACCCATCTTGAATGTCAATGTCAATTCTATCCATTGGGATGCTCAAGGAATAACTTAGAACTATCATGTGGAGTGGTGCCACAGTGAATTGAATCTTTAAAGAGTCTGTTGGAGCACATCTCCTTGTTACCAATGTTGTTTTTTAGCATCTTTAACCCAACCCTAGTGACAGGGACTAGAATGGGTTGTAGTAGAAAATTGTAAATCTAAAACCAGCTTTTAGGATGCTAGGTTTTATGATTGCCAATATCAATGATAAGAGTGGCCAAGTGATCCTTTACTTGACATTTCTTGGTGAAGGGTGCTTCCTTTGCACTTTTTAAATAGGCTCTGAATATCAGGTTAAGTTTTTGGATATGGAGCAGTTAGAATTGTCAATTGCAATCTCTAAATCTTGTTGTTCATGTTTTGTGAGGAGAGTTTTAGACTATTACTTAGCCCAAAAAGTTTACAGTTTTTCTTGGAATGGCCAAGTTTCTTATGATAATTCCAGTGCTTCTTCTTTCCTTTCTCAGCAGATGAAGATGCATGGCTTGAACCCTTCAGCTTTCCATTTGGGATGGATGAGATCTTGGAGGTGCAAGGGTTTGGAGGAAGATTAACCCTTAGTTTTGGAATGCCAGAAACCGGAACTTATCTTTGGAAACTTGAATCCAAGTTTGTTTTCAGCAGATAAGTGGAACAAAATTAGATCCAAGGTCGTTTCCAGCATGTAAGTGGAACTTTTCTTTGTAAACTTAGATCCAAGTCTGTTTTCAGCAGATATTGCTATTTTATAGGCTGGTTTGAAAAAAACCCCTCGAACAACTATTTCTTTCCCAAGATTGGGAAGTAACCTAAAATGAAAATTTCAGTACCTCTTCCTTATCGGGAATATCCAGCTCGACCTAGAGCTTTTTGACAGTTAAGTATATTGGTGAATTGACTGACCTGAAAGTTGCCCAAGCTGAAGCCATCATGCTCACAGATTCTTTTGATACTGAGTACATTAAAACCTCTTCTTCCTGAAAACTTGAACTCATCCCATTAGGTGATAGCAAGCATACTTTGATGCTCTACCACCAATCTAGAGCAGTTTCTTCAGCAATCAGGATCTTGTCTGCATCATTAATTTAAGGGGATGTCTTGAAGAATTCCTCAAGACTATGTACTCAGGAGCTAAGCTTCGTGCCATTGCAGTTGCTGTTGATCTTAGGGATCTTGACTCTTGCTTCCGGTTGAAAAAATATCTGTGGTATTGGGTCCCATGTTGATTTTGAAGGAGCGTTATTTGGAATGCTACCATCATTTCTTGTGTAACCCTATTCTAGTTTTTGGCCCTCTCACAAGGATATGTTCAAGAGAACTGGTATTGGCTGTTTTTATGAGGGTTCCTTTTTAGAATTTAGAACCATTTCATATCAGATTTAGAATTAGGAAAGACTAGTTGTTTCCACCAATATTTGTTACCAATGTTAGCAAATGATTTATCTCCCCTGCTTTTAGGGCAGCACTAGAAAGAACACGTAATGGGGTTTCCGAACCCTTGATCATGCAGTAATGGTTGAAGGTTGTTGATAGCATACTTTTAGTACTCGAAGAATTGTTCAATGATTCTACAACAACGAGGGAGGCAATAAAAGAGACCATTCTGCACTAAGAAGTTATTACTTGGGTCAGTGATTGATTAATAATGCCAACACTGAAGTAACTCCTAAAATATGATAGTTGTTGAAGAGAGTAGATCTAGTGGAGGGTAAAATCTGGAAACTCTCTAGAAGACTAGTTCTAGGGCCTTGATGACAAGAGAGATTTATGATCTCAGTTTTAGTAAGGATAAAAGATGGAAACTCTTGACCAATAGTGCATATCTGCACGCTTTTTGTAAACCTTCCTTATTGGGTTCCGTGGGTCTCAAGTTGTACGCGCTCCTTGAGATGCTTGAGGTTAGGGTTCATTTCTATTCTCGAGGCACTAAGTTTGGCATCCTTAATTTTGCTCCTCGAGGCACCATGTTGTGGTTGTGGTGCTGATTTGATGAAGAATGCTAGCCATGAAGTAACTCCTCAAATTTCGTAGTTGTTGAAGAGAGTACATCTAGTGTAGGGTAAAAGGTAGAATCCCTTGAAAAGGCTAGATCTAGGGAGTTGGTCACAAGAAATATTGTGATGCGATATTTAGTAAGGGTAAATAATGGGAACCTATAGCTCTTAGCACATATTTAGATGTTTTTTGTAAACTTCCTTTGTTAGGCCCCTTGGGTCACCAATTGTGTGCTTAACTTGGGATGCTTAAGGTTAGGGTTCATTTTGATTCTTGAGGCACTATGTTGTGTCAATGTGCTTATTTTTTATTGGACCCAATTGTATACAAGTTTGAGGCACCTTGGGATGCTTGAGGTTAGTGTTTATTTCGCTTCTTGAGGCAACATGTTGTGGTGCCCTTGCACTATTCTTTATTGGACCCAATTATATACAAGTTTGAGGTACCTTGGGATCTGTGGTTATTTGGGTGTATGTTAGTGTGGTAGAGTCTATCTTGTATATAATGGAGGCTGATGTGTGCTATAACCACCCGAGTGTAGTAAACTTCACACATATAAATAGATGAGGGTTGTGCTCGTTTTAGATTATCTTTATCTCATATGCTGAAGTGATAATTTGGTACATTGTGATCCATCTATGTCTTGTGTTCTCTCCCGTGTTTCTCTCTCACACTGTCTTATTTTTACAAAATTGTTATGTGAAGTTTATCAATCTTGCGGAGTTTAGGAACCTATATTTTCTTGGTACCAAATCCTAGGTCATGCAAGAACATTCGGGTCCATTAACAATCTTGCTGCAACAAAAAACAAGTAGATTATAATTAAGTTTATCACAATCCTTCTGTGCAGCCCTATTGATAGAAGGAATGAAGACTCGTATCTTGGTGCAACTTGCAGGTGCCACAGACGTGGTTTGAAGATAAGTTGTAAGCATTCTATGCAGTAAATTGCTTTTACTGAGGTCTTGTGCAAAGGTTTGGAGAGATCTCCGCAAGTTTTGCGTAACATGTTTTAAAAATGTGTGCAACTTTAGTCCGTGCGCAACAGGTCTTGTTTTGTGAAGTTCTTTACAACATTTGCGAGTTGTAGATTTATGCGTTGTTATTGGTCGTATACTCCTCATAATGCATTTTTGTATGCATGCTCCTATGAGGTGAAACACAACGTTTGACGTGCTGGTTCAAATCAATATTCACCTAATGGTGTGAGCCTGTGAGGTGTCTAAACAAGTCAAATTTGTAATGTTTGTGCCAGTTGGGTCCGTGTAATTGCCGGAAGTTGAAGAGTCACAATGATGGTGGTTATTTATCTAGGGGAAGATAAACCGTTTCAACTTCTGGAATGATTTTGGCATGTGCCTTTATATATGGTTCGAGGGCTATTATTCAGAAGGTTGGTCTAATGTCAAAACTAGGGTTAATCTAATTAAGATATTACATGAATATGTAATAAGATAATCCAGAACACTAAATAGATAAATGCAGAAATAAAACTGTCCTAGACTATGAAAGGATAAAGGATAAAATATTCCATCAAACACACTTCTAGAAAGTAGAATGTGGAAATTAGGGTTAGGGTTTGAAACATATTCACCCAAGACAAGCTCAGGTTGCATAACAATCATTAGAAATTGGATTAGGCTGATGTGTAGGGTTTCGTAAATATGTCAGTAAGATCTGGGAGCCTGTAATTGAGTGGAGAACATGTTTTCCTGTCAAAAGGTTCCCTAAGACTGCCGGATGCGTCCTTTGATACTGAAACCTCAATCTGCCGTTGGCACTTGCTTCGACTATGTCTTTGCATCTAGAATTTGTCTCTAGATCTTTGCGAGAACTCTTTTGTTCTTACAAATATCTTCTCTTTCTTGTCTAGATGTATTGACATGAAAAAGTGTTATCCATCATGTGTTGGACTGACCTCAACATGCTGCCATTGACATGAGGAGTGTTGCACCATGTATCAATACATAGAAGTGGGATCAAGCCATACTCTAAGTCCTAGGGTGGAGTGGAGGTTAGAAAAGTGCAAATAAAGATGGAGCTTTAATTCGGCCCTCAACACTCGACAAATTTTCTTGACTTGGGTTTTAGTGCATGATGTGATTCAGGGCGGCAAAGGATGGATGTATTCATATTTGCATAGCTTGTTGTAATGTGCTCCAAGGGAGAGATGCTTCAATGTTGGGCTCAAAAACCTTCTTAGAGTGTGCTTCGATAAGGGATCCTAGATGCCCCTACTAGGTTAGGGTCTGTATGTTTATATAAATGACTTGTGCAAATGATTTTTTGCTCAACTGACCCTAAGACGATGTAGATAACATGTGCATTCGAAAATATGACCGTTGGAAGTATAACAAATAGGTTCATCGCTATTGGGACAAATTCGTTAGCGAAGCCTGTCTTGGGCCATGAATGCATATAGGCTTAGGATGGAATTTGATTTGAGACATGAGAAGGATTACATAGAGTCCGAGGACGTGTTATGTATCTTGTGCATTGATTCTTGAGGTGCTAAGCTGAAGAACAAGTCATGATCCAGTGGACTCATAGTGTAGGATTGAGTAGGATGCCTTTAAGTTTAGTCAATATATGTGTAAATGGGATAATGCCCAGACAAATGTCAAAGGATTATTGCCAAGTGCCACGAGACCAAATTTCGGGTACTACAATTGCCCCCTTTTTAATCTAGTAGAGCCGGATTAAAAGTAAAAGGGATAAGAAAATGAAAACCTCTCACTCTCCAATAGTAGTAGTGTAATGTTTAAGCTAAAGAGGTTGCCCCCATGCCATAAGTTTCAAATTTGCAAATCACATGTCAAAGACGTGAATTAATGCACAAAATAGATGTATAAAATTAATATATAAAAATTGAAATGTGTAAATGCTATAAAAATATGAAACAAGTACATTTGATTGCCCTAGATGTGCTTGTTTAGGGAATGTTTGAACCAAACGTTTAAGAACTTAGCATTGAGCTCTTATGTCACCTTTTAGCGTTAGGTAGCTTATGTCACCATCTAGCGGTAGGTAGCTTGTCACCATTGTATTGGTCATGAAGATTATCCATGCTGATATAACCGAGTAAATGTCATAAGTGTAACTGAATTTGTACCAAATCCTTGTAAATCTGATAAATGTCACTTGTGAACCTGGAATTTGTAGTGATGGACCATCCCAAGTCCATATAAATCTGATATAAAACTTGTAATGTATAATGATGGACCATTTCAAATCTGATACAAAACCTGTAATTTGTCAAGAATAGCTGTATAACCTGTGTGAATACCATCACATTGTCTATCCTGTGGCATTGTGGCCATGATTTGTGTGAACCACTAGAAGAGCCCACAATATCCCCTGCCTTTTGAGATGAGGGATGCTGCAATATATCACTTAGCTCAAAAGAGAAAGCAGTAGCTGTAAAAAGTATATAACCGAAGTACTGATATGAACCATACATATAACATGTAAACTAAATATGGTGATATAAGCCATGCGCATCATATATGATCATTAGAGAACAAGTAATAAATGTTATCTCATAGGTAGGTATATAGTAAACATATCCAATAATCTAGAAAAAATAAATAGCTAAAAGTGTAACAGTGAACGGTAGAGTAGCATGAAAGTAGACATACAGCAAGACACCTAGTGGATCCATTGGGACTTATGACATGACATGACAAGACGTGACATGACAAGCCTGTCATACAACAAAGATAATCGACAAGAAATGAAGGCTTGATCGGTGTTAGTAGTAGTTTGTTTTGTGTGCAAAGCAAGTGTCAATCAATGTGCTATCGACATTGTATGTAAACGAAAAGATGTATCAATCAATGTGCTATGAGAAAGTGTGTCTAGATCAAGGTATGTGTCGACCAATGTGTTATAAGCAAGATATGTATCAACCAATGTGCCATGAGCAAGATAGGTATCAATCAATGTGCTATGAGAAAGATATGTATCAATTAATGTGCTATGAGCAAGTGTGTCTTGACCAAGATATGTGTCACCAATGTGTTATGAGCATGATATGCATCAATCAATGTGATATGAACATGATATGTATCAAGATATGTGTCAACGAATGTGTTAGGAGCAATGTGTCCATAAACCATGTGTTCTAAACAATGTGTGTTATACACAATGTGTGTCATAAGCAATGTCGGAGACAATGTGTGTCATAAGCAATGTGCGTCATAGGCAATGTGCGTCATATAGAATTTGTGTATAAACGAAGTGGCTCAATCAAGATGTGTCTCAAGCAATATGTCATATGAGATGTGTTCCAATCCATAGATGTCTTAATTAATGTGTTCAAGAAACAATATGGGTGACGTGCACCCTGTGTTATTAAGCGAGCACAAAGCAAACAAGTAGTGAGCAACCAATGCATAGAGCAAAGAACGACATAAGAACAAATAGAGCATAGAGCATACAACGGCATAGACTAAACATAGTCTAGAACACACAATGGCATAAAGCATACAATGACATAGAAACTAATAGTGCATAGAGCATACAAGGGCATGGACAAACAAGTGCATAGAGCACACAATGACATAAAGCAAACAAGTGCATAAATTACACAATGCCATGGAGCAAACAAGTGCAGAGAGCATAAAATGGCATAGAGCAAACAAGTGCGTAGAGAAAACAAGTGCATAGAGCATATAAGGCATAGAAGCAATCATGTGTTAGACAATGTGTAGCAAAGATGTCTATAGAGCAAGTGATTTATGAAGCAATGCGAAATAGCCAAAAGTTGGAGCCCATGGCCTATAGTAGTCAAACAAGCATTGCAATGTTCAGGAAGCAAGTAGTAAAGTAAATGATCCACCCCAAGTAGGCCTGGAACATGTCAAATCAACACATAAAGGTAAACAATATGATCATTCAAAAACCATTCGAGATAGAGAGTCATGCACTCCATTTTGTATTCGAAGCAATCCTCACTCTACATGGTCACCCATTTGCTTACCACAATGAAACCTTCATAGTGCCGGGAAGGAACTACCCAACATATGATCGCGAGATATATGCCATTGTTCAGGCTTGTAAGGATTGGAAGCATTATATGTTGGGCAAGGAGACTATGATCCACATAGATCACAAGTCGCTTCTCTTCTTATGAAATCATTACAAGCTGCAGCAAGAGCAAAACAAAAATGGTCTCCATAACTTCATCAGTGCCATCTCAACAATATGCATAAGAAGTGAAGTACGAATCTAGTAGTAGATTGCTTGAGCCGACCTCTAAATTGTCTCCTCACCGTGTTGGACGCAATTGGACACGAAGTAAACACATGGTTAGAATTGTATCCATCTGATTTATACTTTGCATCAAAATATCACAACTTGCTTAACGGTAAGTCATTTTGAAATCTCTACTTGTAGGATGGATTTCTTTATCATCTTGGTCATTTGTGTGTAACACACAAGGAAGAGAGGTAAAAACTAATATGGGTGGCCAGTTTAGCAAGGTTGCATGCCATTTTGGAGTTGAAGAAACTCTTATGCTACTACAATTTTTTTCTTTTGGCCAAACCTTAGTTTAGATGTCCCCAAATACATTATGTCGTGTATCGCCTGTGCAATTGCCGAATTGGGAAACAAGGTATGTACACACCTCTGTCGGTTCCAACAAGATCATGGGAATTTGTTTGCATGGATTATCTCTTATGTTACCCTACTACCAAGCATGGTAATGATTGATTACATAGTAGTAGATAAATTCTCAAAGATGGCAATTTTCACACTTTGTAAGAAATCCATCTTAGAATTAGAAATAACTCAAAGGTACTTTGAACATGTTTCGGTACTCTTTGGTTTGCGTGAAATTGATATCGTCTGTGATAGACACAAGGTTCTCTAGTAATTTCTGAAAAGCAGTTTGGTCTATGATGGATACAAAATTGAACAAGTCTACCATGTTCCATCCTCAAACATATGGATAGACATAAGTGGTAAATAGCATGATCGTGCATCTTCTCAGAGTGTACAATCCCAGGAAGCGACATACATGAGATGGAAGCCTTACTTTCATTCAACACAACTAAAAATCTCTGCACAACTCTACCACTCAAGTCTTATCTCTCGCGCTATCCTACTTCGAAGCATTGTAATAGTTGTGTTTATGGAGTAGTAAATAGATTCCCAAAGATGGCGATTCTCACACCTTGTAAGAAATCCATCTCAGCTCTAGAAGCAACTCAATTGTACTTTGAATATGTCAAGATACACTTTGAATTGCAAGAAACCAATATTGTCTCTAATAGACATAAGGTTCTCGGTTTCCTTTCATTCAACACAACTTCAACAGAGCTCTGCATAACTCTACTGCACAGAACTTTGCTTTTTGGGTCTGTTTGGGTTTCCAACCTTTGGCACTCATTGATGTAGCTTTCCTACACCCCCATCACTAATACCAACTTTCTCTACTCAAAAGGAAGTTGATAAAGCTACTAAATTCATTATACACATTCAGTAGCAAGTGTAAACCATTCTACAACAGGCAAATGGTAAATACAAGCAATACCATGGCAAACACCACACACCGCACACCTTTGAGGTTGGTGATTGGGTATGGCTTCACTTGCAAAAGGAAGATTGATAGGACCTTACCGCAAGCTTCGTCCACTTTAGTACGACCCCTACACCATCACCAAACAAGCAGGAGTTGACACTTTTGAGCTTAATCTTCCTACTTACCTTGGGGTTCCATCCAATTTTTATCACAAAAATTTATGCCACTACTTTCCACCTTTGCAGGATACTTCAGATGTTGCAAAGACTCTTCAACAACCAAGAATCAATCCTTATTGTAGCGCACCAGCAGAAAAATCAAGTCATTGACGCCACGGTCAAATGGACAAGAATACAAGAGATCTGTCTCTTTCAGATTGTCAAAGTAGGTCATCTAGCTTCATAGGTAAAATGGTTTACAATAGTGCAAGTTAACAACTTTTCATATCTTCTTCCACAACTGCATGTGATGAGGACTATTGCTCTTCAATGAAGGGTGACTGATCAAAGAGGATTTGAGACTTCAAATGATTTGTGGCAACACGACCTTGCTTCGTGACAATATGACATTGCTTTGTGGCAAAACGTCGTTGCTCCACAACATGATCTGATTTCACTAGTGGCTTCAACATCACATTGGGCACACTTGTGCATATCGCGAGATTCTAACTCTACAATGTTGGACATCTCCTTAGTGACAAGCTGTACCTTGCAGCTCTGTAATAATGTCTACAAAAGGTGACAAATTGATGATTAGTTATGAACAATTGTTACCAACCATTGCAACAGTCCAACCAATGTTTCATCTACCTCCATTGTTATTAATACGTTTTTCTTTTCTTTGTAGGATGGACATAAGAGTAGAGGATAAAGAGTACACAAACATCATACATGTGACCTCTCGGATCTTGTACATGACTTTGCATAATATAACTTTACAATTATAGTTCTCATGTGGTGTCCATTGTTTTTTTTCTCTCCTCCTTATTCCATAGGACTTTGGTATATCTTTCCTCCCATATCATTCAATGTACATTTTCTGCAATAATACATCTAGACTCTTGTTTAGAGTGTTGTCCATTGGGTCTCCCTTTGCACTAGGATCATTCAGTCATGTTGAGTAGGGAAGCTTAGGATATCACACAATCATTTATATTATTATGATTAATCACAATGGGAGAAACATTGGAAACATGTTCAACATTTGTAACTAAAACATCACGTGCAATTGATACATGTGAATTAAAAAGTCGAAGATTGTGGCAAGCAACATCTTTCAATACATTCATAAACCTAGTAATATCCAAGGGATTTTTCCTAGCACGTGTCTTAACATTTTCAACTATCTCATCCCTAGTTTGCTTGTATAATTCAGTTTCATAGTCACAATCATTATCACAATCATATATTTCTTGCATATTGGCATTAATGATAGAAGACATAATGAACACACAATAGGGTAAAGGTACATTAGGGCGTGTATTTCCGATTAATGCATAAACAATAAAAGAGACCAAACCCTTAGTAATATTGATCATAGCCCCTAGAAGGCAACAAGGAAGGAAGGTTCATATAAAAGATAAACCCTAGGGTTGTTGGTCAATCAATGTGGGTTCACCAAAGTGTAGATGTGGAAAGTGGTGTTATATTAATGAACACGTTAAACTAACCACAACACATTGCAATCAGACCTAGTTTAGATTTAATCAATAAATATAAATCCAATTGCAGAAAAGAGGTTGTCTAGATCATAAGAAATTCTAAAATAATTGAAGTATTAGGGAAATTAGGCTTAGAGACATATTTATGCTGAAATCCGTAGTATGAAGAAATCAAGTTCAAAAGTTAAGGCAATCAATTTCTAGAAAA
The DNA here is from genome assembly GCA_019776745.2 of Taxus chinensis. Lineage (NCBI taxonomy): Eukaryota > Viridiplantae > Streptophyta > Pinopsida > Cupressales > Taxaceae > Taxus > Taxus chinensis. Next base: position 378,964,142 of record CM034151.1, read on the forward strand.
ACCCACTGTATACACCTCCATTTTGACGCTTGCTAACTATTTCTCTTGTGCAGGGGCTATTGATGCATTTTGTTGTTGAATGGTTGCCTCAAGGGGCCTTTTTAGATTAGGGTGTGATCAGACTTGGCCACGTGGGTTTGACCACAACATTCAGGAGATGTGGCTATTATGCGATAGTTCCCTTATCCTTGCCTCGTTTCTTCCTTTTGATACACATTATACTCGTTATGTCTACTTGTCTCATCATGTTCACTCGCTTATGCTTATTACATGGTTGTATCCCTCCTTTCAGTTACCTTGGACCTTCGTCCTTGCCTCCATTTACTCATTGGCTCCCACTCCTCACTGTTTTACACATCATGACCATAGAGTTCCCCCAAGGTCTACGACATTGCCCATGGGCGATGGTGTTAGGTTTGGTTTTTCCCATGGCCAACGCTATCGCCCATGGGCTATGACATTGGGTATATATAGCCCTCCACTTTTGTCATTTGTACCATCACTCATTCATCTTTCCAAAACACTTCACTTGCTTGTACATTGAACATTTACACATATTTTCGCACCTAGCTATTAGACTTGAGGTTTTGGAGCTGGCCTTTTTGCATTTGGGTCACCATAGTGAGCTAGGAATGGAGGTCTTCTACTCGAGCTTTCTCCTTCTCCACCCATAGCGATTCTCTCTCGGTGTTGTCTCTAGGGAGGATCACACATCAACAACCACAATGTAGGTAAGTATTTCTAACCCTTATTTGTCCTTCATTACTTGTTTGCTGTTGTGTAGATGGTTGGTCATTCATTTCCATAAATTAAGGTAGATGTAAGTTTGCTTTGATTTTTGGCTGTTGTATTATGTTATGCCCCTTGGCTTTATCCATCTCTTGATTCAACTCTATTTTGAATCATAGTAAGATACCTATCTTTATCTTAGATATAGGCCTTGGAAAATCTATAACTATCCTAGGGTTAGGGTTACCATCCTCTAGAATTCCGAATTTAGCTTGAGCACCTTTGGTATCTACATCATGTATCTAGATTTAGATTTGATCCCTACATTTAAGAACCCATTCGAGGAACCATCATTGCCTGTCATACACTCACCATAAAGGCTAACTGTTTTCATGGGGATTGGACCATGTTTGTGGGGTACGAAAACGACATTGTATGTGCTAAGTTGGGTCTGATTTTGTGGATGTATTCTTTGTACCCTGATTTGCAAAACCTTGTTTCAATTTATCTAGATTTGTCACGATTCATTGGAAAATCTATCTCCTTTTCTGAAACTCTTAGTCGAGCTCTAGGTTCATAGTGCGTAAATGAAACAAATGTGTTTTGAGGGCTGTGCTAAATTCAGGAAAATTTGAGCTTTCTTGATATTTATCAAGCCCCTCAAGTAGAGAACAATGTGGCAAACAACAAACAAGTATATGCATTCAACAAATATATTATTCTCTTTTTCTTCTCAATAATATAGATAGAAGACCATTACAGGGCCAAAACACAAGATAAGATTGTAACCTAGACGTGTATGAGTTGTAGATCTAGATGACGATAATCCACACTATATCAAAGGCGTAGGGTTCCAAAGTGTAAGTCTAGAATGGGGACAGGGTCTAGGAGCCTAGGTTTAAGAGTAATGATAGTAAGCAAGTGCATATAAGATATTAACAAGTGCATATAAGATACTGAGACTACAATTGCAAGAATATATATGGAGGCAAGTGCATGCCAAGGATTTAAACTAGGGTTGGATAAGCCAAATGATAGAAGTGAGGCTATGGCCAATGAGAATAATAATGCAATAGACAAAAAAGGCTATTGTATCATAGTCTAGAACATGATATATTAACATAATCAATCATACCAAATAACAAATGGAAAAGTAAAGAGGATATTTATCTTTTGAAGATGCCCCTAGTGCATTAACCTCCCCTTGGCTTAGTAGCACTGTGAAAGAGAGAGATATTGTGGGTGGAAAACAAGAGGGATGGGTAGAAGACCTAAGTAAATCAAAGTTGTGGACTCCAAAGACTTGGTGGACCTTTCCGATGCAACTCCTATTGTTGTTGCTCCTATTAACCCAATGCTCCAAAATATATTTTCAAGTATAAGCTCCACTAAACCTTTAAATCTTTAAGACCTCAAGAGCAGATTTGCGAGTGTAGGAAAAGTGATATGATAATCTTGGAATAATGATAATGGCTCCTATAAAGAGAGGAACATAACGTAAAGTCACTATCTGAACTTATCTGACGACATCAACCAATTGGCTAGAAAAAAGTTGCTGTACAACTGCATTGGCCATGGTTGATGCAATATAAATGGAAAAAGGCTAATGTGCATTGGCCATGGTTGATGCAGTATAAATAGAATGCATAACTGCATTGGCCATGTTGTACTAATTACAACATGGCCAATGCATTATAAAACATACTCTAAATGGCAACTTGCAGTTTGGAGGTGTAAAATCACAAGATCGTTTGAGGGGGATATGAAGGTGGTAGTATAGTAGTGAAAAGGAAAGCTAGAGCAATGCCACACACAACTCTCTCACTAGATACTACTAACTAGCTTGCCTCGCTCTCGGTGACGCAATTTAAGGCACACACTCAAGAAGATTAATGAAGCAATAGCTTGCAAAGAGAAATCATTAGTAAGAGTGAAAAATAAGGTGTATATACTGTGTAGTGCAATTGACCAAACCTTTACCTTTATCTTTTCAATGCGTGTAACAATTAGGAGTATACACATGCTTCAATATGCTTGAAATCAGTCTTTTGGTATAGGGATGCTTCCGAAATAACAAGGTCTTACCTTACAAATTCAACATGGATGTGCTCTCATGTTTAACTTGGCATTCTCTTAAATGTAGTAGTTCAGCTTTGTATTTATAGACATCTTTAATTTAAATTAGGACCCTATTGGTGCACACGTCGACACATAATGTGTGGGAATGTAACAAAGCAAAACGAAAAATTCAGAGGAAAGCAAATTTGAATCAAAAGGGCCCAAAGAACACAGATAACCAATCTGGTTGAAATATGACCATTTTATGGGGTACGAAAATGGTCATCATCATACAAAAATAATGAATGGTCAAAATCAATCCAAACACCATAGGGAAGAGAATGTCATAATAAAGATGAAACAAGAGAAAATGGAGGAAAGAAGGCAGAATGGGGTCCACATACAAATGAATAAGAAGTCCAAATCAAGGTTGAGGGTGTCGACGAACAAGAAAAACGAGTCAAGAGTCGATAATTGCAAGAATAAATGTGCCAATATGAGTCTAATTTTGACCATTGATCTATAAACAAGAAATACACTAATACCATAGCAATTAAATAGTCCTGTATTAAAATTAGTTGTCTACAATAATATAAAATTCACAGAAGTTGTACAATAAAGCTTCTAGAGGAAGTTTGTTTCTAAGAGAAGAAAGATGCACAAGAAAAATCTACATAATTGTATGCAATTGGTAAGAATAGACACTAGTCCATGTGACTATATCTTATCATTTATTGAAATCCACTTAGCTGATATGATTATACAAATTAAAATACAGTTCATTGTTTTCTAAAATTTCTTATCTTTGCGTTCAATTAATTCAACTTAAGTTGAATTTAATCAAACATAAGTTTTATAAGGGTGATGTTGCAACTACCCAAGTATATCAAGGTATGTGAATTTGTAGTTCCTCCTTGCTTTCTACACTATTGTTGTCAGGATTCTGTGATGGTTAACTTCAATTGAAGTTCATTGCTATCTCAGAAGTTTAATGCTTTATCAGTAGTTCTTTACTTTCAAGATACCTTGATAGGCGTTTTAAGAAACTCACACACAAATCTCGATTCAGCTTTTTAAAGTGATTTATTTTCATTAGCAGACCCACACTAAATTGACTATGGGAATCATTCCTAATAAAGATCGTATACTATCATTTGTTCTAGAAGTTTATTTGGGTACAAAAAGCTCTTGCCCCTTCTCCATTCCGGAAGAGGATATGTGGTCAAACAGTTTGACATGGTTAGATTCATCTTTTATAATTTAAAAGAATCAATTGTTCTTTTGCAGGTGCAAGATCTTTTGCAGATTTCTCCTCAACAGCTCAGACAATTTGGAAAAGCTTCCGTATGTCATCAAGGGTTTCTTCTGCCTGTGTCTGAATGTGAATTCAATTTCACTACAGCCCTTGAAGAACTGCAGCCCAATTCCTTACCTGTTTTACCGCAACACCGCCCATGCCGGGCTACTGGTGCAGCTATAGCAGTTGCTACAGGGCTTCTGGAAGGCTGTCTACCAAATGTAGGTGCTCGGATAATGGTCTTTGTTGCAGGGCCAACAACAATTGGGCCTGGAATGATTGTAGATACTGATCTTGGAAAAAGCATACGCACCCATCAGGACCTCCTCAACGGTAATGCTCCCTATTATAACAATTCTTGCAAATTCTACATGCAGATAGCACAAAGGTTAATAGCAGCAGGGCTTGCTTTGGATGTTTTTGCCTGCTCTTTGGATCAAGTCGGCACTGCTGAAATGAAACCTGCTGTAGAAAGTTCTGGTGGACTGATGATGCTTGCAGAGACATTTGATTCTGACCAGTTCAAGAAATGTCTGCAACGCCTCTTTGCTCATGACGAACAAGGCCACCTAAAGATGAACTTTAATGCAACAATTGAGATAATCACAACTAAGGAGGTCAAAATATGTGGTGCCCTTGGACCGTGCTCTTCACTGCATAAAAAGGCTGTATCAGTAAGTGACAATGAGATAGGAATTGGGGGGACCAATGCATGGAAAATGAGTACACTCACCAACAAAACTTGCGTGGCCTTTTTCTTTGAGGTAAACAGTCAGCACTCTAGCAAAATCCAACCAGGCACTGCATTTTTCATCCAATTCATCACACAATATCAGCATGGCAATGGCCAAGTCCGTTTGCGGGTAACTACTACTGCAAGAAGATGGGTTGATGGAACCCAGGTGCAGGAATTAGCTGCTGGTTTTGACCAGGAAGCTGCAGCAGCTATCATGGCCCGCCTTGCAGTGCACAAAACTGAGAGTGAAGACATTCATGAGATTCTTAGGTGGCTTGATAGGATGTTGATTCGATTTGCAACAAAGTTTGGAGATTATATAAAAGATGATCCAACATCCTTCCGCCTTTCATCCAATTTTTCTCTTTATCCTCAATTCATGTACCATCTACGTCGATCACAATTCCTTCAAGTCTTCAATAACACCCCCGACGAGACTGCATTCTTTAGACTAATGGTAAACAGGGAAGGTGTAGTTGGATCTCTTATAATGATCCAGCCCACTCTTTTTGCTTATTCTTTTGAAGGCCCTCCTTTGCCCGTGCTACTTGATGTAAGTTCTATTTCAGCTGATCATATTCTGCTTTTTGATTCCTACTTCTATGTTTTGGTGCATTATGGGTCTACAATTGCGCAGTGGCGGAAGCTTGGATACCAGAATGATGCTAGCCATGAAAATTTCAAAAAGCTCCTTGAGGCCCCGCTTCAAGATGCAGCGGTTCTGCTTGCAGAGCGTATACCAGTGCCCAAATTTATTGAATGTGATCAACATGGTAGTCAAGCAAGATTTCTGCTCGCTAAATTGAACCCATCTGTCACTCACAATACAAATCAATATGGGAATAGCTCTGAGGTGATATTCACAGATGATGTAAGTTTGCAAGTATTTGTAGACCATCTGCAGAAGTTGGCAGTCCAGGCCTAAAATGGAACTAGGAAATGAATAGAAGTTGATATTGGAATAGGAGTTGGGTGCAGCAGTTTTTACCACTTTGGCATCCAATCCTCTATGTATTTTTTTGTGAGCTTTTATTAGTAGGTTGCAGTATATAAGCATTGCTTCCAGTATTTTTAAGAAGCCTTCCCGCACTGGTAGCAGTAAGTGCTTTGATTATTGTATTCTCTTGTTTGATGTTTTGTTTAAAATGTATACCCAAGCTTTATCCGTGGGATTCTTTTTCAGTTTGTTATATTATGTAAATAATGAGTTTCAGCAAACATCAGTTGATGATTATCAATGTTTGGTTGTTTGTGGACTGTAATGATTTACTGCAGCAGTTTTACTCTGCTTTAGCATCCAATCTTGTGTTATTTTTTAAAGTATAAATTGGCTGCAGAACATGAACATTGCATCCAATATCATTTTTTTAGTGTACCAGATAGATACTATGTTGGTTGCATTTGGTTGCTTGCTGTTTTGTGTTAAACTGTGCTTTGTCCTCCTCTCCCTTCTCGGGTTGGATGGTACGCTGCAACCCGCGGAATGGAGAGCTGCTGTGGTATGGAATAGCAGATAGTGGGGACCGGCTGGAATATTAGATGGTATGCTGGGATCTATGTACCTCACAGTTTGAAGGAATTGCCCCTGGATAACAGAGAAGGGGAATTCTGTTGGGAGTGTCCACATTCGACTAGGTTTATTTAGGTAGTCTTAATTTGTGCTTGTTTACACATATCTGGCCTAAGTTTTATTTAGGGAGTTTAGATTAGATGAGTCAAGTAGTTTTATTTAACAACTCGAGTGCACGTAGAGATTGTTTTGTGTGCATAATTTTAGGAATATTTATTTTTCTCTATCCTGGCTAAATATTCCAGGGCTTCTCTTCTCGTGTGTTGATATTAACATAACCTTGTCTATTGTGGTTTTTTTCTCTGGAGTTGATCCTGTGGATCAATTGAACGTCACGTTTGCACCTATAGGGTATCAGAGCAGTTGACCTCTCTGACAGCCTTTAGATACTTTTTTGCCCCCACTTGATTTTGGTCAACCAGATTGAGTATTGTTGCTTCCTTGAGAGCGTTGGACTATATGTTGGTGTGCAACATTGTATAGTTACTACTCAGTGAAGCATTGGCATGTAACATTTGCATTGGACTTCGCTACTTTTGCACTGATTATTGGCGTCTCACGGGTTTGGGTCTGTTGCCATTGTTGGCTGGTCATCTTCTGAACTGGCGTCCATACATACTCTTTGATGAGCACACATGTGTTTTGGAGGTTCGACCAGCCTTCGGTCGTATACTACTTCTTGATTGCTGCAATCATGTCCCTATTCCATTTTTTATTGACCTGATAACGTCACTACACATGACCCTCCGCGTTTTTTAATTTAAACGACGCGCCACTTGTAGCTGTCACCTATGTGCACCATCTTGCAGTAGTTGCCACAAAGTGTTCATTCCCACATGAGGTTGAGAGCTGTCTTACTTACCTACATTCAACAAAATCAGCAAAGTAGACGGTAGGAGTAACTCCTAACTTCTAAGTACTTACCAATGGGTTGTTAATATTTGAAAAAGCGTTGGAAATGTGCATTAGTATTGGTGACTTGACTTAGTTGGCTTATCTCTCCAATCAGTTCATTCTTTGCTCGACAGTTGACCCCTTGATGACCCACGTCGCCATAAATTGGCCACCTACCACAGCCAAAAGAAAGGTTTTAAAATCTTCTCTTTAAAAATTAAATATGAATTTTGTCATATAAATGTTTAAAGCCATAGCGTTGGGATAGGTTAAGAGTTTGAATTCTTATAGGAGGGCTTCCTTTTTAAAACATTTTTTTTGGTAAGGGGGTGCTAAATTTTCATAAAACGGGGATTCTTTTCGGTAAAAGGCATTCTTGTAAGGGGACAAATTTGTAAAAACAATGTTTTTTTCTTTTCCCGCGGGGTGGTATTTTTGTTCGTCCTTTGACTCCTTAGTTTGTTTAGACGGAGTACTGTTTTTATGGGTTTTTTCCCCCGCTTTATGTCTTGCTTTTGGTGGAACTCTTCATCTTCTTCCTCTGTAATAATGGTCGAAACTGTGTTGTTTAAATCCCCGAACACCTTTAACTACCCATGTCTAGAGACCCAAGATACAATAGTTGCTGCAATCTCAAGGTCTATGGCTAGTGTTTTGCGATACAATTCCAACGTTCACGTTAGAGACAAACAAATATGCGTATGCTTGTAACTAGAATGAAGCCCTTGGTTTAACTAGCCTAATTGGAATAAGAAGGATTTGGTTATTATGAAGCTAGAGGTGCTCAAGAATGTTCTTGCATTTCATGTGGAGTTACGAAATTATCCGAGAAGGAAGGATCCATTTGTGAGCTACCTATGGATGGTGAGACAAATCATATAGCCAGACATTTGAGTAGGACAACATTTATATGCCCCTGGTTGTGGTGTAGGGCTGAGATCTGATGTTGATTCTATCCTCATTCTTGCACGCTCGACAGTCACTGACATACAAATTGGGATTGAAGAGGGCATGGGTGTGGGGGAGGTTGGCTCTTTCCAACTGGCCGGTTGGCTCACTGCTCCACCACCATGGGGATGAGAATGCCATCAAAATGTTTGACAAAATGTCTTGATGAAAAATGCTTGACAAAATTATAGTTGATAAGCTCCATGTAGAACAAAAGATAGAGCTCTAGATTATGGTCCACTCCCTATGGAAATACCATTTGTCTCCAGGTTCACATGACATAAGGTGGTTGATCTCAATTGGAAAATGGAGTATAAACTTGGGGTTCTAGTGGACCATTATTGTTTCCTTTATGAGGGGAAACTACTAGAGGATCTTAATCCTTTGGCATACTACAATATTGACAAAGATTCTGCCATCATCATGGTGATGCAATTGTGTCAAGGAGCCATGGGATCCCAGAGGTCCTCTTCCGTAAACCCAAGTACCTTTAAAGAAGCAGTGGAAAAAAACCTAGGTTCCATTCCAAATGCTCAACAATCCTCTTCCGCATACATCATGGAGCACGAGAAAGAGGCCCAGTTAGTGGAGTTCCCTAAGGAGTTGGTGGAGAATGACTAAGATTATTTAGAAAAACTAGCGGTTATTTGCATATTTAATGGGCTCTGGCCATCCACATAGGCCATACATCAATGAATACATATAACATGGATAGAAAGCTGTGAGATTTAGCTATGCTCAAATGGTTTTTTCGTTGTTCTATTTAGGGATCTAGAGGAATTTCAAGGAGATTTGGTGGATAGACCCTGGTTTTGGGTATTGCGAGGCTATTCATCGCTCCATGGTTTTCTAATTTTGTTACAAATTCTTTGTCACTAAAATGCCTATATGTGTTTGGCACCCTAACTTGCGTTTGCATCTCTATCTTGCTCTCAATGTAATAGGGAATGCTTTGGGCATCTTCATCAAGCATGGTGGGAAGAGATTTAATGCAAGGTTGTGTACATTTGCTCACATTTGCGTAGAGATAGATCTCAGTTGGAGTCTACCGGATAGACTGATACTCAAATGGGTTAGATCTCAACACATTCAAGAGTTAGATTATGAAAATACAACATTATGATGCCGCATATGTAGACTCCCATGACACCTACAAGCTACATGCCCCCATAATAAAGTTCATCCACCCAGGAAAAAAGGGACAAAACCAAAGCCCAAAAGATGGAATTCTTTGGTACCAGTAGTTGAGTCCAAAGATGATGATCAAGTTGCAGGAAGCTAAAATTCCACAGAACCAACAAATAATTATCTTGGTGACCTTGTATGTCAAGAAGAGGTATGTAGACCTAAAACGTTGGAATGAGGAGAGGAGCAAATTACCTCATTGGACATCGGTCAACAAGAGAGTCCGTCAGGAGGGATGAAGAGAAGCCACAAATTAGAGAACTCAAATTCAAATTAGGAGCTAGCGGTTTAGTTGAATCTTGAATACTTGATTTCATACTCTCCTTCCAAAAATAAGAATTCAAATTTGCAGTTAGTCACAAAGTAGCCCTTGCAAGGGGGTGGTAGGAAGTTAAAAGAAAAAAGGGCAACAATGAAAAAAATGGTGGTGATTGGGGGTTTTACCCATATTTTTTTGGTCTTTCCGCTAACTTTTGGTGCTGTTTTGGCTAGCTGATATTGGGGGGGTCTTGGTGCATAGCGTTTGTCTTATGGTTGTTATAGCTTGGGCTTTATCTTTCTATCCTTCAATTTTGTACAAAGTTATGGGGGCTGTTCAGAACCCTTACCCTTTTATCTTATATTTTTTTGGTGTAAATGTGCTTGATAATATGTTTTTTTCATATCACAAATGCCAAATCTTCAAAAGAAGTTAGGGATATTGTTGACATATAATTTGAAGCAATAAATGAATTCAAAATATTGCAACTTGAAGCAAAATTAACTTCTTTTTTGCCTTATGAATTTACCACAATTGAAGAATTCCTTGTTAGGTTCAAGTCTCTTTGATTCCAATTGAAAGCCTATGGAAAAAAAAAAGTGAGAAAATAACTATATTCTTGATTTTGTCAAAATTGAAGGGTCTATTTAATGTTTTTCGTTCCACTTTCTATTCTAGAATGGATGCCTTACGTGATCAGTTTATAATATGTTCTTTTGAACTTTTTTGTGAATGACTAACTAGAGAGCAAACCAAGTTGGAGACTCATGATATTCCTCTGAGTTCTAGTCGTGCACTTGTTAGCACCTTTACGGGAAAACCAAAACCTAGGCCAATGATAATGCCATAAACCAAACTTTAAAAATCTACCTTTGAGTTTGTTAAGTCTACCAAACCGAAATGATCATGTACATGAAAGAAGACACATGATCCATGTGGCTTTTGTGGCAGAACAAATCATCTTGAGTGTAGATGTTACAAAAAATGGAAGTTTTAGAAGTAACAACATAAAATTTATGTTTTTTGTCCTACTCCTTTTGCTCACTCTTCAAAAAAAGTTAAAGCACTTTCAACAAAGGCAATGACTACATCACACGATAGTGGATTTTTGATTCTGGCACGCCTCACCATGTAACTCATTTTAATGATCTTCACACATCTCTTTTTGATTGCAACACTTCTTAGATTGTAGTTAACTCTTCTCAAGTTGATGTTTTGGGGTCAGGCACAATTCAAATGCAGGATGTGTGCATCAATGATGTACTTCTTGTTGCCATTTTTTTAAAATTTGCTTTCTAAATGTCGAGTTTGTAATTCTGGATTGAGAAGATTGTGGAATTTTTCTCAACATTATGTTGTAATAAGGGAATCATAGGATCCACAAGATGGAGTTGTAATAGGCGTTAGCTTTTGTCCTCATCTTTACGGTTTTGGGAGATTTGATCCCTCTGTAAGGTTATCTCTTATTGCTCATGATGATTTGGTGAGCAAATTGTGGCACGAACTCTTTGGTCATTTGAACTACAAATATCTCCACCAATTGAGTACACGAAACTTGGTGGCAGGCCTTCCTAAAGTCTCTTGTATTGATGGTGTTTGTGTAGGATGTATGGTTGACAAACATCACCAAGTCCCTTTTCCTTAAGGCAAGACTTCTTGAGCAAAAACTCATCTCAATTTTTTTTACTGAGGATAAAGTTTTTTTTTTCTGGGACCCTACCCAATTACATAGAGGCCATAGCCAAGATATACAAGATTAATCAAAAGATACCAAAACAAGACTAAAACAACCGTTTAGTCAATATACAACAAAAACACAATAGATTCACAACATTAATCCACCAAAGACCCAACAGATACTCGAGGAGTAGAAGCCAAAACAGAGCTACTTCACGATCTTTTGAAAGTTTTTCTTGACATTATCCAACCCTTTTTTGATTTCTCCGAGGTTTGTCTCTATCTTATTTTTTTCCTTCCCTTCACTATCCTCTAATCGGTTGGTAATGAAGGAGAGAAAATTAATAGTGCTTGGAAAGGGCGTCATAATGCATAGCTCTGAGATTCTCCAGTTCCTTCTCGATCTTTGTGACCCTATTGCAAATGTCCTCCAACAAATTCTTGTCCATCTCGCTACCATCATTGGCTAACCTACAGTCTTCAATCTTGTCTTTGAGTTTTTTAAATTCATTGTTGAGCAAAGTAATCATGTTGTTATGTGAGTCCAACTCAGTCCTAACACTCGTATCAACATATTTGGAGGGGTCAACGTCCTTCTTGTCCATAGACAAAAGACCAAGAATTGCCTCACCTTCACCATAGATAGGGGAAGGGAGTATTTCGTCCTCAAGGATAGATTTTAAAGCCTTGATCCTATGGGACTTATCAAAAGGATGATCATGAGGTCTCTTGCAAGAGGAAGGGGAAAAGTTGGATGGATTGGAGGTTGGAACAAAGGAAAATGTGGGGGCAGCAGGAAGATTAATGGTGGGGGAAGGGAAGAGGGCTGAGGTTGAAGAATAGTGTGATCAAAGTACTTATATAACATTATGATAACTGCATGGTGTAACGGGTATACCCTTTTCCCCCATTTTAGCAGATTAACAAAGTGCTCGAGAGAATGCAAAATGAAGAAAGGGAAGCTAATGAGGCATTTCCTCCGAAAGTGGTTTAAAAAGACCAAGTGGAAATTGGGCATTACCTTGAATCTTCCTTTGAGAGTGATGAATGTCATCACAAACAGACCAACCGTGTTGAAAGGAGAAGGCAACGAGTATCTGAAAAAGCCCCCTTTAGTGTGCACAATAGTCTCACCGCTGTTCAAGAAATTTTGCTCCTACACCGCTTTGTCAAATTTGCTTTTGAAGAATTTTAGACCCTTCCTATGCAAACCTGTAACCCAGGCAATAATGTCCTATGTGATTTCAAACTCCTTGCCTTTGTAGGAGACTTTCCTCTCATTCTAATTCTTGGCAAATTCTTGGGAAAGATGCAGGTCATGCCCTTTAACCCTGTTGATGAAAGTGTTGAAACTGCCTTTACCCAGAATATCCCAAAGCTCCGCATTTTGTTTCCATTCATCAATGCTGACTAGTTCCACCCTGCAGATCTTGCCTCCCATTTTGACAGTGAGCTTCCTAGAAGGATGTGAGTTTTCCAGAGCTCTAGTATAACGACACGCAACTTTAGTGATTTCAGCTAAGAAAGGGCTAGACCTTATAGGCAGAGTCCCAATTTCCAAAGCGCGCAAAATTTTTCTCATGAGAGGACTATCAATTAACTTGCTCATTATTGATTATGCTTATAGTATTTGGCGGAGGGGTCTCGTCAGAATGCCAAACTTGAAAATTATTCAAATTCATGCCAATATTTGCCATCATATTAACAAGTTTGTTACCTTCATGATATGTATGTTGAATTATATTATTGGGAAAAGTATTAAGAATTTGAGTAGCCTCCGCAATAATATTCTTGATAGTCCAACTTACCTATGTGATGCCTTTAAGACAATTAGTGGTGTTCATTAAATCCCCCTCCACGATTAAGTTGCTAATATTAAGCTCTCTAGCTTGCTTTAGGCCCCATAAAGCAGTTAATGTCTCCGAATAATCATTACAATTTATCCCCATAGGATCCGCATAAACTCTGAAGATATGACCTTTATCATCGCTAATACACCCGCCATCTCCAGACTTTCCTGGATTACCCTTGGATGCTCTGTCGTAATTAAGCTTAAGCCAACCTATAGGGGGAGGATGCCATTTAATATAGTCCTTGTTAATGATATCCTTTTGCTGAATGTTGACAAAGAAAAGGTTGAGTTTCCACTTCTCCAAAATTTTACTGTCTTCCTAGCTTTGGTGGATCTTGTTGGGGGGTATGAAACTGAGAACATTATGCATAATTTCCTCAACTAATTTACTAGAAATCTGAGAAGAGAGGGTTTCATGTCCTCAAAAATTGTAGAGTTTCGGATTTCCAAATTGTCTAGAGAATATGGGAGAAAGAGAGACTCCACAGTTTCTTAATAACAAAGTGTTTGAATGGAGCATGCCATTGCTCCCAAGCTGAGAAGCTAGAATCTTGAAAGGTCCATTTGATGTCCATGAAATTGAAGAAGAAGCTATAGGTAAAAGCATCAAAAGAACAATGGAAGAAGATATGATTAACTGATTCCTCTCTGCATTTGCATATAATACATCTATTAAGAAAATGTTGGCCTCTCTTAACCCAATTGTCGATTGTCAAAACTTTATTATGGATCACTAACTAGAAAAATAGGTTGATTTTAGGGATCCAGATTTCGTTCCAATCAAATTGAGTAGGTTGCACCTCAGACAAAATCAAGTAACCAGACCTAACCGAATAAGAACATTCGAATGATCTTTCCCAAATGAGTTCATCCTGGTTCTCCATTTGTGAAAGGTGGTGGTTGTTGAGAAGATTTTGTATCTCATTAATACGTTGTAGGTTTAGTAAGGAGGTTCCTTCCCAATGTTGCTGGATCCAAGCATTGTTAGAGTTCAAATTGATAATGTAGTCACTCACTTTATCCCCAATGTGGGTTTTAGAGTGTTCATATAATTGGGATCCACTTTCAGTATTCTGCAGAGGTAGGGATGAGATCCACTTGTCTTTCCAAAAGAGATTTGATTGTCGTTCCCTAGTTTCCATTTGCTACCTTTGAGGATAAGATTTCTGCAATCAGACAATGCGTTTGAAAAAGAGGAGCCAAAGGGAATCTCTTCCTTACTGAGCCATTCTACATCATTTGCTGACCGAAGATACTTATTTCTCACAATAGAGGTCATTTTTCACAAGTTGGTGCACAATAACCTGATGACATTTTCCAGTTAGTCATTTTGCAGGAGCAAAATATGTACTTGTTTTCATTGATGCCTTTTTTTTGAAGGATATGGGTGCATTTTCTCTAGTAAAAGAGTGCAATTTTTGAGAACTTGAAGGCTTTGAAAGCCTTATTTGAGAAGCAAATGTCTCTTCCACTTAGGAAGAAACATAGATAATTGGAGGGAATATGTGAGAAAAGCCTTTTAGGAATTCTCCATAGAGCATGGTATCTTACATCAATTCACAGTGTCATTAATGGTGTTAATAAGTGAAAGAATGAACCCTTAAAAGAAATGGCAAATTGCATGATTTAGTTCAAGGACATGACACTTGAGTTTTGCCCTGAAGTAGTGAATTGTGCAAACTTATCCAAAATGGTTTGCCCTACAAGGTAGTGCATAACAAGACTCCTGGAGAAGCTTGGTCAGAGGACACACCTAATGTTTCTAGATTTCATATATTTGAAAGTAAGACATGGACATTTGTTCGTAATGCTAAATGCAAGTCTATGGAGAAAAAGAACAAAACACTCATCTTTGTTGGCCATTGCAAGGATTTTAAGGCTTATTTTGTCTTTGATCTTCTCACTCATGATGTTCTATTTCGCTAGGATGTCAAGATTGAGAGTTTCATTCCATTGGAACCAACTTCTACTACTCCATCACTCACTTCTCCATTTGATTGTGAAGGCCTACTTCTTGATGTTGATGTTGACATCAATGATGCTCCTACACCGCTACCTCCACCACCTGATCCTCAATCTATGCCCAAGTGGGCTAGTACTATTTTGCAAATTGGTCCTTTGGTTGGTGATCCTTATAATCCATGTCGTACTCACACTTACACTTTAGATGTTTCTCTTGTGAGCCATACTGTTTCATAAGATCTTGTACTTATATCCGAGGCAACAAATAAACCAATGGGATGTTATGCAAAAGGAATATTCTTCTTGAAAGAAGAACAATACTTGGGAGTTGGGGCCGCTTCTTATGGGAAGAAAATTTGTGCGATGTATGTGGGTTTCTAAGACTGAGTATGCAATTGATAATATTGTGGATAAGTGCATGGCCCACTTGGTACTAAAAGGTTTCTCACATGTTGAAGGAATTTATTACTCTGAAACCTTCTTTCTTGTTGTTAAGATCGACTTTGTTTGTCTTGTACTTTCCCTTGTTGTTGTACATCGTCGGTTTGATACATAGATGGATGTGAAGATTGCTCTTTTGAAGGCTAACTCTGATAATAAGACCATGGTACCCTTGATCAAGGGATTATACTTACAACATATTGAAGACTCACAAATATTAGACACTCTACAGACACGTGCTCCTTGATTACCTGATGCAGTGAATGATTCCCAAACTCCTTTTTATAGGAGAGTGAGGGATGTTTCACAGGATAACCTAGAAACTGGGAACTGGAAAACCTGGGTTACCCAAAAGATTCCCACTACTAGATAGTGGGGGACAACAAAGACGAGTACATGCCACTCATCCTGATGCCTTTAGAAAGTGGGGAGCTCTACCATGCTTCATTGTGACATAAAGTATGTCACACCAAAACTTTATTAGATTCCTGAAGGACCACTTAGACACCTGACAACAAACCTACCAACATAGCTTTCACTTTATACTATTCCTAAGGACTATAATGGACTTTAGAACTGTTGTCTTCATCAGATGAGTTTGATGATTCCTCTCTTTCGGAAGTATACAAGTCCCTTGTATTATGCTCGTACAAGAGTCTTGAAATGGAAGAGCTAACATCACTATCTATAGTTACGTGTCTTCTTAATGGAAAAAGATAATGATTTGGTATTCATAAGAAATGACCTGGTGTTGGAGGATGCAAATTCATTGTATGATGAAGATAGATTTTGCGCCACAACTATCCATCAGGGTGTTGATGGTGTCCCTGTATGTGATTAGTTTTGACATAATACATTTCTTTTACATACTTGGGAATTTTACAATTTATCAAAATATGTTCTGACTATATCAGGATGCATTTGAAGAAGAGGATGTTCAGAGACGTTTGTAGGGAGATACCGAGAGATAAAATATTTTAAATGATTGGACAATATATCTTTGATCTCCCGCAGTACTAGGTATGTTCTAAGCATTATTTTGCAGTGGATGACCCTCAGGCCATATTTGGGAAAATTCAAACCTCCATAGTGTCTCTAGTCTTGGGACAAGTTGTCTCAAGTGAATTCCTTCAATAGGAATATCATTTGGAGGTGGCTCCAAAAACCTATAATGTCTCCATTTCCATTTTAAGGTACAAAATATCATGGGTTCTTGAAGAGAATGTAATTCTCCTACTGGCATTTCCGGATCTACAAATCTAGTTGCCACTTCAGTCATGGAGTATGGGGAGACATAAATAATATCCCAATTAAGCAGGATTTGTTGTGCTTCAAATGACATTTGATTATCATTTCTTTTAAGCACATCAAATGATCTTTGAGAATTCACACATGACCAAACATGGCTAACAAATTCATGAATTGCCTGAGTAATATTAATTTGTTTGGACTAGTTCAATTCACTACTCACAAAATCTGTTAAAGAATTATCCTTGCCTTTTATATATTCAACTTCAAAGCTATAATTATCAAACCACATACCCCACCTTTGTAACCTGTTGAAATTAGTCTTATCAGAGGGGTCACCATTATTGAGTCTTTCTCTGAAGTCTTTGAGATCTGATCTCAAAATAAAGTGTTCACTCTATAAGAAAAATAATAAAGCCTTTAATGGATTTCTTTACTACAAGAAATTCTTTATGAGTTAAGTGGTATTTCAATTCTGAACCTTGAAAATATCCGGATGCATATCTTCAGATCTTTTCTTTTCCATTTTCTAATCTTTCCTTCAACACTGCTCCCCAGAATTCTTCGCTGGCATATGTTTCCACAATCTTTTGTCCCTTTCCCTAGTAAAGACATGGAAGAAAGTTTTTGAACTTGGTTTTTAATCCTTTTCACAACCTGAGTCATTTCAGGCGTCCAACTAGGTGCATTCTTCCTCAGCCTTTTATTTAGGAGAATTCTGCCAGCTGTAATTCCTTTGTAGAATCCTGCAATATAGGTAATGCATCCAAGAAATCTTTGCAACTGCGGTTTATCAATCATTTGATATGGAAAATATTGGATCTTAGGTACAATATGAGGTTGCATCTCTATCGAGCCATCTTTTACAATAATGCCAAGGAAATTTCTTTCATCCTTGAATACCTCCATTTTGGTTGGAGATGAACACAAACCATTTTGGTATACTGTATCATGATTTTTTTGTAGATGCTCAATATGTTCTTTAGGATGTATGGAAAAAACGAGAATATCATCAATATACACAATTAGGAAATGAGACAAATCACCAAAAATATTATCCATCATCTTTTGAAAAATTGGAGTTTTCTTTAAACCAAATGGAAGAACATTCCATTCATACCATCCTCCTGCTACAACAAATGAGGTTTTGTATCTATCTTCTGGCTTTAAGAAGATTTGCCAAAACCCACTCTTGAGATCAAACTTGTTGTAGACCTTTGATTTTGGGCAAAATATCATCATTTGTAGGTATTTGATGTTGAAAAAATTGGGAAAACTTATTTAGAGGTTTGTAGTCTATTACAAGCTTTTTTTTCCTTTATTAACATAAAATGTTGCACACACCCAATGAGAGTTACACTGTTGAATGAAACCACCCTGAAGCAACTTTTTGATTTCTTCATGACATTCTTTTATGTCTTCTGGAATAATTCCTTTATGAAGGGATTTAAATTTGGGAATAATATTATTCCCATTTGTATCTTTGGAAAACTACAAGTCTAGTGAACATAAATGCTTTTTTCTGCCTATGAAGGCATGGGAATTTTCAGAACATAGATCCTTTTTTATCTTTTCTACAATATCCTCAATGTTTCCTTAACAAAGGGCTATGGATTTATGAATCCACTCATGATTGGATTCTTTCATCTGTTCTAGTAAAAGAGTTATAGTCTTGAATGAATATTTCCTAGGGATTTGAACATCTAAATTAAATAAAGATATCAAATCCTTATCCAAACTGAAGGTACCACATTGTTGTAATGTATCTACTCCTAGCAAACAATCATAAGAGAGTATATCATGTTGATAGAATTGTAATGTTCTCTGGTAACCTTCTATCTAGACAGGGACATAGGCCGTGTACCTATATATGACTTCTTTCTTATCAAAATTAATCTTGAGATAAGTTTCCGTCCAATAGTCTGGAGGAATGGCTCTAGTCCTAAGCAGACTTATATCTGCTCCAGTATCTATCATAACATCTATTGAATATGACTTGATATTCGGAATACGGATACTGATTGAAATGAAAGGATTTTGAGCTCCTTTAATGGTACATACCTCAATATTTATTTTTTCTAGTGGAACTTCCTCTTCTGTTTCTTGTTGTAAAATTTGCTGGTAGGCTTCTTCTAGGAAGTTCTCAGTTTTCTTCAGTTTCTTTTTGTTCTAGAGATTCTTCTTCCAGCGACTTCTTATATTCTTTGGTTTCCTTTGCTATTACCTTATGAAGAAACTCTATTATGTTCCTTCACCAAGTCCTTATGTATTATGGCTTAGGAAATACAAATTCTGATTCTGGATCAAAAAAGTAGAATTCATCTTTATTTCGTTCTTCTAGAAATAAGAAAGGAAAATTCCTTTCAGAGAAATTCCTTCATCTTCCTCATCCACGACCTCTTAATGTTGGTTGTCTTTGTTGTACTTGTCTTTGTATAATAGGTCTGGATGATGAAGAAGATGCTTTGTGGCTTTGCTGTTGATTTGCTAACTTCTTACCTTCTTCTTCCTTCTGTTGTGCATCAAGTTCTGTACGTATTTGGCCTTGATATTTGTCTTCAAGTTCTCTAACCTTCTAAAGAAGATGTATTTTTTGCCGTATCCCATGGGGGACATCTGTCATACTCACTTTGTCTGAATTCAAGATGTTTCTATAAAATTTCAGCAGACAACGAAATTAGAGGATGAGGAAAATTGGAAATCATATTTACAAATGAGGGAAAAGAATCATATCCTGATTCAGTGGTGTCAGAATTTAACTTTGATTGTTCCACAATGTTGACCTGTATGTCTTCAAATGACACATACGATATATTTGAAGAGTAGTAATCTGAATAAGAGATTAAGCAATATTCTTGATCATTTATGCCTTTTGAGTCAAACATATTGATCTTGGATTTAGCCTTATCAATGTCCTTTTTGGGACATTCATTGTCATATGATCTTCCTTTGCAGATGAAGCATGTAGGCACAAATTTCTTTTTCTTGCCAAGATATTTTTTTCTTTCTGAAGTATTTCTTTCTTCTAGGAAGATTTTCAGGAGAAAATCTTTTCTTGAAATATTTCTTTTCTAACTTATATTTTCCATTCCCTTTGAAAAAGAAGAACATTCTTTACAAGGCTTTTTCGTTGAAGAGAAGTATGAGATGGCTTGCATCCAAATGGATCATTATCCATTAGTTGGCATAGTTTGGTTCCTAGGGCCTTTTGGGCTTTAACAACCTCTTTTCTATCTTTTTTCTCTTGGTAGAGACGAGCATTCGTCTCATCAATGATCTGGTTAATTGCTCCAAAACTTAATTGCTTTGGAGTTTTACCATGCATAGCCTTTTTATATTCAGTGGAAAAATATGCAAGAAAAGACTCAATATATCTGAGCTTCATTGTTGGGTCATTTATATTTCCTGAATTATAGTATAATCTCTACATATAACATTGATATTCTTTTATCCTACTCATATCACAAATTCTGGCTTTTAAAAATAGAGTAGTATTCTTGTACTTATCATTGTCCACAGTTCCTAAAAATTCAGCAATCAGAGCAACAGAAAGTGCAGTAATACCTCCATCCAGGATGTATTTTTGATGAGGATTAGCATCCCACCATTCTCAAGCAATGCCGATGAATCCATTGTCAATTGTTTTTGCAATGGTACTGGGATCTTTTAGATATAGGAGCAACTGAGTATTAGACCATCATATCATTCCACGAATCATTTCTTTTATTTGTGCTAGTGTGGATCAATTCAATTTATACTAATTTGGCTACAAGGGCTGAGTTCTTGCAGTATTATGCAGTGGCTCACTTGTGGAAGCTTTGGTTGACTCATCCATTATTACCATGTTTTCTGCATCTTCCGGTGTGATAGTAGCCATACCAATATAACTTTTATTTGGTAAAGCAGGATTGCTACTTCTTGGAAGAACAACCTTATGTCTTTCTTTAGAATCAGGTGCTTTAGCAACATCAGTGAAGGAAAACTTCTTAGACCAGTCTGAGATTATTTCTTCAGGTTTATGTGTATTTTCTAGTATTTGTTGAACTTGAGGAATAATTTCAGGAATTGGCTTTACCAATTCTTGGACATGATCTATTTTTTGATTGACTTCAATAGAGGATTCACACAGTTGATGCAAACTATTTTACATAAGCTTGTGACTTGTTCCAATCTTGGAGGATATCTCCTTTTTTGCATCATCAGATTGGGATACAAGAGGTTGGACAATGTTGACAACTTCATTAGATACAACTCTAGGGATTTCAGGACAAACTGAAACATGTTTAGATACAGAATCTAAACTCTTATCAAACTTTTATACAGTACTGGACAAAGAATCTACTTTAGTATTTAACAGATGAAGAGCATATTGTAAATCTCCTTTTTGATGTAATTCTATGGCCTTTAGATTCTTCTCCATTTCGGGCAATAAGGCTTCTTGATTGTTAAGCCTATCGTGTATTGTGTTGACAACTTTATTGGTCCATTTCAACATCTTAGAGGATTCTGAAGGATCAACTTGCTGATCAACAATTCTTTGGTACTAGAAAATGGCTTTTTGTTTTTCATCTAGGGAGAGAACTTCACTACTTTCTAGAGGAGGTAGAGAAAGAGGACTCTATACATGAATATCAACTTGTTTAGAGGCCATACTAATAGTATGCCCATTTGAAGGAATGCATTTTTGTTTAATGATTTGTTCACTGTCCTTACACCAAAGATAGTCAATGTTAGGATTGTGAATCAAACTGTTGTGGCTACATACATAAATATGTTCTTTACTCTTATTTGATGGCTCATCTGCAGAGAAATATGAACAATCAGATATGGAGGAACTGAATTTGGATAATGCAGGGAGAGACCTTTTAGATCTGAAAGACAAGGTTATGTCGGATTTAGATTCATATATTGTTGTAGCATTTTCCAACTTATGTTTCTCTTTATCTATTGTGTTTTTAGACAATGTCCATTCCTTGGGACTCTAATCTGGGACCAGGATATAAGCTCAGGCTCAATTTTTCGGCTCTCTAAACTGGCAGGACTCACCACGTTGCTGTCTTTAATGATACCATGCTTAACTATGAGATACATGGTATTGACTAAATGATAGATAATTTTGTAGTGAATAGATAATGTGCAGGTTCCAGGATTCATATGTAGGCCAATAGTGACAAGGTGCAAGTATAGGACTTGCTTAAGCATGCCTTCTTTATGTAAGTTGACTGGGGAATTAGGGAATACTTCAAACGAAATAGGGCCATTATGCAAACCGATTTTAATAGTAGCTAAAAGAGATTCTTTAAAGCTTTCAAAATGTAGATTCATTAAACAACACAAGACAAAGGCATTTAAAACACGTCTGAACAAAGTAATTCCTATTTATATACATCATATATGGGTAAACTTAAAAGTATTTTTCTTTTTAAGGGCTTGTATTTTTATAGGGTCTATCAAAGATATATCATTCTCATGATTACTAGTATGGGAAACTTGAATGATAGAATCACAAGTTTTTAGAGTAGTAACGACTTTTAAATGAAATGCTGACAGATTATCAGAAACTTGATTATATGGGATATCAGGCAATTTCCAAGAGGGAAGTGAATCAAATTCTTCTTGTACATCTATAGAAGAATTAACAGGAAAATTATTAGATAGAGATACGAGGTCATGTTCAACTTCTTCACTATGCATCTGAGTGTGATCTTCAAACTCCATTGTTGGTACTTGTTGGCAACGATTCTGCAGGTCTTACGATATCGGCCTCAACAAAACTGCACTCATCCTGACAAATTACTAAGGAGGCTCGCCTCTTTTCCCGACTTATGATGTATGAACCAGTTTCACGCATGGAAAATAAAGAAACACAATCATTCATAGAGAGACAAAGAACCAAGGCAAAATAACAAGATATTATTAATTGATCAAATAGATGTACACAAAAGAGATTGCTATGATACCAACTTCAAAGCACACAGATGCATAATGAAAAAGTTGAATAGGGTCTCGTAAGCATATCTAACGTTTCCCCTGTTAATTCTGCTATAAATGTACATGAAGAAAGTGATCCACTTCCCTCTTGGAAATTGCCCAAGATCACGTATAATCAAGTTTATGATAGTCTGTCAGCATTTCATTTAATAGCCATTACTATTCTAAAAACCCGTGATTCTGTCATTCAAGTTTCCTAGACTAGTAATCATGAGTATCAATATACCTCTGATAGACCTTGCATACATACAAGCCCTTAAAAACAAAAGATTTTTAAGTTTTCCCATATAAGATGTGTATAAATAGGAATTACTATTTTGTTCAAACGTGGTCTAAATGCCTCTGTCTTGTGTTGTTTAATGGATATACGTTTTGAAAGCTTTAAATATTCTCTTTTAGCTGTTATTCAAACTAGTTTGCATAATAGCCCTATTTCGTTTGAAGTATTCTCTAATTACCTAGTGAGCTTACATAAAGAAGACCTGCTTAAGCAAGTCTTAAGCTTGGGCCTTGCCACCATTGGCTTGCATATGAAGCATGAAGGATGCCCATTAGCCACTCATAACAAAAATATCTACCGTTTAGTCAATACCATGTATCCCGTAGTTAAGCATGGCATGACTAGAAGCAACATCGTGGTGAATCATGCCATTTTAGAGAGCCAAAAAATTGAGCCAAAGCTTATATCCTGGTCCTAGATTAGAGTCCCCAAGGAATGGACATTGTCTAAAAAGACAATAGATAAAGACCGACCTAAGTTGGAAAATGCTACATTAGTACATAAATCCAAATTTGGCATAACCGTGTCTTTTAGATATAAAAGGTGTCTCCCTACATTATCCAGATCCAGTTCCTCTAGATCTGATTGTTCATATTTATCTGCAGTCGAGCCTTCAAATAAGAGTAAAAAACATATTTATGTCTATAACCACAACAGTTTGATTTACGATCCTAACACTGACTATCTTTGGCATAGGAGTGTGAAAAAATCATTAAACAAAAATACATTCCTTCAAATGGACCTACTATTAGTATGGCCCCTAAGCAAGTTGATATTCTTGTATATAGTCCTCCTTCTCTATCTACTCTAGAGAGTAGTGAAGTTCTCTCCCCAGATGAAAAACAAAAATCTAATTTTTGGTACCAAAGAACCGTTGATTGTCAAGTTGATCCTTCAGAATCCTCTAAGATGCTGAATTGGACCAATAAAGTTGTCAAGATAGTACATGATAGACTTAAGAATCAAGAAGCCTTATTGGTTGAAATGGAGAATAATCTAAAGACCATATAATTACATCAAAAAGGAGATTTACAATCTATTCTTCATCCGTTAAATACTAAAGTAGATTCCTTGTCTAGTACTGTATAAAAGTTTGATAAGAGTTTAGAGTATGTATTTAAAAATGTGTCAGTTTGTCTTGAAATCCATAGAATTGTATCTAATGAAGTTGTCAACATTGTCCAACCTCTTGTATCCCAATCTGATGATGCAAAACAAAATATATCCTCTAAGATTGGAATAAGTCACAAACTTCTGCAAAATAGTCTGCATCAACTGCATGAATCGTCTATTGAAGTCAGTCAAAAAATAGATCATGTCCAAGAATTGGTGAATCCAATTCCTAAAATTATTTCTCGGGTTGAACAATTCTTGAAAATACATAGAAACCTGAAGAAATAATCCTAGACTGGTCTAAGAAGATTTCCTGGGTTGATGTTTCTAAAGCACTCGATGCTAAAGAAAGACATAAGGTTGTTCTTCCAGGAACTAGCAAGCCTGCTTTACTAGATAAAATTTCTATTGGTATGACTACTATCACACTGGAAGATGTAGAAAACATGGTAATAATGGATGAGTCAGCCAAAGCTTCCACAAGTGAGCCACTGCATAATACTACAAGAACTCAACCCTTACAGCCAAATTGGATAGTTCCACACCAACACAAATAAAGTAAATGATTCATGGAATAATAGGATGGTCTAATACTCAGTTGCTCATGTATCGAAAAGATCCCAGGATCATTGCAAAAACAATTGCCAATGGATTTGTTGACATTTCTCGAGAATGGTGGGATGCTAATCCTCATCAAAAAGACATCTTGGATAGAGGTATTACTACACTTTCTGCTGCTCTGATTGCTGAATTTTTAGGAACTGTGGACAATGATAAGTACACAAATACTACTTTGGTTTTAAAATCCAGAATTTATGATATGAGTAGGATAAAAGAATATCAATGTTAAATGCAGAGACTATACTATAATTCAAGAAATATAAATGTCCCAACAATGAAGCTTAGATATATTGAGTCTTTTACTACATATTTTGCCACTGAATACAAAAAGGATATGCATGGTAAAACTCCAGAGAAATTAATTTTTGGAGCCATTAACCAGATCATTGATGAGATGAATGCTCGTCTTTGCCAAGAGAAAAAAGATTAAATATTTATATGGAGCAGTCTAAAGGCCTTATGCACAATACTTCACTTATGTGCAGTATTTGTTGTTCTTGTAACATCCCTGTTATACTTCATCCAAATTAAGGGATTTTTTTAAAAACAAACCTCTTAATCACAATTAATGTCTTCAATGATTTCCAACTTGCAGCAATTAAAATCAAGCATAAATTAAATGTTTACAATTCATCTAATAACAAATGATAACCATGTGCAGTTGTAAGGTTCCATTAGATCCACCCAACCCCCCTTATCATCACTCTAACCGAGTGAGTATAACTTGTATACTTTTGGTTAAAACCTTTTAATAGGTTTTGAGAACTATGTGCAACTCCTAAGTGTCAATCTAGAGAACAGACACGCTGTAATCCATCCAACATATGACACTACAGAATAGGGGTATGGTGAATAAATAATGTAATCAAGTAGCTACATTACTTGGCCAAGTTTTCAAGCAAGCAATGGAAGCTTAGTTTAGTGACTGCACACAAGTAGACAAAACTTGTCTCTGTCACCGCACAACCATCTCTACACAGTTATCTGGATCTCAATTCCATTTTTTAAGAAATTTAATTTCTGTTTTGAAGAAGTAGGAACTAAGACTCACCATTCTAATCGAAAGAACACTATCGGTCCCATCTTAGAATCCCCATGGGAAAGATAGTGACCACATAATGACTTTCGTCATTAAGTACTCACTACCCTTCCCATAGCCATCATAAGTTGGTACATATAGAGTTCAATTGAATGAAAGGCACGTCATAACACCCACACTTTCTTTACACTTATTGCTATCTTTGAGAGTGAATACTAGGTACATATTTTCGTTAGGATATTAGGTGTCGAGACACGTTATCACTTTCCTAATAGAGAATTTTAGTAAATTGTCTCATTACTAATCTTTAACGTGTATATCTTTTCGTGATATCACAACATATCATTAGTTGCTAAGGATATGTTTACTTAATCATGTCTCATACTTAAAGAGATCCAATCACAAACTAATTAGTATTGTCTATCTCTTAAGTTTATCATTTTCTATGAATGGTCCACTTAATCTCATTGGGTGTCCAATAACGTTGATATAATTAATAATGTATCGCATAAAATTATTCCATTTAATAATGGTTGAAACTGTGCATATACTAATGTGTCGTCATTGTAACATAATCATTGTACTTTATTTTAATAAGGTATGACGGTACCATAACTTTTTTTCTGTATTATTGTTATCCACGATGTATTATAAAAATTGATGGCATATTTAGTCATCCATAATGAAACTATAAATTTTGTGATGTATAACAATAACTCATAATTTTGTTAATAACATATTTGAAATGCTTTTTGTTTAAATAAATATCATCGAGATATAAATTTTGTTTTCATTGTAAGAATATCTATTTCATAATATTTGTTGTAGATCGTCATAATCTTACATTCAAAATAATGAAAGAACCAAGAATAATATTGTAATTAACATTTAAAATTTAATAATTTTAAATTGTATACTACTGTAAAAAAACAACAATAAAAACATATTTATAACTCACAAAAAGTGATACAACAAGAAGTATATTTATTCAACTTCATAAGGATAAATCCTTGTTTTTCCAAAACTATAACATATTAATTTTTCAAAATAGTACAAATAGGTAAATGCCTTTAATTCAGACTGCAAAATTAATACTTTCACTTTACAGTGAAATACAATCATCTAGAATGGATTTGTACATAATAATACATGAAGAAATCATGCATATAAAACCCAATTATCACTTCACAATATTACTGTCTTGCACATTGTAGGAGAGAGAATGTATACATGGTTAGTTCTACGAACTGGATTGAATTATCTACTCATATTCATGCTTCTCTAAATTGAAATAAATTATTATAATATGGTTATCTTATGTGAAATCTCATATACTTCATAATACATTTAGTAAGTATACATATCATTAAGCAAATGAAGTGATAGTATATAGTGTAACTATTTTTCCAACAAACCAAATAGAAAGTAAAGTCATTTAGTCTTGTTTAACAATAACTTATAATGTAGTTTATTATATCAATAAACAAGATCAATATTTCTTAACAGCAACAATCAAGCCTAAAAAATGGGACATAATAATAATTTAAATTTCTATGTAGTTCATCTAGGTAAAATTGTTAGTTTTTAATAAACGAACTAATATATTCTAATATTCTCTCTTATGATAATCGCTTAATTACATTGTTTGACTAAACAATCCATAATCAAAAATTAAGAATGCTTATTAAGTTCTTACAAAATATTGAAGTTCTCATAAACAATACAATGGAGATGAAATAGTATCGCCACAACAAGAATTCATACACTTTTAACTACCTTCTACTTTCTTTAGTTACAGACAGTACAAGACAAAGGATCATCATTCACACTTCTTATGAATATTTTTTCACCTTCACGATCAATAAATTAACAATAAAAAAAGTGATCAATTCATTCACTAATAATAGTCAAGTTCATTATTAAGTAAAGGAACAAAGTTTATTCTCTTGAGAGATGGACTTCATCAAGTCAAAGAACCAATTTTTTCCAATTAGCAACTTAAAAATAAATGTTCCCAAACAACAGTATTAGTGACTCATCTCCTTGAGAGCTATTATGAAATGAAACAACATATCTTTCCACACAAATGAGTTTGAACTGAGAAAGAGATAATTTCAAAAACCACTTCAAGGAAAACATTTCTCATTCCCATATTACAAAACAAAATAACAATTTAAGAAAATTTTCCACACAAATCAATTGTCACTAAGCTATATGTGAACTGCATAAGGCAATACATTTTTTCATATTTATATTCTTGCAAGATAACAAGTCCATCAATCAAAAACAAAAAACCCATTACCTTACAGGTTGAGTGTCATCGTTTCCACAAGTAATCTTGGATTTTCAACAAAAAGAGTCTATGGTATTTCAAACACAAAAACTAAAAATACATCAACAATAGAAACAATATTTTCCATTTTTACAAAAACTCACTAACTATTTATCTCTCTACGTTTTTCCATTAAAGCTTTTGGTAAAACTTAAAACATTCATTCTAGATTTAAAACCAGATAAGAAATTGTATTATATTCATTTATTTTAAAATAAAGCAAGTATATAGTAATAAGTTCATGCATGTAACTAAATATGTCCCTTTTTCAACTTTTCCCTTTAAAAGTTTGAAACCCAAATGTGTATGCACAACAAGGAAACTTCCATATTTTCCAAGGTCCAAAACTCCCAAATCAAACCCAAATCACCATTAAAATAGCTACAGAATTTTACATGCAACAAACATAACAACTTCCCATAATTTATCCTCTCTAACAAAGCAAAAATAACTACAAACTAAAAATTGTGAATGGAGGAATAGATGCATGCCCTAGCTTGCAATGCAAGCTTCTAATTTTCCAAAAAATGTGTTGTTCATTCATGCATTTAATTCTTGTCATTCCTTCATAACTTACCCTCCAAACTCTCCACTTTTCTCATGCAATACACATTTCATAAAAACATTACCAAATTTTGATCTTTGACCAATTTAAATTCATTTAATCATTTCCACTTTTTAAACAAAATCCAACCCCATGCAAAATCATATGGTAAATGACCTTTCAAACAAAAGATTCACATTGCCTTTGCAAATAATATGATCCATGACAATGGTTTTTAACCTATAATTTAATTTCCATCGTGGTCCAAAACCTACTAAACAACCATCAATTATTTGATAGTTATGGTAAATGACCATATAGTCATGCATCAATAACATTAAAACTTTTATAAACTTTTCCAATGCTCCTTATGTGGTCTAAGACCTAAAGAAACAAATAATTCATTACCTTCTTGATGGTCTAAGACCCTTTTTCAAGGAGCAACATTACTTACGATTTCAATGCCTTATGGTCTACGACCAAATTTTAAATGCTATGAAGGAGATTATAACATTTAAGAAAGAACCTTACATTATTATTACCTTGCAGTTTAGTATACAATGCAATTATTATAAACCAATAATGATAACATTTCTCTTATAAACCTTTTCCAAATAGCGACATAACTCACAACCAGTAACAAAGTTGATACAAGTCATTATCATGCAACGATGTTAATTAGAAAATTTTAATCTAACAAATATAACATTCAACATTGAAAAATTAATGCAATCCTAAAGATAGCTTAATAGAATAAAACAATCATATAACATTAAAATTGTAAAAATATACATTTGTTCTTATACATGCATTTATATGTGTATGTGTATATGTTTTAGCATTTACAAATATGCATATATTTTTACGTATAATTATTAAATACACTTTGTAATAATTAATTCATCAACCATCGATCATAATGACAGAAAAATTAATCGTTAAATTAAGTGGTGTGACATACTTCCCCCTTAAATCATCATCGTCCCAATGATTTTACTTAACGCAAACAAACATATCAATAGAAAACCAGCCCAAACATCATTGTAATAAAAAAAAGTTTATATCTTCATAAAAACTTGATAAATTTCTATAATTTCAGTCAATCATTACTGCAATAACCTTACAACAAAAATTATTCTAAAACAGTCATGTTATAGCAACAATTTTCCATTTTTATCAACATTATTATCAAATAATATTTAATAATTACTTTTATCACTGAAATAGATTAGGAAACACACTTTTTATCTCGTCCAATTTTTTCCAAGTTGCACTATCTTCATAATATTGGTCCCATTGAACTTTATAGTGTGCAATATCTCAGTTTCTGAGATCCAACCTGCGAGTTTCCAGCACTCATATAGGTTCAACCACAATTATTCATGGGTCCAAAACCTGATAAAAGTTCCAATGTTGGACATGCATTATATCTTAAACATACTTTTTAAGAAATGAAATATGAAAAACATCATGCATTCTAGACAACGCAAGAGGTAATGTTAATATGTATGCCACTTGACTTATAACCTCTAAAAATTTAAAAGGTCCCACATATCTAAGTGACAATTTGGCAGGATAGTCAAACGTAATTGAATTTTTTTTGGGTTTTACCCTCAAGAAGACTTTATCTCCATGCTCAAATTCCCTGTCAATTATTTTCATATCTGTATAGCTTTTTTGCCTATCGATTGCTTCCTTCAACAACTCACGAATGACATTCACTTACTTTTCCATTTATGTTAACATTTTTGGGCCTAATACCTCTCTGTCCTCCGTGTTATCCCAGCTCATAGGAGTTCTAAACCTTCTCCCAAACAACGCTTCGAATGGTGACATTTTCAGTGAAGAATTATAAGTGTTGTTATATGCAAATTCAACCAATGGAATATATTCTTCTCATCTGTAGTGTTGATCCATGCAATACATTCTGAGCATATCCTCCATAACCTAGTTAATTCTTTCTATTTGACCATTACTTTCTGGATGGTAAGATGAACAAGAGTTCATTTTTTTCCCCAAAGATGAGTTTAAATTTTTCCAAAATTGAGAGGTTGTCCTATGGTCCATGTTAGAAATAATCAATTCTGGAACTCCGTACAACCTAAAAATTTCATGCATAAGTTGTTTCACAAGTACGGGTGAATCATCCTTTAGATTACCCGGTATGAAGTGAGATACTTTATTTATTTTTTCAACCACAACTAAGATCATGTCATGTTTTTTTAGATATTGGTAGTCCTTGTATGAAATCCATACTAATTACTTGCCACTTGTAACGTGGAATGTTATGACGGTAAAAAAAAACCAGCAGGATGCCTGTGTTCTGCCTTTACACGTTAATAATCAATATAATGAGCAACGTAATTTGTCATGTATTTCTTCACTCCATTTCCATAAATATTGTTGTTTTACATAAGAAAACAAATTCATCACTCCGGGATGCCAGGAATAAAGAGCATCATGAAATTCCTTGACGACTTTCGTTCTAATGTCATTTCTCAAAGGAACATAAATTTGGTTATCGTATCTCAAGAATATTTCATTATCGAACTTAAATCCTTCATACCTCTTATCATTCGGATATGTTTCTATCACAACTTTCACATGTTGATAAAACAAATCAATTTGCATTTTGTTTCTTTGCCTTATCTTTAAATTATGTTCTGATGATTACAATAGCGGAAACATGATTTCTGCAACTCGGTGCATCGGCCACATGGTTCTCTTTTACTTTAATGTAAATTATGTCAAAATCATATTGAGACAAAAACTCAAGCCACGTATATTTTTTTGTGTTCAAATTAGGATGTGTAAGGATATATTTCAGCCCCAAATGGTCTTTTTTCAATTTGAAAGACTTTCCTAGAAGGTAATGCCTACAAACATGCAAAGCATGAACTATGATTGCAATTTATAAGTCATCGGAAACACAGTTCAATTCATGTACCCTCATCTTTCTACTCTCATAAGCAATCATGTGATCATTTTGCAGAAGTATTCCACTCAAACCTTCACTGGAGGCATCAGTTACCACAATGAAGCTTCCGTTAGGATCCAAAACCTTCAAAATAGGTGATTTTGTAAGATTTTCCTTCAACATATTGAATGTTATTTCACACTTATCAGTCTATAGGCATTTATTGTCATTTTTCTGTAAAGAAGTTATTGGAGCAGACACTCTAGAGAAATCTTTTACAAATTTTCTGTAATAACCAACCAACCCCATAAAACTTCTAACTTCATGTACATTCCTAGGAGATGGCCATTCAGTTATGGCTTTTATTTTCAATGGTTTGAATGAAATCCCATCTTTATTGATTATGTGCCCAAGGTACTATACTTCATCTTGATAGAAAGAACATTTTGAGATCATACCATAATTTTTTCACTTCCTAAGCACGTCTAACACTATTTTTAAGTTTTCATTGTGTTCTTCCATGGTCTTGGAATAAATTAGAATGTCAAAGAAGAAAACTCGCACAAATTTATCCAAATATTCCTGAAAAATATTGTTCATTAAGTTCATGAATGGATCCGGTGCATTACTGAGTCCAAAAGATAACATTATAAACTCATAATGACCATATCTTGTTTTGAACGTTGTCTTATGAATATCTTCATCCTTTATCCTAATCTGATAAATTGATCTTGACAGATGTATCTTGCATCTGATCGAAAATGTCATCAATTTTTGGTAAAGGATATTTATTCTTAATTGTGGCCTTGTTAATCATGTGATAATTGATACATAGTTTTAACGTGTCATCCTTTTTTCTTAATGAAGATAAATGATGATTCCCATGAAGACACACTCTGCCTAATCAGTCCCTTAGACAATAGTTAGCGAAGTTGTGCTTTTAGTTCCACTAAGTCAGTTGATGTCATTTTGTATGGTGTTTTAGATATTGGTTCAGTTCTAGGTTTGATATCAATTGTAAAATTGAACTCACGTCTAAGAGGAAGTCCAAGCAATTATTCCGAAAAGACATCACTATACTCTTGTAAAAATGCATAATCCTCCAAGGAAGTCTTACCTTCCTCTCTAAAATAAGATATCTTAATGGCATAGAGCATACAACCCTTGTTCTTATCTTTCTTGAGATGCATAATAGAAATGTGTCTAACTTCAAAATTCCTTTTTATGCCCTAAATGCTTGATGTTTTTTACATGTCATCTAGGAATTCTATTCATTTTTCATAACAGTCAACAGTTGTTTTATGTTGCGATAACCAATTTACACCTATAATAATGTCATATGAACCTAGAGGAGCTATGTATAGGTCCAGTTATATGGTGATGTTAGGAAATTCCAATATTGCATCAAGCAAACATTGGTCTACAGTTTGGACAACATTATTCCCATATTGTACAATCCATGTATTTTTCATATAACCAGTTTTCGTATTCAAATTTTCAACTAATTTACTAAAAATGAAACACTTGGTTGCACCGGTGTCAAATAAAATAGTAATAAGAAGTCCATACAACTTACATGACACTTTAATGGGAGTGGAATACTTCTCACCTTCGCAGTTAGCCATTGTAGCATGTATCTTTTATTGTTGATTGTTCCCCTGATTTTTCTAGGGACAGTTATTTGCATAGTGGTAATCACCACATTTGAAACATCTAGCAAAAGGTCTTTTCCTTTCAAATTTATTATCATTTTCTGCAACATTATTCCTCCCATTTCTCTTTGCATTTGCAACAGGTTTTACTATTGCGTTATTTTAATCATTTTTAGCTTTATTACCAATCTTTTTCTGCCATGTCTTTCTTAGTATCAATGGAAAAGGTGAGTTGAAGCTATTCTTTCGCTTTTCATCTTTATGAGCATATTTTTCTTGTGATTTCTATTCTTGCCTAATGGCCTTCTCGAATACAACTTCCATAGTGGAAGGACCATGCACATCTACTTCACCTCTAATGATGAATTTACGCATCCTAAATTTCTCATCCTTTTGATATTGTGGTATGTACTTTATCAATTAGGTGAATTTTTTTCCAATATTCAGTCACACTCAGCTTACCTTGAGTCAAAATTTGAAACTCATACATCTTTTGGTTGAAGTATAGTTGTGGTGAGCAACATTAATGGAAATAAAATTTAAATTGTTCCCAAGTGATATTGACTATATCAAATCCTGATTCCATCTTGTGGTTGTCCCACCACGAAGATGCTTCATTAGAGAGATGAAATGCACCCCATACTACCTTGGTTTCTTCAGAAATATCTAATTTCAAAATATTTTTTCATTTCTCTCAACCAATTTTCATCTCCATCTCCCAAGGTTGTTCTATCAAACTTGGGTGGACAGATCCATTTGATATCTCTTGATAGTTCAGCTGCTAAGTGCGCCCTCTTTTTTCCTAATTGATTTCCAATATTAGGTTGTTCTTCCTTGTTCACTAAAATTTGTTCAACTTCATGTTCTTCTTCTTCTTCTTCGTTTTCACCCACAACATGTTGCTCCAAGGAAGCTACATGATTTCAAGTGCCTTAAAGAATTTCTTGTATTTCATTTAGATTTTAGGTTGTGTTTTAAGCCTCATTGTTTTCCCTTCTCCTAACCATCGTATTTTGTTAGAATGGAATAATATGTTTTATTAGCATATGAATCCATTAAGTCCAAGAGTTGATAAAATTCATCTTTGCTACCAAAACGTAACACCCATGTTATACTTCATTCAATTTTTAAAAAAAAATTAAACAAACTCCTTAATCACAATTAATTCCTTCAATGATTTTTATCTTTCAACAATTAAAATCCAACATGATAAAATGTTTACAATCCATCTAATAACAAATGATAACAATATGCAGTTGTAAGGGTCCATTAGATCTAATTGATCCCCTTTATCATCACTCTAGTCAAGTGAATGTAACTTGTATACATGTGGTTCAACCCGTTTAACATGTTTTAAGAATTAAGTGGAACTCCTATGTGTCAACTTGAAATAAAGACGAGTTTCAATCCGTCCGACATCTGACACTATAGAATAGGGATATGGTGAAAAGATAGTATATTTAGCTAGCTACACTACTTGGCCAGCGATGCAAGTTGAATTTTGTGACTGCACAAAAGTCAACGAAACTTGTCTCCATCGCCAGATAACCATCTCTACACAGTTATTTAGATCTCAATTCCATTGTTTAAGAAATTTAATCTCTATTTTGAAGAAGTAGGAACTAGGAATCACTACTCTATTTGAAAGTATGTTATCGGTCCCATCTTAGGATCCCTATGGAAAATATAGTGACCACATAATAACTTTCGTCATAAGGTACTCACTACCCTTCTCGTAGCCATCCTAAGTTGGTATAGATTAGGCTCAATCGAATGAAAAGGCGAGTCATAACACTCACACTTCATTTATATTAATTGTTATATTTTTAGTCAATACTAGGTATGTTCTTTCACTATGATATTAGGTGTCAAGACATGTTATTCTTTTCTTGATAGAGAACTACAATAACTTGTCTCGTTACTAACTTTAATGAGTATCTTTTTTGTGATATCACAACATATCATTAGTTGATAAGGATAGGTTTTCTTAATCGTGTATCATACTTAAAGTGATCCAAGCACAATCTAATTAGTATTGTTTGTCTCTTAAGTTTATCATTTTCTATGAATGATCCACTTAATCTCATTGGGTTTCCAATAACGTGGATATAATTAATCACGTCTCGCATAAATTTATTTCATTTAATAATTGTTGAAACAATACATATATTAATGTGTCGTCATCGTATCATAATTAGTCTATTTTATTTTAATAAGGTACGATGATACCAGAACTTGGTTTTAATACTATTGTTTTCCATGGTGTACTAGACACATTGATGGCATATTCAACCATCCATAATGAAACTATAAATTTTGCAATATATAACAATAACACATAATTGTATAATGTTGTTAATAATAACTTTTTAAATTTTGTTCGATTAAATAAAGATCGATAAGGATATAAATGTTATTTTCATTGTAATGATACCCATTTCATACTATTTGTTGTAGATCACAATAATCTTACATTCGTAATAAACAAAAGAATCATAAATAGTATCGTAATTAACATTTAAAATTTAATAATTTTAAATCATATACTACTGTAAAAAATAGCAATAAAAACATCTTTATAACTCACAAAAAGTGATACAACAATAAGTATATGTATTCAACTTCATAAGGATAAACCCTTATTTTTCCAAAATGATAACATACTAATTTTTCAGGATAGTATAAATAGTAAAATACCTTTAATTCCTCCTGCGACAATAATACTTTCGTCTTTACAATGAAATACAATAATCTAGAATGGATTTCTAAACAATAATACATGAAGAAATCATACGTACAAAATACAGTTATCACTTCACAATATTACTCCTCCTTGCACATTATAAGAGAGAATATATACATGATCAATTCTACAAACCGACAGGAATTATCTACTCATATTTATGTTGATATAGATTGAAATAAATGATTATGAGATGGTTATCTTAAGTGACATCTCATAAACTTCATAATTCATTTACTAAGTATACATATCACTAATAAAATGAAGTGATACTATATAGAGTAACTATGTTTCCAACAAACCAAAATTCTAATAGAATGTAAAGTCATTTAGTCGTGTTTAGCAATAACTTATAATGCAATTTATTATATCAATAAACAAGATCAGAATTTTTTAACAATCAAGCCTACAGAATATGACACAATAATAATATCAATTTCTAAGTGGTTTATTTAGGTACAACATTTAATTTTTAATAAATGAACTAGTATATTCCAACATTCTCTCTTATGATAATCACCTAATTACATTGTTTAACTAAACAATCCATAATCAAAAAATTAAGAATGCTTACTAAGTTCTTACAAAATATTGACGTTGTCATAAACAATACAATGGAGATGAAACAATATCAACACAATAAGAATTCATACACTTTTAAATACCTTCTACTTTCTTTAGTTACAGACAATATAAGACAAAGGATCCTCCTGAAACTCATTATTCACACTTCTTATGCAAATTGTTTCACCTTCACGATCAATAAATCAACAATCATAAAATTGATCAAATCAT
Organism: Taxus chinensis; assembly: GCA_019776745.2. Lineage (NCBI taxonomy): Eukaryota > Viridiplantae > Streptophyta > Pinopsida > Cupressales > Taxaceae > Taxus > Taxus chinensis. The sequence continues at coordinate 379,001,025 of CM034151.1, forward strand.
TCACTAACAGAGTCAAGTTCATTATTAAGTAAAGGAACAAAGTTTGTTCTCTTGAGAGATGGACTTCATAAAGTCACATAACCGCTTTGTTCCAATTAACAACTCAAAAAATGTTCCCAAACAATAGTATTAGTGACTCAAGTCCTTGAGATCTTATTATGAAACAAAACAAGATATCTTTCCACACAGACGATTTTGAAATGAGCAAGAGATAATTTCAACAGCTAATCCCAAAATGGGAAAAAACTATCATCTTTTGCAATCACACAATAACCAATAGACAGTTCAACCGGCGTCACAAGAGAAACTGTTCTTTAAAAATAAATTATTGTCATTTGCTATAATAGTCCAAGAATGCATACCCAGAAAAACCAACAATCTTAAAACTAATATTCTTTTATTTTTCTCAAATACCCATTTAATATATTATTTTTCCCTTCAATTTTTCCTTCACAAAGTTCTTAACAAAACACATTATCATTCCAAGTTTACAACCAATTCAAGGAAAATGTTTCTCATTCCTATATTACAAAACAAAACAACGGTTTCAGTAATTTTTCCACAAAAATTGATTGTCACTAAGTTATATGTGAAATGCATAAGGCAACAAATATGTTCATATTTATATACTTGCAAGATAACAAGTCCATCAATCAAAAATACAAACCCATAAATTTGTAGGGTCAATGTCATCGTTTCCACAAGCAATCTTGAATTTGCAACAACAAGAGTATATGGTATTTCAAACGCAAAACCTAGAAATACATCAACAATAGAAACAATATTCTCCATTTTTACAAAAAAAAAAACCCAATTAACTATTTATTTTCTCTACTTTTTTCCATCAAAGCTCTTGGTAAAACTTAAAAATCCATTCCAAATTTAAAACCAGATAAGAAACTATATTATATTCATTTATTTTCAAATAAAACAATGAATATATAGTAAGAAATTCATGCATGTAACGGAATACACTTCTTTTTCCACTTTTCCCTTTAAAATTTTGAAACCCAAATGTGTATGCACAACAAGGAAAATTCCAAATTTTACAAGGTCCAAAATGCCCAAAGCAAACCCATCTCGCCATTAAACTAGCTACAAATTTCTAAATGCAACAAACATAACAACTTCCCCTATTTTATCCTCTCTAACAAAGAAAAAATAACTACAAACTAAATAATGTGAATGGAGGAATGGATGCATGCACTAACATGCAATGCACACTTCTCATTTTCCAAAAAAAAACATGTTGTTCATTAATGCATTTAAATCTTGTTTGTCCTTCATAACTTACCCTCCAAAATCTCCACTTTCCTCATGCAATGCACATTTCATCGAACATGCAAAGATTGGTATTTGACCAATTTAAATTTATTTAATCATTGTCACTTTTTACAAATTATCCAACCCCATGCAAAATCATAGGGTCAATGACCTTTCAAACAAAACATTAGCCTTTCCTTTGCCAGATAACATGGTCGATGACCATGGTTTTTAACATATAATTTAATTGACATCGCAGTCCAAGACCTACTAAACAACCATCCATTATTTTCTAGCTATGATCAATGACCATATATTCATGCACCAATAGCATTAAAATTTTATAAACTTTAGCAATGCTCCTTATGTGGTTTAAGACCCAATGAAACAAGACCCTTTTTCGAGGAGAATTATTACTTGCGATTTCAACGCCTTATGGTCTATGACCAAGTTTGTAATGCTATGAATGAGAGTTAGAAAATTTAAGCGATAACCTTACATTTTTATTACCTTGCAGTTTAGTATACAATGCAATCAATATAACCCGATAATGACAACATTTCTCTTATAAACATTTTCCAAATAACGACAACACTCACAACTAGTAACAAAGTCTATAGAAGTCATTATCATGTAACTATATTAACCAGAAAATGTTAATCGAACAAATCCAACATTCAACATTGCACAATTAATGCAATCCTAAAGATGGATTAATAAAATAAAACAATCATAAAACGTGAAAATTTCACAAATATACGTATGTGCTTATACATGCATTTATATACGTATGTGTATATGTTTTAGTATATGCAAATAGTTCTACGTATAATATCATACACATAATTATCAAATCCACTTTTTAATAATTAATTCATCAACAATCGATCATAATGACAATTTTTTTTTTTGTTAAATTGCGGGGTGTGAGAGTTCTCTCAACGATCTCAACCAAGCTCCTTGAGATTGGTATGAGAAGATGGATTGCTTCTTGCTCAGTTTTGGTTTCACCTATTGTCAAATAGACTATAATGTCTACATCCAAAAGCAAGGTGATAATCTTTTGATATTGATGCTTTATGTTGATGATCATATTCTTGTAGGTAGTTTAGACTCCATATTTCAGGTTGTCAAGCTAACATTGATGAAATAATTTGACATGAATGATTTAAGACTTATGTACTACTTTCTTAGCTTTTAGATTCATTAGTTCTCTTAAGAGGTATCTATTGGGCAACATTGGTATGTTTGTAATTTTCTTCATTGTATCAACATAGTTGATTGCAAGTCTTCCCCCACTATTTTAGTTACGTGTTGTCTTGTCTACGAGTTGTAAAACTCTTAATATTGATCCAACCTTACATATACAACTTTTTGGCAATCTCTTGTACTTGACACATACTCATTTTGATATTTATTTTGCTATAAACCTTGTCTCTTAGATTTCTTGTTAGCCTCATGATAGCTATTGGAAAATAACTTAGCATATTGTGTCCTACATTGAGGACACTACACACTTTGGGATTTAATATACACCACATAGAACTTCAGAGATTAGGGTATATATCGACTCAAATTGGGCAGACGATATTGATTATTTCAATTCCACACACGGATTTGCAAATAACATCTGTTTTGATCTAATTGCATGGGCTTGCAAAAAGCATAATGATATTGTATTGTCCTCCATAGAGGAAAATTATTAAGGTGCTGTTAAGGTAGGTCAAAAGGCTCTTTGGCCTTGACAGATAGGTAAGTTTGGGATCTCACATCATGATTCCATTATTGTTTGGTATGATAACCATAACATGAGTGAGATTACTCAGAACTTAGTTGAACATTAACATATGAATCATATTGAGATTCACATGCACTCATTCAATAGCTCATTCAAGATGAAGTGGTGATGCTCAACCATTAGGGTGCACAACCGATCTTGGATTAACCAAAAATAGTAGAGTAGTTTGTGTTGCATTTTGTGTTGATAGTGTTTAACAAAAGCCTATTGTGAAAATTTAATGTTGTGTGCAAGTCTATTGCGCAAGGTCACTTCCATTGCATAAGCATTTTTGGAAACCACACAATTCTATGGAAGTCTCACAAGCATACATGGAAGCCGCGTAACACTACTGAAGTTGTGAGGGTTTAATGATGCTACATAACACTAAGGAAGCTGCACAGGCCTAAGTGAAGCCATGAAGTAAAAAAGGATATTTTTTGAGGTCACAATTTTTTTCAAGAAGCTGATCGTGTCTTCTGATGGGTGCTTTGAGCCTTAATTTCATAACGTTGCATAATTTTAGGAGTCTAATATGGTGGCTCGTATGCCTATATAATTAAGTCCTAATTGTCTTAGGGAAGTAACTTAGTTGTGGAGAGCCTAGTCTAACTTTTAAGAGCATACTGTGTGATGTGAGCTTCAAGCTTATAGAAAAAGTAAATAAAATTGTGATTGGTTGAGTATGGACTACTGAGGTTGTACTGTTGGCAATTAGTTTGTGTGTGCACTATTGCTATAAGTATATAAATAAATATTGTTGATATGTTTCACCTGTCGTTGAATTCAATTTTTTTTATTTCATGTATCTTTGCATATTTTTCCACATAATATTATGATGATTGCATGGTCTAAGGAGACTCTTTACTGAGCACTGTAATCACATGTGTGTCATTTGGTAGGAGAGTGAAGTTTGTTTTCTTTGTGAGTGGTGGCACAATAGATATTGGTGTTTTTTCACATTTGTGGGCATGGGTATAAAATCATTGCGAACATATTCCAATGGGCGACTGTTGGGTAGAATGTGTTTGAATCACACAACAATGACGATTTTCCACATTTGTGAGTGTGGGTAGAAATTCATTATAGACAACTTCCAACAAGAATTTTTTTTGGGTAGAAGGTGTGAAGGAGTGTGGAGGAAACATTTGTTTGAAGAAACAATATGACACACATAAGAAATGTTAGGGGAGGTCGTAAAAATGAAGGTGCAAGAGTTGGGGATTTGGTCAAATTAATGCATATTGTGCAAGTCCGTTTGGAGGCCATGAAAACAACACAACTTAGGGGTATTGTGGAGGATTACAATGATGATGATGCGTGACTTATGCAAAAAAGAGCGCAAACCATGAATGAGGAAGGAGAAGATGCACTAGTCAAAGGTCTAGAAAACATGTTTCTATTTTGAGTATGAAGACATTGATGATCCTAGTAAATTCAAACTCGCTTGCTTAAAGATGAAGGGTTACACATTTCTTTGGTGAGAGAATATATAGATAGACAATGCAAAGAGGAGAACAAAATATTAAGACATGAGATATGATGGTTGCAAAGTTGAAGGAAAAATTCTTTCTCACAGATTACCAATTCTATTTATTTAAGATGTTACCAACCCTACGATAGAGAGAGCTCAATGTGAAGGAACACACTGAAAACTTTTACCAATTTACCATTTGAGATATACATGCAAATGATGATATGGATAAAATATTCAAGTATATGAATAGATTGTAAATTTAAATCATAAATAAGTTTGGAATGAGTTACGTGTGGTTAGTAGATGAAGCCTATTAGTATACTTTGAAGGTAGAGGAGAAGTTGACGTGAAAGTAGCAGAGGTTGGTTGTGGAAAAGGTAAGGCTGCAAAAATTCATGGACAAAGTGGTGGTAGGGGAAACTTTGTGTATCATGATGGGGAGATGAGTGCAATGAAGGAACACCTAGAGGAGGAGGAAATGCATCCAAGGGAAGAGGATCCTTTGGATGTGGAAGAGGTCGCATATTCAATGAAATATGTTATAGGTGTGGATAAATATGTATAGATTTTTTGATTGCATACACGCCATGAGTGATGGTAAGCATAACATTGTGAGTGTTTAGATTGTACAGAGTGACATAGACAATATGTCAGGTTTTGGAGAAGACCCAAGAATGGGAGAGGTGATGAATTTTAAGCTTGTATTGTTGAAACCAACACAAGAGGAAGTTGGTCCTAAGTATAATTTTTTTTGTTCAAAATAGAGTGTAAATCGAGAGGTTTTGTAAGTTGATAGTAGAAAACAAAAGTACTAATAATTTGGTTGCAAAAGAGATGGTAGATGAGTAGCGGTTGAAGAGGATTGAGCATCCTAATCCCTACAAGGTTTGATGGTTATAAAATAGATAATAGGTGTTGCTGACAAAACAATATCTATTTAAGTTATAGATAGAGCAATATGAAGATGAAGTGATGTATGACTCCACACCTATGGACTCATATCATGTGTTACTTGGAATGATGTGGTAGTTTGATTGAAAGGCACAACATGATGGTCACAAAAACACCTTCAAACTGGTGAAGAATGGGAAATAATACAATCTAAATCTAATGAAGAATACGAGTGAAGGAGCATATCAAGGACCTTGGGTTCTATTGATATTAGGGAAATAATTATTGAATGAGGTAAAGTTGAATAATGAAATTTGTGCTGATAGTGAAGCCTGTGCAAAGAGAGAGTGCATGGATTATGGTAGAGAGATGAATCAATGTCATGAGAGGTGAGGGATATGTTGATAGATTTTGTAGAGATAGATTCAAGAAAGTTGTTTGAAGGGTTATTGCCTATGAGGAACATAAGTTACCGCATGGATTTAATTCACGAATTGAGTTTACTGAATAAGGTGGCATACAAGATGAAACTATATGAGAACATATATATATAGAGGTAAATTCAAAATCTATTGGATCGATGATTGATCAGATAATTTGAGCCCATGTCAAGTACCCAAAATTCTAGCTCCAATAAAGGGTGATGAAATACATATGTGTATAGATTTCAGAGCCATAAATTTACAAGATCACCATCAAGTATTAAGATTCCTTTGTCATACATGGATGATATCATGGATTTTCTGGGTGGTGCAAAGTATTTCAGCAGTATTGATTGAAGAGATAATATCATCAAATTCTTATTAGAGAGGGTGATGAATAAAAGACTTTATTTAAGACACAAGAGGGATTGTATTAGTGGCTTGTAATGTTATTTGTATTGAGTAATGCACTAAGTAGTTTCATGACGTTGATGAATGAAATACCGAAACCATTTTTGAAAAGTTTGTGATTGTGTACCTTGATGATATTCAAATATTCACTAGGACGCGTAAAGATCATTTGTTGTAGCGGTTGTATGAGAAGAAGTTGATGATTAATTTGAAAAATTGTAATTTAATTCAACAAGAACTAGTATATTTATGATTTTTGATTTCACGTGAAGGTTTGAAAATTAATCTAGATAAGGTCCACATGTTAGTGGAATGGCCATCGCTATAGAGTGATTTAGAAAGATTTTACCACAAGTTCATTTTAGATTTCAATGGAATGTGTGCACCTATTATAAAGGCCATGTGCGGAGATAGTAAGAGTTTTTTCAAGAGCCAGTGCATAGAGAACAATTTTCAAGAACTGAAGCAAAATGTGATTGATCAACTGGAATTGGTGTTGCCTAATGTTTTGAAGGTATTCTAGGTGGATTGTGATGCTAGTCATAGTGTTGATTTAAGATGGAAGGTGAGTAGCTTGTTTTAATGAGAAGTTGAATGATGCGAATAAGTGAAGTATGTGTGATTATGAGTTATATGCAATTGTGTAAATGCTCAAGAAGTGGAAATAATACTTACTATTAAATTAGTTTATGTTATTTACCGATCATCAAACATTGTAGTATATAAGTAATAAGGGAAAATAGAACCAAATACATGAAGTGGGTAGATCACATACATGGATACACTTTTATGTTGAAGCATAGGAGTAGAAATTACAATAAGGTTTCTGATACACTGAGTAGGTGTAATATTTAATTAGCTGAGATGAGGGTATAAGTGGTGGGTTTTGAATCCATTAAGTTGTATGTGCAAGATGAATATGTCAGTGAAACACGAGAAGCATGCATAACACCTATGAGTGTTGATATGACACTTTCATTGGACCATTTTGTGAAAGACGGCGTATTTTTAAATGGAAAACAATAATGCAATCCTAGAGGATCAATGGGGGAGAATTCGATGAAAGATAAACACATTGGTGGATTAACAAAACACTATGGATTGGATAAGATGTTAGCACAACTAACAAAGAGTTATTTTTGGCTGTGAATGTCTGTAGATGTGTGAAAGTTTGTACATGAATGCAATGTATGTCAGTTGGCTAAAATAAAGATATATGAACACAAAGTTTTGTTAGCCTTCACTCATTCTGAAGAAGCATTGGGAGGATATAAATAAGGATTTTGGTTTAGGTTTTCCTAAGACACATGGAAGAGTTGATTCCATCTATGTGGCAGTGGATAGATTTTCAAAGATAAGACATTTTGTTTCTTGCATGAGGACTAGTGATGTGAATTAGATCGTAAATATTTTCTTCAAGGAAATTTTAAGGCTATATGGTTTGCTGTGTAATATTGTGTGTGACAAAGATATAAAGTTTGTTGGTCATTTTTGGCAGACATTGTGCAAGAATTTGAGTATGAATTTGTAATTTAGTTCATGGAATCATCCAAAAACTGACGGAAAAAATAGTGGAGAATAAGAGTCTTGGAGATTTATTCAGATGTTTGGTAGGAGATAAGCCAAGAACATGGGAATTAACATTAGCGTAAGAGGAATTAAAATATAATAATTCAATGAATTAGAGCATAGAGAGAACACCATTTTATATTATGTATGAGAGTAACTTGTGAGGAGCTGTGGAGTTGTTGTACTTATTGCACAAAGGAGTGTAAAAATATAATATTTACAAGGTATATAAAGGAAGTGAACCAAATGCGAAAGAAATTAAAGAAGATGAATGCATAATAAAAGAAATACACAGATGAAAGGAGGGAAGTTGAGTATCAAGTTGTATATTTGTTCTTATCTCATTTCAATAAGGAAATATTTCTTGAAGGAACATGCAATAAATTGAAGAGGAAGAAAATAAAACAATGTAGAGTATTATAGAATTTTGCAAAGAATGCTTATGAGGTTGAATTTCATGAAGGCATTGATATCTCAAACATATTCAATGTGGTGGATATGTATTCATACTACACAGGTCAAGACAATGTTGAAAATTTAAATACAAAAGATGGCGAGGTGGATTGGAGATAACATATGCTAGAAAAAGTGTGCAAAGAGGATGAAAGAGTAATTGACACCAAAATCAAACGATCAAATTTTAAGTATTATTAGGAGTATTTGGTAAAGTAGAAAGGAAGGAATACCTAAGATGAAATGTGGTGGAGTCACTCGACATGAAATCTAAAAGGCAAATCACTTGAGCAAAATATCAAGTTTTCAAAATTGTCTGAGATGTATGATGCATGAGCATACAAGTTCACAAGCTATCATGTATCAACCAAAAATACTATAGTTGTTTGTGTTGCATTATGTGGTGAGAGTATTTAACACAAGTCTATTGTGCAAGGCTAGTGTTTTGTGCAAGTCTATTGCACAAGGTCAAGCCCATTGGATAACTACGTAAGCCATACAAGCAATTTTGTAAATCAAGTAAGTAGATGGAAGTCTCATAAGCATGCATGGAAGTCACACAACACTACTGAAGCCACAAGGGTCTATTGAAATCATAGAACACTAAGGAATCCATGTAAGTCTATTAAATCCGCACAAGTCTAAGGGAAGCCGCAAAAAGTTTTTCAGAAGCCAATTGTGTCTCTTGATGGGTCCTTTAGGCCTTAATTTCATAATGTTACATAATTTTAAGAGTCTAATTAGGTGGTTGGTATGCCTGTGTAAAAAAATCCAAATTATGTTAGGGAAGTAAATTAGTTGAGGAGAGCTGAATCTAGATTTTAAGAGCATGGTGTGCGATGCAAACTCAAAGCTTAGAGTAGAATTAAGTGAAGGTATAAGTAGGCTAAGTATAGTCTACAAAGGCTATATCATTGGTGATCAGTTTGTGTGTGTGCTATTGTTATGAGTGTACAAATAAATCTTGTTAATGCATTTTTATATTGATTTCAAATTTGTGCTATTTCATGTTTCTTTGTAGGTTTTCAGTGCAAGTTTTAGTGCGTGGTCTAAGTCAACTCTTCATTACACACCCTAATCGCATTTGAATTAAGTGGTTAAGATGAAGTTTTTACCTATCACCTAGTAGGTTGCCAACATATTTACTAAACCCTTGACATTGCCTTGCTACCTTCAATTGCGATCATTGCATGGGGTGAAGGAAGTTGTAATTGGGGGAATTCATGACGATTCTATCCTTCCTTTTGTTCTTTAATTGTAATTGGGCATATTTTTAGCCCTATTAGCTATGATATGGATTTGATTTGTTTTCTTTACCCCTAAATTTCATTTATGAGAGGGTGTTGGAGTATTCACATCGGAATAGGTTAATTTACCTAGTCTTAATTTGTGCTTGTTCACTTTTATCTAGCCTAAGCTTTATTTAGGGAGTACAGATTAGATTAGTCAAGTCTTATTCAAAAACATGAGTGCACATAGAGATTGTCTTATATGCATGATTTTAGGGATATTAGTTTATCCGCAAAGATTAGTTTGTTTTACAACTATTAGTTTGTTGTAAATATGAACTATCTTGGTTATATGTTCCAGGACTTCCTTATAACATGTATCACATGCATTTTAAAGCAATAAATAAACTATTTCTATGTTTCTCTTCTTACTATGTGTTAATAGTGGCATAAGATTTTCTATTGCGGTTTCGTTCTCTAGAGTTGATCCCATGGATCGGTTGGACCTCTTGCTCATTCCTATAAATTCCTTTATTGACTGGGTTGAGCGTTGACTATATATGGTCACCCTAAAATCAGTCGAGTACCTTATTTTGAACAACAAGGATCTCAAAAAATGCACATAGTCCATGCTTATATCAGCTTAAAACATTTCCTTGAAAATATTATGAAACTTGGGCATTGAAGAGAAATGTTTTCATGGACGACATCTATAAGAAATCTAAGTTGAATAAAAAAATAATATTTTGAGTTTCAAGAATTATTTTTTTCAGTGTTGGAGGCTTGAGCATAAATATTGTCATATGAATATTATACCAAAATTTTATCTTATTTATAATGGTGTTAATGTTGTCCAAAATAAGCTCACACTTTATTTTAGTCAACTAACACCATTTTCTCCCTTTAGTGCTTCAAATCTGATTTTTCATATATTTTAAGTACTTGAGGATCCTCAAAAGCATCTTCATCAGATAGGAAATTTCTCCCTCTTTCTGAAAATATAAAGAAATCCTTCTAACTCTTCATATTTTTCAAATGTCAGGCCTTGGGGGATTTTTTGCACTATTGCACTTTCGAGCCTTGGGAGATTTTTTGCACTTTTTCACTTTCGGGCCTTGGGAAAGTTTTGCACTTTTGCACTATTGGGCCTTGGGAGGTTTTTTGCACTTTTGTAATTTTGCAAATTGTGCAGTTTGCAATTTCGGGCCCTGGCGGAGTCTTTGCGGTTTCACATTTTACAAATTGGCATTTTTGCCATCTCTTGTGCAAATTAATGAAAATTTTCAAATGGGCATAACTTTTGACCCGGTGCTCAAAATTTGAAAAACTTTATATCGTTGGAAAGGTATCAACATCCTAAGCTCCAAAAACGTAGTCATCTTCAAAAGGTATTAATTTTGGTGAGATTACATGGGTGAAAAATAAGAAAACATACTCAGCTCCAAAAAGTGCAGTTCCAGGTATTCCAACCACTAGAATTAATGAGATATGACGCCCATTTCTTCTCCAACAAGCAAGACATCATGGATGAATGGACTTGATGGACTGCTCATGACCCTTTTTAGAAATTTAATGAATCTCGTTTGTGGGTGGGAACATAATTTTGAGTTTCCCTTTTCTCTTTCTCTCTCACATTCTTGTATATATTGAAAAAACTTCTCATTTTGAGGAAGAGGTATATTCTACGCATGTGGAAACTCTGCCAATTTGCTTTCTCAAATTCTTTGAGTAGTAAGCCTTCATATGGAATCTCTGAATGTAATGGTGCCTCTATATTGCAAATGTAATGGATTGTGCATATTATGGAGCAATAAAAATTGTGTATTGTAGTGTTCTCTCAACCCTTTCTAATTTTTCTTGCATTCCCTTGCCTCTCCATTATTATTGTTCTATTATGTGCATGCTTCTTTCATTTGCAGGTTCTTATTGTTGTGTTTCATAGAGTGCATATGGTGAATGAATATCTAAGTCTGTGTCACATTGGTATGACCTCTTTCAAATCCATTTTCCTTCTTATTTCTCCCTCAACGGGATATCTCCACCCCCCTTTTCTAGTGCTATCACCTCTTTAGCTTAGGATTTCCCTTTCATGCATATTTCTAACCCTCTCTTTCTTTCCCTAGTCCCTTGGCAGGGTTAGATTAGGATTAGTTAGCTGCATTTTCCCTTCTAGGAGTAGTTTAGTGCTAGGATTAGGTAGAGGAACCAACCTTCTCTAGATGTCCATCTTAGGTTTGGAAGTCCCACAACTTGAGAGATGGGCCAATGTCACCTAATTACATTGATAGCTCATGCTCACTTACAAGAAAATCAGAGGGTGCTGTAATTTGATGATAAAAGTTAATTTTTGAGTTGGTTTAACAATATGTTTTTTGTGAAGCATATAATTTATAGAATGTTTTTAATAGTTTTTGGATATCTATTCTTTATGGGAACGAATAAAATGATTTAAGTTGTCAAGATTCCCTAGTGGGCTGATTTAATACATATTGGGCTACTTTCTTTAGATGAATTTTTTTTATCCATATAACATTCTCAAGGATGATAATACGTTTGGGCGGACAGAGGAATCTTGCTTAAGATTGTGTGGGAAGTGATTTAAATTTGTCCCTCCCTTACTTCTCGACACATACATATGGATGGAAGGACAATTTACTAAATGATGTTTTAGAAAGGCATGGTACATAATTTCATCTAAATATTCAATTTTCAAGAATTAATATCATATTTCTCCTTCACCATGCTTCTTAGGAGCAGAAAGAGACTAGCATCAACCTTGATACGGTATCTGTGTAGATGAGAAAAGTGGTTATGCATTAAAAATGCAATACATCTATCCATAAACATAGCAATTAATCCTTAAAAAGTATAAATTAGTAAAATCAAACATAATAGCATAAAATAATAATCATGAAGTAATAATAGTTTAAAACATGAGGTTTCAAAGGAATATATGATTTATCTAAATGTTGGAGACACTTGTTCAAAATAGACAACACATTGTAGGTCTAGATAGTAAGGCGATGGAGACCCAAATGAATATGTGTTATTTGAGAGCCTTTGACATGACCTTTTTGTTTATTTGAATGGCAATTTCCATCTATGGATAATCTAATTATATGACATTTTTTCTTTTTTTGAGGCTTTAAAAATTTGCTTGTTTTTCTCGAGTTTTATGTAGGTCTTTGGGAAACTAATGTCCTTTCTAGGAATTCTAGTAGAGCTTCAACACCTTAGAACACCTCAGTAAACAAGGGGATGTTTTGAGGGGAATGTGTTATCCCTCCATTATTATCAATCCCTTTGATGGGATAAATTATTTGAATCCAACACATCTAGTATAATGCAATTCAACATGCATTCAAGTGTAATGCAAGAGCTTAATATTTATCACTATTAGTGACCTAATCAATGCAACACAATAAACAATAGACACTCTTTATAATTCCTTAAATGGTTGAATGTTGTAGTTGTTTTTAACATGAGGTTGATCTTTATCACGCAATTTTATAATGCATTCCTTATATGATTGTTCTAAATGCATTTATGCATTTATATGTACTTGAATTCATATTAGGACACTATTAACACTCATGTTGATGCATACCAAGAATAATATGTTGTCTAAGATGGGCTAAAAACATGAAGGGAACCTGCATATGGGACGTAAGGGTTTGTATACACCTTATGTTTCACTTACTAATGATTTCTCTTTGCAGGTTGTCAACATATAATTCCCCTTAAGTGCATTCCTTGAGGGGTGTACTGGAATCAGGGTGGGCCGGTTAGTAGCACTTCCTAAGAGATTATTGTGGCAATTGCATTATCCTTTCTAATCCCTTACGTCCATTTGATACCTTAGTACTACCTCTTCAATTTTCTCTTAGATAGTCTTCATATAACACCTTCAAATCACCTTCATTCCTTCTCCAAGTGTTTTGCTACAACCTTAATTCTCTTTCCTCCACCTGACCTTCATATGACTAGTTACAAATATCATCAATCTTGGTCAATGACATTTGGTAGACATCCCTTTCTAGTCGATATCATCAACCATGGCTGATATTGTCCTCTAAGTTGAGTTGTGACTCTAGGTTATATTCCGCTATGTATAGGCATCATTATTGTCATTTCTCAAACAAATAATCAAATAATCTGCTTTGCATGTTCTCACAAGTCTTCCCTTAAAGGTCAAGAGTTATTAGGGTCTAGTGGAGATTATAATATGAGGTCATCATTAGAGCATTGTGTTATTAAGATCATCAATAATTAGAGCTAAACCAACGTCTTTAGAGCCCAAACTTTGATCTACTTAAGACTTCTACATATCATTTTTTTGATCCGCCTAAAAAACTTGCATGGCGCTACAAGGAAAGGAGGGGGATTATGAAGGATTTTGATGTGTGGGTGGAGTGCAAATAAGATTTGAAATACTCTTTAAATCAAAATAGTGAACATATAATCTTGTGCATAATAACTAGCTTTTAAACTAATGTATTTGTATGTGAGATTGATGAAAAATACACATTAAATAAGTTTTTAATCATGTTCTTAAGCTTTTTGGTCTACCTTTGTAAATAAACGCAATAAAATCAGATAATAACACAATGCAAAAAAGTGTTTCCACTTGGAAAGATTCAACCCATGATTGATTTGTCAATTAATCAAGAAGCAAGGCTAATATAGTGATTACAACAAGACTTTTCTAAATTTGCATGACAAAAAAAGACTAATAATAGAACTAAAAATCCTAAATGAAATAAATTCAACTAAAGATGACTAAAACTAGATTCAAGATTACACGTATCTTATACACATAATATATGGTCAACATGCAAGATTCCAGTATTAGTTTAAGTAGCACATACACACCTATCACAACAATATTATCAACCTAGGTGCCTCGAGCTCTTATAATAATAAAAATAGATCAATATAAGAATAAGTTTAGTAATGTAAACATAAATATAACATCCCACCTCTTGGGTATGAATGGATAATGATTTGAACTCATTTAAGTGCACATCTAGTGAACTGCACTCTAACTGACACTTCTAGTCCAAAAATAGAATTTTACACTTAACCAAAAAATTCCTAAAGAGTGATGAATGAATAATGATTTGAACTCATTTAAGTTCACATCTAGTGAACTGCACTCTAACTGACACTTCTAGTCCAAAAATTGAATTTTACACTTAAACAAAATATATCTAAACTCCAAAAATATAAGTTTTTATTCTATTAACTAATCAGTGTCCATATTGGCATCATACTCAATACATTAATGTGCTAACAATGTCCATGTGATGGAAGGTATCCCCAACCGTATTATTATTATTATTATTATTATTATTTTGGTTTGACTAATGAATCTAATGTATCATGTATTATACTAGGAATGTGTAGCATATATATGTCTATTACATTATTGGTATTTTTATAACACATAATGTCACATAACATTACAATTCTTAGTTTAGGACCAAATCTTGCTTATTATCATAGCTCTTGCTTACATCCCATTCAATTCTAGTAGGTCCCATCCCCATATCTTAGACATAGGAATTAGAACCCTATACATTTAATATTAAATGTGGACTACTCCAATCTAGATCCACGACTATCCACATTTCTTTGTTTTGTATTTTCTTATGTGTTGTCTCTAATATGGTATTCTAATTATATACTATATTATAGTGTAATGATAATTATACTGACCGTCTTTCGTATTCTGGTTCAAACCTAACATGGACTTACTCCACCATTTATTAAGTCTTATTGAAGTTATCTTTCTTCCTAACTTCTTTTTGTTATCAATTTTTCAAGTATATCTTGCTTTCCAAATTTCTTTTCTTACACATATAGAAGCCTAGAGGTTATTTTCCTCTTCGTACCATGAAACACATTTATAGTGCTCAAGCGGAAATTCCAAACGCGTTTCCTCCGAAATCGAACCCTTACATGTAGACTGCAATATGTCTTCTTGTAATTTTGAGAAACCCACATCTAATGCTTTTTATAGGGTTTCCACTAGATATTTTTTTATTAACGGTAAATAAGGGTTAAGGGGACCCTACCCCATACAAAGAGTCAGATTAAAATATAGAACATCAGGGAAAAGGGTATACCTGTTGAAGCCCACCAACCAAAAACAAGTATAAAATAACAACAAACAACTAAAATAACAACAAGATAGGCCTATGAGGAAACTAATAGCAGAGAGATAAAATAACAACCAACTATAACATAAAACCATAAAATAACAACAAACTACAAACACATTAACAAGAAGTTATTATTTTAAAATTTCATTCAATGTTTGCATGCATTCAGTCCATTCTTTAACTAACCCTACTATAATCACTCTCCACTTCTCATAGAAAGGCTCTATCATTTCCTTCTTTAGAGTGACACCATCCTTCTCCATATGTTTGGATTTTTACTTAACATTTACTAACTCTGCCATCATTTTCAAGTGCTCCACAATACTTTTCATATTCAAAATGTGCAGGCCTTTGATGTGAAACATTGTTTCCTTCATACCAAGATTTTTTTTTTCTGTCTCACATATTTTGTTAATAGTTTCCAAATTTTTATCAACCAATATAGAGGTGATGTTTTCCACCCTTTCTTACAATTCATTTATTTCTATAGATATCATGCTTATCCTATGTCTATTGACATTTGTATCTAGTCTGCAATGTTCAAATTATTTTCTAAAGGAACTAGCTTTTACCGCTGCATATTGGGTTGTAAATAAGTCTTTTTGGGTTACTTTTAATGATTTAAGGTTAGTAATAACATCCTATGTGTTATGAGTTTGAGATTCTGATTCATCTTCCTTTTCTTGGCTTGTGGGAGAGCTCTCATTCTTTGCTTCCATATCTTACAGCTATGGGTTTGTATCAACATCTTAGTTTTCACTGCCACTATCAGTGTTCCTTCCCTTTTCACCTTCCACATTTTCCTTCTCATCATACTTTGGGTCTCTATATATTTTCCCTTATTTAGTACATGTTACTGCCTTCCATTTGTCCTTCTCAGTTTTCTCCTGAACCATACAAGACCTAGGAATCTTCCCCAGAACCTTCCCTACCTCATTAGAAATATGGTTCACCTCTCTCGTGGCTAATTTCTTAGCCCTTAAAACCATTATAGTCCCTATGTGAACCAGGGATTTTAGAAGACCTTGGTGTAAAGGGACATTGAAGGTCCCTTTCTTCACTTGCTCTATAGATTTTGTCAGGGATCTAAATAAAAAAATTGGAAAGAAAAATTGCCTCCCGTGTTTAAAATGATTCAACATCAAGAAGTGGTAGGTGTGCACCACTTTAAATCTACCTTCTAAAGTCACATATTGCATCATGAGTAATGTAATTTATTCAAAAGGAGAGGTCAAAGACTCCATTTCATATCCATTAAAGTGTTGTTTTAAGGATTCCTTACCTTGTAGGAAATTTTCAACTTCGATGCTGTAATCTGTTTTGGGCTTGAAGACCATCCTTCCCTATAGAGGGAGCCCTATTACCTTTGAAATGATCTTGGGAGTGATTGAGAAATAGAAAACCTTCGTGCATACTCTACCTTCATATTAAGATTCGATTATCTCTAAACTAAGCTGCTCGTTGTGTCCTTTGAAAATTTTGAAATATTCACCATTCTAGCTCTCTATAATCTCACTCGCTTTATCACTTGTTTCCATCATGGTTTTGGGCTTGACCCTCACCAGATCCCCTCCTATTCTTAAATTAGAGAAGAAAAATTTCCACCTCTATGCGTGCGCGATAATAATATGTGTTCAAGACCTAGGGTTCTCATAGTTTCTACAGTCCCACAGGCTCCTTTAATCCCAACAATAATTTTAGCCTGCAATTTTGCAAGCTCATTCCCACGCTCTAAATCTAGGAAGTAATTAACTACATGATCTAACACGTGTTCCTTACCCTTATTTCTATCAATCATTATACAAATCCTCTCCTCATTATAATTTAAGATCCTTTTGGAAAAGACATCCTTCCTCCTATCAAAATTATTATAAAACTTCATTAAAATCAGGAAGGGAAACAAGTTAGGAGCTAATGTCCGCATCAATTAAAGATTTGATTTGTTCATCCATTCCCCATATATTTTCAACAATATTAAGTTCCGTCGCCATCACTCCCTTATTTGTAAATTTATCAACACTCATATTGCCTTGCCTATACACATGTTGGAAACTGATAGTGTTAAAAGAGGGGATACACTTCTGTGTTCCTTTAATGAATTTTTCTATTGTTACAGAAACTGAATTTCTCCCATTCATGCTGGAAATTATATTTTGTGAGTCACCTTCCACTATTAAGGACATGAAACCTCTTTCCATGGAAATCTTAACTCGCTAATACATTGTAGCTACTTCCGCTATGTGATTGGTTTGGATCCCAAGGTTGAGGAAATAAGCGAGCACGAAGTTTTCATTAGGATATCGAAACACCCCTCCACCTCCAACTTTACCAGGGTTACCTTTCACTTATCCGTCAAAGTTTAGTTTAACGAATCCTTCCATACATCAAGTCCATCTCACCCCTTCTTTAGGATTCCTTTTTCGATCATCCTTTAGTTCAATAGACCCCATCTTCTTGAGATATTAATTTGCCCATCCAATATCTCATCCTCCTTGTTTTTTTATAATTGAGAAGTTATTCCTAACAACTTGGACACACCTTTTAGTAATTTTTCGTGAAGTCTCCTTTTTTCCCCTAAAAATCCTCCCATTTCTCTCTTTCCACACTTCCCACTAGAAATGGCCAAGGCTAAGGATCCACAATTTTTTTAGTCCTTGACTTCTGAAAGGGCATTGTCATTGTACCCATGAATTCTTCACATCTTGTGGGCTGACCCAAACTACCATAAATAAGGATAAGATATATTTTATAATCAACGAGGAAAAAAGGCAGCCCACATTGAGATGATTCACTAACTCAAGGTCCTTTTCACATAATACACATCTATTGACCACATGGTACCCTCGTTTAGTTAGATTGTCTACAGTAAGAATATTATCAAGAAAATTTAACCAACTGAAAACAATAACTTTAGGAATGATGTTTTTATTCCATACCTTCCCCGCTAGAATACCTTATGTAGGTTCATCCTCTTCAAAAAACTAGAAAGATGCCCGTCTCCTCTTTATCCCAAATTATTCTATCTTGTTCACCATGATTGTAGATGAGCTGATTGATTAAGAAATCATTAAGTATCTCCATTTGTTGATTTAAGTATTTCCTTTCCACCCAAAGGTTCTTCCAATTTTTAAAATTTCCTTCTTCAGCTAGATAATTTCTAACTAGAATGCCATATTTCCTTTCTAAAATCAGAGAGAGAGAGCTAGAAATTTTTCCTCCATAGTAAAATTACCAGCCCATTTATCTTTCCAAAACATGGTCTTGGTTCCGTTTCCTATTTTCCATTTACATCCCTTTCCCAAGAGATCCTTAGACCAGTTAATCACCTTCCATATGCCTGACCCATTAAAAGTTGGAGGTTTAAAAAACCATGTATCATCTTGAGCATCGGTCTAGTACTTACTTTATAGGATCTTGGTCCAAACACTTTCTTTAGTAACCAGTCTCCACCCAATTTTAACCATAAGATCTTTATTCATTTTCACCCAATCCCTTAGTCCCAAGTCTCCAATCCTTTTGGGTATGCATACCTTTTTCCAAGCCACAAGTGGAATGCAGTCCTTGATTTCAGTGCCACTCTATAGGAAATAATTTTGTATACTTTATAGTTTGTCTACCACCTTCGTTGGGAGTTGAAAAGTGACATTTTATAAACTGGAAGGCTTTGTAACGAAATTTTCAATAGTGTAACTTTTCTATCCCATGAGAGGAGGCTAGCTTTATACCCTGAAAATTTTCTTTCAAACCATTCTATAAGGAAGTTTCATTCATTGCATTGAGATTTCCTATATCCTAAGGGAATACCAAGATAAAAGGAGGGGAAGGGTTTAATATCATAGTAAAAAAATATAGCTATTTTCCTTTCCCTGATTTCCGGTGTATTGAGGAAAAAAATCAAACTCTTTTGATAATTGACAAGTTTCCCTTAAACTTCCATGTAGTCATCTAACAACTGTTTAAAAAAGTGGGCTTACGACAGAGAGGATTCTCCAACTAAGATTCTATCATCCATGAAGTGTTGGTGGGATACATTTTCAACATCCAAAATAGGGGAAATTCCCATAATATTTCTAGCATAAGTGAATTCATTTAGTTTTCTACTCAGAGCTTCATCCATTAGAATGAAAAGGAAAGGGGACAATGGGTCACATTTCCTTAAACCACTAGAGCTTGGAAAAAAGCCACAAGGTACCCCATTGATAAGAACCAAAAAGAAATTTTTTGATAAGAAAACATTGGCCATGCTTCTAAAAGAGTTTTCAAAACAAAATTTCCCCAACACCTTGTCCAAGAAGGTCCATCAAACCATGTCATATGCTGTTGCCATTTTCAACTTGATGATCATTTCTGGTTTCTTTTTCAGTTTGATAAAATAAACAGTTTCCTGAATAGTTATTATTCCATCATGGATTTTTCTTCCCACGATGAAACCTCCTTGTTGTTATGAGATTATGGATGTCAAGAACAACTGAAGATGAAGAGCTAAGATCGGTGCAAATTTTATCTAAGGTATTGCAAAGACTCATTGGAAGGAAATCTTTGAACTGCATTGCATTACTAACCTTAAGAATAAGAGCCATAAAGGTGCAGTTAACTTCCTTCAACATATTTTTGTGATTGAAAAATTCATGAACCACTTTATAAACATCCTTTTTAATTATGTCCTAGAAGTTTTGGAAGAAAAATGCCGGAAAGGCATCCGGTCCAAGAGCCTTGCCTGGACTAAGATCCTTAACAATAAACTCCACCTCCTCAAGAGAAGGGTTCTTAGAGAGCATAAAGTTTTCCTCTAGAGAGACAAGGGATTGGATACATCTTAGAAAGTCTTCTTCCTTTTCCAAATTATCCATTCTCTAATTTTTCAGCATATTTCTAAAGTAAGAAATGGCCTCTTCTTTTATTTCTTTGTTTTCTTCCAAGAGGATTCCACTAGATAGCTTAACATACTAGTAATCTTTGAAGAATTAGAGTAAGAGGGTGAACAAGATGAATTCTTTGAATAGACAATTGGAACTCAATATTTCATTGCAAAATTACATCAATATGATGAGGAATCTCTAGAAAATATCCAAAAGTGTCAGGATAATCTCCTCAGTAAATTTAACATTGTCACAAATATATTTTTAACTTTTAGGGCACATGAAAGCAAAAATTTCTGTATCTTTACATCATATGTACTTCATCATATTCAACAATTGCAGGTGATAACCTTTTTGAATCCACCAACACTAATAAAAACTCTCTTGTGGTTTCCATGGAAATGACCATGTTAGTTTTGGACTAAATGGCTGACATGCAAGATTCTAGCAATAACCAATGCAAATGTAACTATAGACACTCATTTTGGTAATTCATGAGTTATAATAAAATAAATTATATAACACGCTCACACTAGTCCACACTTTCTCAATTTGACCAAATATGATATCCCTAGCTATATCTCACTTATTCTTGCTTCCACATACAACCTACTTGTTCGCCTAACGGTCATATTACTCCATTAAATCAGGCTATATCCTCACACATTCATTTGGGACCAAAGTTCCTAGAAATGTCCAAGCGTCTATACACTATGAACCCACCTAGCCAATTTGGTCCCTTTCCCTCCAATGATAATTTTCTTGATTTCAATCTCTTTGGTACACTTCTAGTCATCCTTTCCCAAGTTTTCTAGACCCAGAACACATATATAAGAAAGTAATTTATCTCCCATTGACGAGGGCATTAGTTTTACTTGGCACCTAACATTCTAATGATAAAATATTAAGAGCAATCATAAGAAAAGCTACTCTAAGACTCCCTTAAGCTTCATATACTCTGCATGTTCATTCTAGGGAAGTCATCCACTCATGTATTCAAGTACAAAAGCCACATTATCAAAGTTAATTTAATCTAGGGAAAGTATAATATATAATCCCATTGTTGCAAGGTCATGGTTATCATTTTGGATGCATACATTTTAAATATCACATGCTACATGAGAAAAATGTGCAATTTGAACCCCTCTTAAGAGTAGTGGAGACGTCGACGACGCACATGAGTGCCCACAACCCAACTAATTTTTGTTTTGCAGGAGTCTCTCACCATTTAGGGTTTTGAAGATTGGATCAGTTGTACAAAAAACATCACACAATATCAAAGGTTCATATTGTAGACATGAGTAGAACATGAAGCAACAAATAGGCACAAATTTTTTGTAGAGGATGAAAGTACATAGGGACGAAAACATATAGAAAGGGCAATAATGGGGGTACATTTTGGGCCGTACCATATGCTTTGGGCCAGGAAGTTGTTCAGGTCACAGTTTCAGTAGCGAGGCTATTTTAGATTGTTTCTAGACTTTTCTAGTCATTAGGTTAGGCCAAATTAGCACAAAAGTCATAATATTATCCGAGTCCTCTTACCCTTCCCTTCCTAGTACTTTATTTATCTATCATTTTATATCGAGTTTCATGTATTATGTTGATATTGTTGTAATTAGCCTTGGAAACTAGTTGATTAAGATAATATTCAATTGGTTACCACCCCTTGAGAATCAACCATTTAGGTTAAATCAGTAAGCTGAATCAAATGAGTATCCCTTATCATTTTCAAAGCAACACACAAAATCAATTTCCTCCCTCTATTTGTCCTTGTCAATAACCATGGAAAGCAATCGCACAACTAACCACTCATGACAAGGTGCTTCAAAAATTACAAAATAAATATTTAACACCTTATATTGTTGCTATGGAAATTGGGGGAATTACCCCAACTATCACCTATGACGGATTAACGGATCCCACCCTTCATGTCAAAGATTTTGGGAATGTCTCTAAGAACTAGATTAAAAAAAATATTATATAATCACTAAGCTATTGGCCAAAACGTGTATAAGTGATGCCATAGATTGGTACCCTCAACTTAAGCCTCACTTAATTATCAAATTGGAATGCTTAATTAATGCCTTAGTTCAAGGATTTTAATATCACCATTTTCTCGAGAATAACTTGACTAAATTTATCAACTATAAATAATTCAAAAATTTACATGGCCCAAGAATTCATCAAGTGAAGGAAATCCTTAGATAACGAAGGAGAACATTATACGACCAATGGTAACTTCTTCACACTCTTCTTTACTACTTTAGAGCCTCATCTTCCATACAAGGTTATGTCCTTTTCTCCATCAACCTTATAGGAAGTCATTGAGTAATCCAAAAGGAAAGACTAGATCACGAGACAATTGGAAATGATTTAATATAAGCAAAAAAATCATAAAGTACTCATGGGACCTCAAAACTACCATGCCACTGATGACAAAGTCACAAACACTCACAATCATGGTCTTACTTCCAATAGAACAATTTATAATATAGAAAATTCAAAGTGTCCAACCCCTTCTGAACCTTAATATGGACCCTTTCTTCCACCTCTTACCAAATATGAATTAGGAATACATTTACCTAAACCTAAACCAAGGTGTATGGATCTTTCTTGACTTGGCCCCCAATTGTATGAAAAAAAAAATTTGGTTGGTTTTATGCTGATTGGGCTCTTTCTCACAATAATTAATCCTCTTAGAAACCTTGCCCACTCTTTCCTTCTTGATGATAACGTCAATCATAGGGCCATGTTTGGGGAAGATATAATGAGGCCATAATGGTGAGAGACTATGCCAAAAAATGAGAGAATTGTGATACAATTCATAAAAAACAAATACACACTTGGGCATATACACTAATCCTTTACCAAACCCTTAAAAGATGAAAAAAAATTGACATACTGATAACCATAATTAAAATTTAACTCCTTTAATTAATACCATCAAAATTAATTAAATCTGTAACATCTCTAGTGTGGTTTAGATGTAAGGAATGAAATGTGTTATTACATGTGTTGATTCCACACACAATAGAAACCTTTGTAGAGGTTACATACTATTTAGGCATATCTTATAGGGAAAGCATAGAAAATCCTTGGGACATTAAAAAATAAAAAATCTCCCAATCCCCCACCCCTCCCCCCTACCCTTCCTCCCTCCCCGAAATAAATTAGAAGTAATGCCATCGAATAGAAAAAGTCTTTAGCGTTGATGATGTTATCTGGAAGCTCGGTCAAAACCCACACCATTGATTAGACTGTTACATAAAGGTAAATGAATTTTCTTGCTTCATCATATCTCATTGGTCTAGATAATGACGTAGAAAAATATAATAAATAAAAACTAATCCCACCCTAATTTTTTAGTCATTTATGAGATTATTTTGACTAAGACTATTTAGGTTCAGATCAACACCATATAAATAGACTTGAAAGAATGGGATCCAATCAAATAACTCCAAAACTTTCCAATTCAAATCCCCTTTCCTGAACTCATGAAAACTTATCCTAAACAACATAATTATTTGTTGAAGGTGCTCTTTGAGATGAATATCCCTCAACCACTATCTTTTAGGGAAAAAGGATCCTTTGTGCAGTTAAGAAGATAACATTCTACTACATTACAAAGAATTACCTATGCAAATTGATTAAACCCTTGGTCAAGCCTTATTCCTTTGATTTCACATATGTGTACACCTTATTGTTCTCCTAGTAATGATTTGTATTTGTAGGTTTTGGCATATTAATTCCATTGAGTGCATGCCTTAATGGGTGCACTAGGAAAGGGGAGGGTTTGGTTTATAGCACATCATGAGAGATCGTTGTGATGCTTTCCCTAACATGTCTTATCCTTTCTACTACTACTCTACGACCACTTGATTCCTCAGACTACCACCTTCATATAACACCTTTAGATCCCTTTCATACCCATCAAAGGGTCTTTCTCTACCCTTCCTTTTCTTTCCTCCACCTCATGTTTTATGGATTGTTTGTTTCTAAATACATCAACTGGTCTAATAGATATGTCTTTCCACTTGCTTGCATCAACTAAGGTTGATTTGGTTGGCTAAGTTGAGTCATGGCTTTAGGTTATGTTCCATGCTTTATGGGTATCATTGTTATCATTTCTCAATGATATCATCATATAGTATGCTATATTTACATTAACAAATATGCCTTTAATAGTTAAGAGGTTTTAGGGTATAGTAGAGATTATACTTGAAGGTCATCGTTGGAACATTGGGTTACTAAAAACATCAAGAATGCTGAGACAATGAGGTCTAGCATAGTCTTTTGAGTCTCTAATTTTTGTCCTCTTAGTTCTTTTACATATCCCTCTTGTGATCCACCTACAATAATCTCTCATAAGATGCTACAATTCAAGGAAGGTGGTTAATATGCTAAAAATGTCCACACAAAGGTAAGTGTCCCTTCCCCTAAACTCATTTTTGTTATTTTAGTTGAGTGATTATTTAATTTATCATGTATTAGATCAAGACAATATAACATATATTGATTAAATGCATTATTGTTCTCTTTATACAATATGCTTACCTCTTAATGGTGTTATAACCCATAGTTTAGGATGAACTCTCTCTTAACACCTTGACTTGGTTAAGATCCTAATAAGACCATGTAATCTTCGATATAGGCATTGTAACCCTATTCCTTTGATATCGTGTTTGAAGTACTCTCTTTTAGATCCATAATTACCTGCACCCATTTGTTTCATCTTTGCTTGTGTGTCGGGTCTTAACATGGTCTCCTACTTCTATCCTAATCTATATTAAAAGATAATTTTCACATTGTCCATCGTGTATACACCTAATTTTTCATTTTTCATCTTTCATACTTGTTACTAACATTTTCATTTGTGTAGATAAGGGTCATTGATGCATTTATTTCTTGAGCGGGTGCCTTAAGCGACCTGCTGGGAATAGGGTATTACTATTCACATAGTCATTATGGGTTAGAGAAAATACATAGACAGAGTATAATTATGTGGTCCCAGCCTTAGTTTTCCTTACATTAGTTATCCTTGTCCCTTTCTGTCTCATACATATCACACTCACTACACCTATCCTGCATTTCACTATTTGACACGTTGTTCATCCATTTGATTGATCCATGACACCTCTCTTTCACTCTATATGACACTTAACATCCTTGGCCAATGCCATCAACCACGTGTGATGATGTCATAAACACACACACACACACACACACACACACACACACACACACACACACACACACACACACACACACACACACACCACACTTTAACATTTCATGAGGAAGGAAGGAATCCATAATCATAGGAAATGCCATTCACTCTTCTCTCTTACATGGAATTCACATTTTCTTGCTTTTACCTTAGTTGATCTTGCATTTGAATTGGATTGGATTGGACACTCTTCTTCTTAGTTGGATTGCTTTCAATACTAGGTCATCTATAGTGAGTCTAGGACAAGAACGGTGTTCCCCTTATCCACCCAATAGTGATTCTCTCTTGGTGTGCTACTTCTTTGAAGAGATAGATACATAAGTGACCACCCTACAGGTAAGTGCTCCAAATATCCTTGTCATTTTTCATATTAGTAATTATTTCATTTCCCTTACCCATTGTTCTATGTTAGCTTAATATTGTATGTACACCGATACTAGTTAGCATAGGAATCTTATATGATAAGCTCCTTAGCTTTCCTTTATTTCATTTCGTTTATATTGCAGTAGAATATATTGTGCATACTTGACCTATCCCTCGTCAATCTATATATCTCCCTCATTTACTGATATCATAGAAGGGTACTCTCCTCTATCCTGACTGCGAGCCTTGGAAATCCTAGGCTGACCTAGTGCTGGATATGTGACTTTAAAGCTCACCATAACCCTTTTAAATCAACCTATTGTGTCCCGATTCATGTGCGTCTCTTATTCATTTCCTCAATACCCTTGTAGAATGGAAGACTTAGGATTGCAAGCCATTGAGACACATTTTTGGCCCACCATACACATCTTATCTCACACATTTTGGTCAACCGAATGCATAGCTTACTTCAACCTTGATTGATTCCATTTTCTCTATCAACTTTCTTAGCATTTGTAATTTTTCATATATTACATTGTCTTATTATATTACACCATTTGGATTTATCCATCCCTTGATATATCTATATTCTAAATCATAGTAGGATACCTATTAGGTGTAGGCCTTGGAAACCTATAACTATGTTAGGGTTAGGATCACTATACTCTAGAATTGTGACACTAGTGCTTCCTAAGCATCATTGATATCTACATTGTGTGTTCAGAATTAGATTCAATTACCACATTTGAGAACCCAACTGAGAACCTATCTTTTCCCATCATACACTTTTGTAAACCCTATGTGAGTCTTACTCATTCTTCTGACTGAGTCATCTTCATATTTATTTTCTTTCTCATTTATCTTCACATCGGCCTCATTCACTTTGGTTAACCTGACATGAACCATACTCTTCCCTAAATTAGATAAGATTCACTTTTTTTCTTAATTTTTCCTGCTTTGCATACACCATTGGCCACTGTGCATAATCATTATTTTTCCCTTGACAACATCAACCTTTATACAAGCTTCTTTCATGATTGATTCCGTTCCGATCATTGTTAGTTTCACACGTCCTTGATGCCATCAACTCATGTGTAAGCTTCTTGCACAACTAACCCCATATGGAAATTTTACCAGAAGTTAATTTTCAAGCATCCCTGCTTCACAATTAAATACTTGGTGATTCTACTACATCTTTTTCCAAGCCACCTCATTCTGATAACATTAAAAACATGACTAATGATTTCCTTTAGCTAGTTCCTTATCACAAAAACTATTTTTTCATAAGAGTTGCTGCTGCTATTAAGCCAAAACCACCACCTCGTAATGTATAGACTAGATACAACATCTGAAACCTTATCTTTGAAACTTAAGATGGGAAATGTAAAAATTTATTCAACAATCAGTAGGAGATTCACCCAACATGTTGCAAAAGTGCATTAAAGACTATCTCTCTAGTAAGTTGGATTCAAATATCAACATAATGGAGCCTCCTCCATTTAGGGAAAAAATTGATCCAACTAATAAAACAAGTATTCCTCTAAAGAATGATCCGAATTATCTCATCATGTAGCTCATTGATCGTTTGAGTCAAGAAAAAATGATGACCACAAACTACTCCTTGCAAATACAAGACAATCTAGCTTAGCTTGCTAGTTGATTGTAAACGGTCTCTTGGGGCATGACAAATAAAAATTAGCTCTCACCTCTTCTAGTTAGAATGAATGGAGTACCCATTGTTAGACATCCCATCCAAAACAAAGTCCTTTAATCCATATAAAGAGAGCATCTCAGTCTCTACATCATTATGTTAACTTTAAATCTACCTTGAAAAGCCGATGTTAAAGTCGATCAATCTTTCACATGGAAGTGTTTAAAAATTTGTTAAAATTCTTCGAATTTCAAAAATCCAAAATTTCTCTTTTGGATTTCAGGAATTTTCCTTTACGGAGATTAAATGGATTTTTTTTGAAATTTTGATTTCGGAGTTCCAAACTCCAAAACTCTGAAAGTCTGAAATTTCAGACTTTTGGACTTTCGAAACTCAGAGATCTCTTATGGTAATTTACAATTTTCTAACTTGGAGTTTTGAAAATTTGGAACTTCGGACTTTCAAGTTTCAGAATCTCATGTTCCCTTTTTGGAGAAATATTCTTCAGAGTTCCGAAAGTCTAAAACTTTAAAATTTTGAAACTTCAGACTTTTGGGTTTCAGAAGTTTCCTAGCCATTTTTTGATATTTTGCTTTCGGACCTTTGAAGTCTAAAAGTCCAAAGTTCCAAAATTTCGGAACTTCGAACTTTTGGGATTTAAAGTTTTCCATTACCTTTTCATGATTTTTATCTCTTGAATTCCGAAGTCTGAAACTCTAAAGTTCCAAAATTTTAGAACTTCAGACTTTCAGAGTTTCAGATTTCACAGTTCTTTGTGCATTTAATTCTCACCAACCTCCATATGGATTGGATTCCGAGCATTTATTTTGGGTTTTCCTATATAAACTCAGATTTTACCTGTCATTTTCACATGACATTTTACTTTGGCGATCTAATTTTTTTACGATAACTTTGTACTTTCGTAACATCATTTTCAAGGTATTTTATTTAGTTTTTTTTTCTTTTTGGTTTAAGATCTTCTTTGTTTATTTTTCCTTGTTCGTTTTGTTTTTGTTCTTCCTTTGTTTATCTTGATCTAACCCTCATTGCCCACCATGTTTTATTTCAAGGTGTTTTTGACCTTAATGGTTTCAAAATCCAATTTTTTACAGGCATCCAACTTAGATTTCATCATAGTTTTGAAGATCCTCCTGAGCATTTTACTTGCTTGATGTGCCTTTGGCAAAGTTTTCATTTTTCGGAAGTATTTGGTTTTGGATTTTGGGGTGTTCAGGTTTTGAAACTTTTCCGTTTTATATTTTTTCTCTTTCGGGGTTTAAGAAGTTTTCATTTTAGAGTTTGAAGATTTTCGGAGTTTCAGAACTTTTCCATTTCATATTTTCAGACTTTGGGAACTAAATTCTTTTCAGAGTTTTAGATTTTTGAAGGCCTTCAGATTCTAAAATCAAACATTTATTGTCAAATTTTGTAGCCAAAGGCAAAGAAAAGATGATGTATACATTCCTCGAAGTTGTTCCTCACTCTTGTCTATCCTCAGACTTGGGGAATATAGGAGACATTGAGCTTGGGCAGATTGATTTTCCAGATTTCTAGGCAAGGGTGAAATTCCCCTACAAGAAATACTAGATGCAAGCCATACATGACAATGAAATTGATCTTGCTGCTGGATTTTTTGCATCCATGGATTGCCCTGAATTTGTCTTAGTTGTAACAACTCAATTTGATGAAGAATCCATCTCAGTTAAGGATGCTTATGGCAAGGCGGTAATCCATTTGGACCCAAATTTATTTGAGGATTTATTCAAACTCTCAGATGTCGAATACTACGTAATAATTTCACCAGAATTGGTAGTGGATCATTGGGACAAAGAAGCAGAGTTATGTAGAAAAGTCATGTTGAAGAGCTATTTAGCCAAGAGTGTTACCAAACTTCCCAAGACCATGTATCGATCAGACTTCATCCAGGAAGTCAATGCCATCATTGTGTTACCAAGTAGAGTTTCAACCCTTGCGTCTGTAAAGGAATTTCAGGAATGAATGTTCTTGTATATTGCTACTATCAAGAAAAATAAGGAATTCATAAGATGGGGAGAGCATATCAGCAGCTCCATCTACTTTCAGTTAAACAAGGTTTTGTCATCGAAGAGTTTCTACATGACCTCCTTTTTGGTCTATGTTATAGCTGCTATGGGATATTTCACTGGGATGAACACTAAGGGTATTCGAAGTGCTTCACAAATATATGATTTTTATCCTCATCTTACACTAGACGAGGGAAGAAGACACTTCCATAGAATTAATGATGCCTTCTTTACTGTCATTCTCTATCATTTTGATAAAGATTTATACAATTGAAGGATTTCTGATGAAGCCTTCAAAGAAGTATGTGAGTGGGGAGCTATTTACCTATAGTTTCCTACATTTACATACATTTAGATTCCTTGTTTTGTAGGTGCTCCTAGTAAGCTACCAAGATGCCCCACCGACAAGTGGGTTTTGCTAGAGTTGGTTCGGGAATTGCTGGACTATCATAAGATTCAAAACAAATGACACAAGTCAGGATTTTTATTTCCCATTTCAATTGGCAGATAAACTTGTATAAATATTCATAGGGTGAAGAACGTAGATGCGGAGATGTCATAAGTAACCTTACAGACCTTCCATCCTCAGACTAGTTTCAACTACTGGGGAAAATTTAACGAAACAGGTCTGTCCAGTTCCCATGTGTCTCAGTTGGAAGATATTTGGATTCATTGTCGAGATGAATTCATCATCCAACAAAGATATTATGAGAGGCTAACTCTGGATGAGGTTCAATAATTTGGTATCGCAGAGATTCCAAAGGAAATGCAAGATGAGGAGGAAGTTTTGGATGCAACATACAAACATAATAATGTTGCCAATCAACCATTGCCATGGATTGATTGGTATGTAGAAGAATGTTGCAATAGTAAGGAGAGGGGGTGGCCCATTCTATAAATAACTTATAATTGGTTGGCTACCTTGGGAATTTCACTCAAAGGGTTAGATTAACCTACAAATATAGGATCCCAATCAACCATGAGTCTTCTAACACCTACAAAAGGGAAGAGGTCCATCCAAAGGGCCCAAACAGTCCCTAAGAAGATTTCAGTTGTTGTTGGTAGCTCCTCTCTCTCCAAGGCTCCTCCTTCCAAGGGTGTGTCTCCAGCAATACCAGTGTCAGAAATATTTGAAGTTATCGATTCTCCAAGTGTCTCATGTGATCTGTCATCTCCTCTTCCTCTTCCATTGTCATTTCATCCACCACTTCCTTCCAATTCTACCATCATTTCTTCTTTCCCATCTCCTTCTATGGCCCAGGTGTTCTCATCTCTTCCAGTTCTCTTAGTAGGGGAAATGATTGGGTCACCCATCTCTACTTCACTTCCTCTAAAAATTTCATTTCCTCCCATCTCATCTTCTAATCCCATTATATCCACCCCTGGGGCTATCCTCTCCACCCCATCCATCATAACCACCTCTATTCAAGTGCTAACTAATGTTACCAGTGATCTTATTTTGTCTAGTGCTTCAGGTACTGAATCAATTCTTCCATTTTAATCAACATCTGCTATACCAGAATGGTTGTTTCACTAGACTCCGAAAAGGAAAAAGAAAGTACCTCTGGTGGATGTTATAGATCTGAGTGTGTTGGAACCCACACCAAAGAGATAGGAAAAGAGGCCAAATATTTTCTCCATCTTGTCAGTGAATCAATCCAGAGAGAGGGTTGTAGAAGTTTCTACTCCCGTTGAGGGAAAAACCAAGGAAACCATTACAACAACTGACTATCAAATTTTCATATTTTCACTAGGAAAAGTAACACATGAAGGAGCCAAACAGGATGTGCAGACTGTTCTCGAGAATTTGTTAGAAAATAATAATAAAGACAAGGATTCCAAGGATGAGCTCAAATAAAAAGTTGAGTAGCTCACTGCATTGTTAAAAAAGGTAACACAACCTACTCCATCTACCAAGATTTCAATTACCACGAATTTGACAGTTTCTTCCATTCTCGATGATATTTCTTATCACAAGATTGAGAAGATAGGTCAGAAGGGAATATTGGTAAATGGATGGATGGAGCATATACTTCAAGAATCCAATCCTTTAATTAAAGAGGCTGTTGAAATATATAACGATTTGCAGATTGGAAGAGGTGCTATTTGTAAAATGGATGAAGCCTTCTCTGAAGACAATAATAATCTGAAGTTGAATTTGACTACATGGAGTGAAATTAGAGAAAAATATACATATCTACTTCTTAAGGAGGATGTAATTGATGATGTTTTAAAGTTGTTTGAATATCAAAAGGACATGAAATTCCGGTCCTAGGTATCACAAGATTTAATTAAGAAATTAGATGAAAAACGTGTGGAAATCATGGATGATTTGAATGACATATCAGAAGAATTTGCTATTGTTAATTGTAAGTTATTAAATGAAAACATTGATGCTCTTCCAGAGGATCAGATCAAGACAAATTTCAAGGATTTGGTGAAGTGAGATGATGAGGTTACTCAACATTTCAGGAGTGACTCCATTGACAGGTTGGTTTCATGCCAAAATTTCATAGGGTGACTAAAGAAAGTGGTGGGTAAACTTAGAAGAATTCCAGCCAAGGTCATAAGGGAAATTGAGACAATAGATGTAGTGAACCACTATGCATGTGGGCCAGAGGATGGAGAAATTTAGGGAATTATCAAGCATTTCATTGAATACAAGCATCGAATGGTTGCGTGGGAGAAAGAACAAGAGAAACCTGAAGAAGGAGAAGGTGTTGCAGGGCCAAAAATAAGTGGCCATGGAAGGATGGATCCAAGCTATGGATTGGTCTGAGTTGTAGGGTTGATCGAGTCAAACCCTTGCAAAAAACTTTGTTATTTTTATGGGAGCATGTTCCCTAGAACTTAATGACATTTCTATTTTTAGTAATTTGTTAGTTGAAGGCCCAACTGTAATGGCTCAACCTAAGGAACTTATAAATATTTAAGTGCATGAAATCTTTTAGGGATAGAGGGATCATTTGAAAAGTTGCTCTTTAAGCTTAGAAGAGTGCTTTTTGGATATTTAAAACCTTTCAATTACATTCAGAGTGATATTTTTCCATGAAGAATCTGAGTTATTGTGTTAATGGTTAATCTATCTATGCTTTGTGGATGTGCAATTCCTTAGTATAAGTGGTTAACTTGCCTTTATTTCATAAATATCTTATTTCATTCTATGTGAAAGTGATATAATTGTTTTGAATATCAGGTGGAGAGATTATTTTCCTTCTGTTATTAAAGCCACACTATCATTAACTATCATAAGTGAAATAGATACTTGACATGTGCATATCCCTTACTCTCATAGTTATTGATTGTGTTTTTGATAATATTTGATATACCTGTTATGTATACTTGGGGTCTTGTGAGGAAAAGTACATTATTTTGACTTGGTTTGTTATTTACCTTGTCAAAATTGCATTCGGTGAACTGGATTGTAATAGTTGTTTTATTCTTTCTGAGTTCCCTCTTTTCCGGTGTAAGGATCATCTGATTATCTAGTATTACTCTTGGTGTATCACCGCATATTTATTTATTTTGTTATTTCTACCCCCTGAACCTTGTAAAGTGAGTAGATTAGAATTTTCTAAAGTTTTTTATTCTTCCACATCGATTCCAAATAGAGTTCCCCAAGTTCTAAAGGAATCTAACCTTCTCCGGAGGTTTATCCCAAGGTGATAAGGCCCCACACCTTGGGGATGTTCCCATGTTGCATGAGATATTTTAATAGTTCAACGAGTGCATGATCCGCATGAAAACACATTCCATGGTCATTAGAGGGATCACCCCTTCCATTTCTTACGATGGCTCTACTGATCCTTCCCATCATATCAAGGACTTTGGAAATATTTACAAATATTGGGTCAAATTCAATTCTAATACTCCCACCAAGTTATCATCTAAGATATTCATGACAATGCTTTGGCTCAGTACCAAAATCTTCTAACCAAATCTAATGTTGTACTTGAAATCTTGGTGATTGCCTTATTCAAAAAATTTCACTGACATGACCTTCCTGGAAAAAAATCAATGCTTTTATCAATTGTAAAGAAGTGGATAGGAATTTCCCCATGTTTTCATCAAGCGTTGGAAGACCTTATCCATTAAGTACAATTGAAACATGCATGATGGGAGTCTATCCCAACTATCTGTTAGGGTACTCAAATCTATCCTTCAATACAAGGTGAAATCCTTCTCTCCTACCTCTTTGGAAGAAACATTCAAACAAGGTAAGCACCAAGATTAGCTAATGAAGGAAATAGAAATCCTTCCCCCAAACAAAACACCACTCAAGAACATTTAAGTCCTCATGTTTCCTAGAAATAAGAACTCCACTAATGAAAGAGTCATAAAAATACTCATCCTCAACAAACTTCTTCTAATAAGACTATCCATAACATCAATCAACCTACCTCTAAATCATCCAGAAATTTTGTTTCTTCCTCTACTGCTGACTATCACCAATCTCTACCTAAGGAGGAGTTGAGATGATGCCTTGTTGATCAGTCAGAATCTGGCACCTAGCGAAGGTAATACAGAAGGTTCACGTGAGAGAGAAAAGCACATTCAAAGGCACAGAAGCATAAGAGAGGATCACGTATAGAGCAGAGACAGATTCGGGAATTAGCCGTTTTCATGATGAGGATCTATTTTTTGAAATAGAGTGCAGAGAACTCAAACCAATTGGAGACTTGCACATCACGCATTGGATATTTTTAGATGATTGGATACGAAGCACTTTGCATGGATGCAGGATAAAGATAGAATGGCAAACTAATAGTTGACTAAGAGAGATCTATTGTTAACAATCTTGCATGTAATCCTATTTTTGCAACGGTGCATGGCTAATAATAGCATGCAACCTATTTTGGGATTAGATAAGAGGTGAAGGGAAAGTCTCCACCCTTATAAATACGTATTGAACTATGTAGCAGAGAGAGCATAGATATAGGTGTGAGAACTAGGTTATAGTGAGATTATGTTATAAAATCTATTACGCGCATGAGCGTATACTACTGTGATTGTAAGGAAGCTTATGTGTATTTACTGAAATTAATATAATGGAGATTATGGACTGAAACAAGGTGTTATCATGGTTATATTTCAGTATTGCATGTTTGATTCCATTATGGTTATCTGTTAAGTCTGTTATGTTCTAGATCTAGATCTGAATATGCACTGTAGGAAGATATATTAGTCATAGATATGAATGATTAAATTCTTCATCATGTTAAACATCTTGTAAAAAAAAACCTAAAGAGGGGCCTAGTACCTTTGCATGCTTTGAGTGAACACTCAGTCTAGCCTGAGTGATGTGCCAGTGTGCCTGGGCTTGTATTATTGTTCATTCTAGGCTACATCATTGGTTCTATTGCCAAGATCTCT
This sequence comes from Taxus chinensis, assembly GCA_019776745.2. NCBI lineage: Eukaryota > Viridiplantae > Streptophyta > Pinopsida > Cupressales > Taxaceae > Taxus > Taxus chinensis. Next base: position 379,036,199 of record CM034151.1, read on the forward strand.
TTTTTAGTTGTTTTTCAGGGTGGTTCGCTATGAAGACATATCAGTTGACCTTAGCAAGTGTTGCGGAGTGGATACATGATTTGGAAGAAGAATACACATGACGTTTCAGCACTAGATCTGATTTTAACGCACGCGTGTGGGTGGAACAGAACTTGTATGATAATTTATATGAGAGCTTCTTCACTATCTTTTGAGTAGAATTGTACGAGTGGCTGATTGTGTATGTATCTAAGAGGAATTGGAGGTATCATGCACTTGTCTGGACATAGGAAGAATTTTAGGCCCTTTATGATGCTGATCTTATTTGGACTCAAGCTGTGGATACGTGGTTCTGTGGTGTTTTAAATAGTTATATCTTGGAGTACTCAATTTCCACTTATTCGTGTCTAGAGGTAGCTGAATTCTAGTTTTTACGATATCCAAGGGGAACTTACCTGCAAGGCATTCCACTAGCGATCAAGATCCTAATGGTAACTTTGAATTTGGAGAGTAAACCGATGGCTAACTAAACCCCACCACGCGTGGGGGCACGAGAAGGTTTGGTGAAGGATGGCAGACCTAGCGGCAGAAAGGCAGAGAGAGGAAAGGTGGCTTAAGTATAATGAGGTTCATGAGAGGGAGGTAGAGAAGTAACGTGACATTGCTGAGTGGATGGCGTTGAGGAGAGAGATGGATCATGAAGGTTTTGGAGCTCACGTAGGAGACGTGAAGCCAGAGCATTAGGAAATCCCCCATCTGGGAAAGCATGATAGGGATCCCTCCTCAGCCTCACACAGAACTGCAACAGTAGAGATGACCTGGGCCGTGAGTGTGCATCTAAATCCACTTGATAACCTTTCCCTTGCACTTGGATTTCCAACATCTAGTACAAAAAATAGTCAACAAGCTAATTAGAGCAGTGGATGAGTAGGAGTGAGTCTTATGAAAGGCACAATGATGGAAATGCAAATGACTTCATTGTTATATGGGAGTACTTTTTTGGGTGTATCATCAGTGTAGAATATAGGTGCGCTAATTTTTGGACTAACTTCTGGGAGTGGTAACGCTTCACAGACTGTCGGGGTACAGTTTAGTTCTACTGTTAGGACACAAGGAAGCACATCTTCTGTCTAACCCCAGCACAGGTTTGGGATCAGGAGACTTAGGTAGCTCTAGTTCTGATAGATTTGGTGGATCTGGAGGAAGGGGAAACACAAGAGGTTTTGGATCAGGTGGGAAAGGTCCACACCAACCCCAGAATATTTACATGGAGATGTCTCTTCATATTCCAGAATATAGAGGCATAGAAGATGCCGTGGAACATGTGCATATGTGTGAAATACTATGGTGTGCAAAAAAGGAATCATTGACTTCTGAGTGTAGGGAAAGCTAATTTGCTACTACGTTACAAGGGCATGCACATAGCTGGTACAGAAAGTTTGACCCTAATCAGACTTGCGTAGACTATATAACTTTAAAAGATGCATTCCTTAAAGAGTTTCACATCCCTGAGTTTGAGTAGAAGAGTATAAGTGCACTCAAGGATATTAAGCAAGGCACTACTGAGAGTGTTAGAGAGTATGATGCCCATTTTAAAATGATGTTATCTAAGCTTTCTTATGACATACATGCAAGCCAACATGCACAATGGTTTGTTGGGGGCCTGATTACCCCTTTTAGGAGGGAATTATCACATAAGACATACACTGATCCATGTAAAGCACTTGAAGTAGCCTTACGTGCTGAGGTAGTTGGAAGCATAGATACTGGGGTGAGCCTATTTTTAGAAGCATAGATCATAACTATGGAAAAAAAATTGGAGAAACTATCAGCAAATTCAAGCACATGAGACGTGCACAGGGATTTGGTGCACAGATTGTGAAGTATAAGGTCACACAAAGGATATTTTTCCTCACAAATCAGTACACTTGTTGTTGTTGGATTGTGAGATATGACATTTAAACCATGATGTTAGCCACTGCCCATTATTACAACATGTGATATGGAATAAAATTTCAAGCTATTATAAAATTAGCAGGTCCACGACTCATGACATGGAAAACTTGTCGGCTGATTGGTTAGATCCATGATGCTTATAGATATTGGTGTATGACAGATAGGAGTTTCAGATAACTCTAAGGGAAAGAATGAGCATTAGGACTAGGATCATAATCAGGCATGCTATGCTTGGAATGAAGGGCATTTTGAATGCAGTCATGGTAGAGGTCGAGGATGTCACTGTGGTGGATTTGGAGGATGAGGCCGTGGTAGTGGAAGAAGTGAGTTCCCTCACGGAACATGTTATACATGCCGATCTGCTGACCACTATAGGCATTAATGTCCTTAGAATATTACATGTTCTTTTTATGGAAAGAACCATAGCTATGAGGAGTGCTCGGACTTGTATGAGCATCTTAGTAAGCAACATAAACAAGAAAAAAAGGCGCAAGGATGGTTAAGATACAACGTGCTGTTGAAAATCAATGGATGCCTAAGTTGGAAGCAGAGTCCGAGGCGTTGCAAGTGAAGATCATGACCCGCGCTGAGGCGACACGTGCCAGAGAAGCATTACAACAGAAGCATACCATCACTAAGGAGGAGGTTCTACATGCATGGTACCCAGATCCTACCCATCAGAAGGAGGTTTATCAGGAAACCATGGAAGTTATTAGGAATCTTTAGGGTGAGATACATTACTTAAAAGAGAAACCACGAAAAGATGGAGAAAAATAAAGTATCAGAGATGGTCCCAACTGATAAATATGACTTAATGGAAGTGTGTAAAATGTTACACCAAGAAAATATCATTCCATTGTTAGGAGATTGGTTAAAGGGAAACACTCACATGTGCAAGTATTGAGACTGGACGGACAGATCCTGCATGCAAATATTCCCCCTCATAGCCTAGATTATGACAAGGAAATCACTCTGAATGCTGTTGTGGATGGGTGGCTATTGAGTAATATACTGATTGATACAAGTAACTGAAGTCAATTTTATTACCTTAGATGCATGGGTACAAATGGGGATACTCCCATTGCATCCATCCTCTAATGTATTGTTCACGGATAATCGAACGAAGGCCACTCCTATAGGGGTTTTGAAGGATGCATCCATTACCATACAGGGAGCCAATTTCACTAGAGAATTTGATGTTTTAATCCTGGCAAAGTCAGATAGCTTCTCAGTTCTATTGGGGTAACTTGGTGCTATGAAAATAATGCTGATCTTTGGTTCAACAAAGGATATATTAGTTTTGAAAACAAGGAGGAGAGAATTATTATCCCTTTAACAAATGGAAAATCTATGCCCTATGTTAATCCCTTAAGTGAAGAAGATTTGAATATGATTTATGTACATGCCATCTGACATCCAGAAATACTTGAGCCAACTAAAGAAGGAATAATTCAGTGGGAGGATGCAAAGTCCATTAGCGATACTACAAGTATTGCTTGTGATAATTGGGCTCATAGCACTTATGAGTTGGTAGGGCGTGAAGTAAAGAGCATATTTCCTAGAGGTAGAAAACTTTGTTATGTCAGGAGGATAGGTAACAACTCGGTACCTTGTTACACCGAAGAAGGAGATCCTATGGTATTCCTGTGTGCCATGGACAGAACAGTGGATAGACCCATTGGAAAGAAGAAATATGCTAGCATATACACTATGTGGGACAACAACACACTGGTGGGTGGCCGATAAGGATAATCTTGTATGATGGAATGAAATTAGGATCACTCTTGCTACTAGGTTCTTTAGGAGCAATACACCTACTCAAATATGTACTTATCATGGTAATCAACCTGTTCACCACCACATTCAGAAGTGTGAGAGACTCTGGACAGAAGGGCAGGAAGATTTACCACCTTTTTTATGGGTGCACAATTTTTATTCCACTTTACAAGGATGCACGCGTGCTTGGTATGTATATGCAAAACTCCATAGAGAGACTTGAAATTGGAAGGATTTAATTGCAGGAATGGCCCAGACATTTGACTTCTTCTCTACAAAGCCTCCGGTGGAAGAAGCATTGAAATTCATAAAGTGCTTAACTATGGGAGATAGTGCCAAGGCTGAAGAACTCCTTTAGGAGTTATTGGATGAAGGAGACTCAGGAGTGCATCTTGTTGAAGAAATAGAGGCCGATGCAACACTACTTCAATGTGTTTTCCTTGAGAAAGAAAAAGGAAAAATGGTCTACTTATTGGATGATGAGGAAGTAGAAAATCTGGATGTAAAACATTCAATAGGTAAGCGTTAGGTATTGGACAATGCAGATATGACCACGCGCACCTATCATGAACCTATGAAGACAAAGAAGGTGAATATTGGATCAGATACTGAGCCTAAGGAAGCCATAATTGGGGACTATTGGTCAGACTCTGAAGTGGCAAAAATCATAGAGTTACTAAGGGATTATCAGGACTTATTCCCTAGGGGGTACCATGAACTTAAAGGCATGCATGAATCATTAGGGGAGATGAAGATAAAGACTTAAAGAGGGTGCACACCCAGTTAGAAAGAGACCCTATAAGATGAACCCCAACTTACACGAAAAGGTCAAAGAAGAGATTAAAAAAATGTTGAAGTCTAGAATTATCAATCCCCTTGATGAGTTAGAATGGGTTAGTCCAATGGTGATTAGTATCAAGAAGGATGGATGGATCAAAATTTGTGTAGACTACAGGGAGCTGAATGCTACATATGTGATTGATCCCTTTCCCATGCCATTCACCAAGGAAATACCAGAAGGAATTGCAGGGTGTGAAATCTATTCATTTATAGATGGGTTCTTTGGGTATCATCAGGTTCATATTACCCAGGAGGATCAGGAAAAGACTATGTTTACTACTGAATGGGGTAGCTTCACCTATACTGTAATGCCTTTTGGTCTGAAAAATGTGCCTACTATATTTTCACGCATAGTTGTTCAAGCATTCAAGGAATTTATTCACAACTTCTTACATGTCTATTTAGATGATTGGATGGTGTATGGATTAGTTAAGGATCATTGTGAAAATCTGTGCTTAATGTTTTAAATATGTAGACAATTGAGTATCTCATTAAACATCAAGAAGTGCATATTTTATACACCATTTGGGATACTATTGGGACACATAATCTGCAAGGAAGGTTTGTTGGTTGATCTAGCCAAGGTTGCAGTCATTATAGGCCTAAGAGAGTCTACCAGTCAGAGTGAGGTACATGGATGTTTGGGTCACATAGGATATTACAAGAAGTTTATCAAAGGATATGACAAAGTTGCCACACCATTATTAGAGTTATTGAAATGGAAAGTTACATTCTACTGGGGAGAACTGCACCAGTGCACATTCGAGACATTATAGGAAACACTTACCACCACACCTATTATGTGTTTTCCTTTATGGGACCAACTATTTTGTTTACATGTTGACGCCTCTAGCACGACCATTGGCATGGTGTTGGGTCAACCTGGAGAAGGTATTTTAGATCATCCTATCTATGTTTTGCTAGTAGAAAACTGGACTCTTGTAGAGAACAGAATTACACAACTACAGAGCGCGAAGCTTTGTTAATGATCTATGCACTACATAAATTCCACCAGTATCTACTAGCTACACCATTCATCTTTTATATAGATCACATGGCATTGAAGTATATGGTAAATAAGCGCATTATACAAGGGCACATATGTCGATGGGTGCTCTTATTTTAGGAATTTTATTTCAAAGTTATGGTCAAATAAGGGAAAAATAATTCTGGACTAGACCATCTATCAAGAATATAGTCAGGAGAAGAAGCACAAGCAATTGAAGATACCATGTCAGACGCATAGTTATATAGGTTACAACAAGTGTCATCAAAACTAGAGGACATTGCTATCTTTCTACGGGATGGCACCAGAAGGAATGAAATCCTTGGAGAATAAACAACTTGTTATACATGCAGCCCCCTATATGTTAATCAGCAGTGACCTGCACAAATTAGGCCGACATGAAGTATTGCACTGTTGTGTATTGGAACATGAGCATACGGGTATTATGGAAGAAGCTCATGGTGGTATTGCAAGTGGCCACTATACTGGTGATGCCACTGCACACAAGATCTACTCATTGGATTATGGTGGGAGACCCTGTATAAAGATTGTAAGGATTTTTGTAAGGCATTTGATCATTACCAACGCCTTGGGAAACCAGGTCAACGAGATGAATTGCCTCTAAGACCCATTATTAGTGTAAAACTATTTCAGAAATGGGCTATAATTTTTGTGTCCTATTGGCGAGAAAATTTGTCTTGTGGAAAAATTTGTAGGTTTCAAGCCAACGCTATGGGAATTTAAGTCCCTCTACTTGAACAGTGCAACTTCCATAGGTGCATGCATAAAATATGGGTTTTAATGGTGGCCTTTCAACCATAAATCCTGTTGGTGCTCAAAATTGTCTCACCCCATTTTTTCCCTTGCAAATTTATTGATTTATGGCCTCTGTCATTCTATCCTTCCCCATGTTGTGCTTGGCTGGTCTTTGTTGCTATTTTGAGTCTACCATTGGGTCAAAGATCATGTATGGGTCCATATTTGTATCCTAGTTTCTTTGTTCATCTGGAAAGGTTTGTATTTTGAGTTCCCCAGGCTCTGTCCTTTCAAAAAACTCACATTTTCCCGTTCCCTCTATTGCTATAGTCAGAATTTGTGTTCTTGACGTTCTACCTCGGAATACTTGAAGAAGAAAGAGTTGATGTGTCCTTGAGAATCGTGTTTGAGCCTTGCAAAAATCTAAACTCCCTGTCATTGAAGAAAACTTCATTTTCAGGATCAAGTGCTCGTGTTTCTATATTTTATGGTTTGACAGCCATTTTCTACCTGTGAAATTTGCATCCTTGCATCTACAGGGGATGTGGCACCTTTTGGTTAGATGCGGCTAAGCTAAATACTACAAAAATTCTATAAAAAGCCTCAACTCAGAAATATGTCCATGTGGGTGAATGACATTCATTTGAGAATCAAATTTTTGGTCTGGCTTTGAAATAGCACCGAGAGGACACGTGGAGGATTGTCAAGAAGGGGACACATGGAGGCCTCTGCTTGCTTTGCATTTTACTTAGACTTTTCAATGGCCAAAAGGAGACTGCCTCGGAGCATGACATGTGGTGCCGTCCACTGGGTTTAAAGCATTTAGACAAATCTCACCGGAAAAGGACACGTGGCGAGCCCATGCTCGTTCAAGGTATCAAATTTTTGTGTTTGCCTCAAGGTGAACTGTGGTGACACGTGGAAGTTTGAAAAGTCAAAGAGGTGGGGAGGTGGACCATCAGGGGAAACTTGGAAAATTTTTCGCTTGTATTCAAATGACTCAAAGTATTAAACTAACACGTAAGCTCGAGGGTAAAAAGTCAAAAATTAATCTGAGAAGTCAATAGTGAAGGTATGGGTTGGCAGAGGAAAAGTGAAAAATTTTCCCTTTGAGGGAAAAGGGAGTTAGAGGCATAAAGGGACCCGGGGTTCTGCTGGGACCCACTTTAGAAACTTGAAACGGAAGGGTGGAGCCGTGAAGGCAAAATGATTTTTTTTCCCTTTTTCCAGAAAGATGCAAAATGTGTAAAATAGAGCCACAAATCTGTATCCAGTCATATTGCACCATGTGTCAGGCCCAAATCTCATCAGCGAAGTGGCGGAGGAAATCAAGAAATTGTGCAAATTTTCCAAAAGTAGTAAAAAGGTAAAAAGACGTCTCGAGGCCCGAATCTTCCACATGGAGGGCTCAAATTTGAAGTTGAGGAACAGATCAACAGTAGCTATGCATTTCACCAGTTTGGCCACTATTTGAGATCCAGGAAGTTTGGAGATGTGTTTTTTGCATCAATCTTCATCAATTTTTTTGCCAATTCATGTCGTTTTGGCCTGCAGGGTCCAGATTAATCAATTTGGGGGTTCAATTTGTGAATCCAAGGCATTTTTCAAATAAATTTTTACTCTAGTTCGTGAAAAATGTGAATTTCCAGATCCAAAGTTACAGAGTAAAAATTGGGAAGGGAAAATTGAAATGATGAAATGAAAGGGATCTACATGCGTGGGAAATGAAAAACATGCTTCCGCTTTGAAGAATGATGAAAGTTTTGTAATGATTCACCTTTTGAAAGAACAATTGGCAACTTTTTGTGAGTTTTTTAAATGTCATTTTCCAGAAATACTGTAAAGCAAATGTGATTCGAATATTCCACTTTTGGAGGGAAGATTTGAGGGGCAAAGTGAGTGAGTGAGTGAAAGTTATATATTGCATGAATTTGTCATGCAAATGGTTGGAGAAAATTAGAATTTTCACTGGAAAATCTGGGAAGAATCCCATTCTATGAGAAACCACATGAGAACCATTTTAATTCCTTTTTTGCATCAAATTTGTATCATGTTAGGTTGTTTGTAGATGTATAGCCAATAAAAATCTCTGAGATTGTTCTTGTAACATTCCCCTGCTGATAATTTTGGTCATTTCTAGATTATTTTGTGTTGTCTCTGGGTAAAATTTGCATACACTTATATTTCAGAATGCTTTCAATTTGTGTTTCTTGCTCCTATTACAATCTGGTGTCTAGAGTTTCTTTCATCATGTAGGTCTCATTCTTGTGATAACTTAGTGGTATTTTCAATCCCAAGATCAAAAGAGCTTTCATCTGATAAAGGGATAAAAAAAATTAAATTCACTATGCCTTCCTTGATACAAAGATTGTTTATAAACCTATGGGTGCACCTTAGGTATGATAAAATAGAAATTTCTAAATGCTTAATTGATTCATATAGCTCAAGATTTTGTGATAGACCATTATAGATTGTGTGGAAGAGTGCAGATCTGGGCTTCCATTTGGTGCACATATCTTGGTTGAAGGAATACCTTAACCTCTTTGAAGAATTCTATTTTTTGGGTTTTGTTTTTCAAGTTTTGCAAAGGTCCTCAAAGAAGTTGGCAAATTCTGGTTAGTCTTGTCTAAAAATATCCCACCCCAAAATTCATTTAAATCACCTAATCCCACCTATACTACCCCTGTGTTGCATTGTGTGTCAACATGAGAATATAATCCATTTACAAAAACACACAAAGCAATCAGGATCACACCATGTCTCAAGTAGCTCCAGCCTTGTCTTGAAAGCATTTCCATCATTTAGTAGTGACAACTCTGTTGAGTTTGAATAATGGGAAATTGATCATGTTTTCTCAAGGCCATCTCCATACAATTTGCATAATACAAGGATATCTTCACCCCCTTCATAAAATAGAGGCTACAATATAGGTTTTGTTACCTTGGTTGAGAGGCACAACCTAAAATAGTGAGGATAACATAAAATCCTTTCAAGGTGCTACCCACTTCTTCAAATCCTGAGTGCTAATAAGTTAGATAAATTGCTTCCTCGACTACAAAATGACGTATAAATCATTTATCTACCTCTGAGTGTCTTGTAAAATTCATGATGCTTCTCAAGTTGTGAAGGAGAGTACCAATATGTTTCTGGCACCGCTGTCAGGGATTATTTCAGTATTTCAAAGCCCTGGTAATACTTTTTATGTGATTTATGTGTAACTACATTGCTGAGCACCATTTTCTAGTCATATTTATAAGGCTAGAATGAAGAGTATAGTTTTGAGCTTAATATTTTCAAGTGTATCCAATTTTTTGTTTCAAACTTTGCACCATGGTTGAAAAATTGAATAAAAGAAGATTAGATCTATTAAAGATTTGCATAGCGCTGATATTTGTAGTCATTTGATATATCTTCATAGTGCATTTGCAAAAACTAGGGTGAAATTCCTTAGTGGTGACTCTTTACTGTTATATTTTTGATAAATACAATAGCAAGGAGTCGCCACTAAGGACTTTCACCTTAGTTTGTGCAAATGCATTATGAATATCTATCAAACTACTGTAAATTTGTGCCATTAGAAATTTATTGATTTACGACCTCTGTGATTCTATCCTTCCCCATGTTGTGCTTGGCTAGTCTTTGTTGCCATTTTTAGTCCACCTCTGGGTCAAAGATCATGTATGGGTCCATATTTGTCTCCTAGTTTCTTTTTTCCTCTGTAAAGGTCTATATTTTGAGTTTCTTGGGCTCTGTCCTTTCAAAAAACTCACGTTTTCCCATTCCCTCTATTGCCACGATTGGAATTTGTGTTCTTGACATTCTGCCTTGAAATACTTGAAGAAGAATGAGTTGATGTGTCCCTAAGGATCGTGTATGAGCCTTGCAACAGTCTAAACTCTCTGTCATTGAAGAAAACTTCATTTTTAGGCTCAAATGCTTGTGTTTCTGTATTTTACGGTTTGATGGGTGTTTTCTCCTGGTCAAATTTACATTATTGCATCTACAGGGGATGTGACACCTTATTGATATAATGAAAGAGGCCATAAATCAATAAATTTCCAAGGGCCCAAAATGGTTCTTAGGAGGTTTCTTAGAGAATGGGCTTTTTCCCAGATTTTCCTCTAAAAATTATAAGTTTCTCCAACCATTTGCATGACAAATTCATGCAATATATAACTTTCACTCACTCACTCACTTTTCCCCTCAAATCTTCCCTCCAAAATTTGAATATTCAAAGCACCTTTGCTTTACAATATTTCTAGAAAATGACATTTAACAAACTCACAAAAAGTTTCGAGTTGTTCTTTCAAAAGGTGAATCATTACAAAACTTTCATCATTCTTCAAAGTGGAAGCACGTTTTTCATTCTCACACGCATGTAGACCCCTTTCATTTCATTATTTCATACTTTTCCTTTCCCAATTTTTTACTCTGTAACTTTGGATCTAGTAATTCACATTTTTCATGAATTAGAGTAAAAATGTCATTTGAAGTGTGCTTTAGATTCACAAATTGAGCCCCTAATTCGATCAATTCAGACCCTGTAGGCTAAAACAACACAAATTGGCAAAAAAATAGATGAAAATTGATGCAAAAAATGCATCTCCAAACTTCCTGGAGCTCAAATGGCGGCCAAATTGGTGAAATGCATAGCTACCATCGATCTGTTCCTCAATCTTTAAATCTGAGCCCTCCACGTGGTAGATCCGGGTAAAAACGGGCCTCAGGGACGTCTTTTGACATTTTTAAAACTTTTTTGAAAATTTGTACACAATTTCTTGATTTCCTCCACCTCTCCACCTTTGTGATTTGGGTCTAACACGTGGCATAATATGACTGGATACAAAGTTACAGACTCAATTTTACACATTCTGCATCTTTTTAGACGAAGGAAAGGAAATTTCAGTTTTCCTCCGTGGCTCCGCCCTTCCGCTTTAAGTATCTAAAGTGGGTTCCTCAGCATGATTAGCTGAGGGAAATCACTCTAATTTTAGATTTTAACTCCTTATTTCACTCAAAAGGAAATTGTTTCAACATTTCCTCTCGCTAGCCCGCTCCTCTGCACTATTGACTCCTTAGATGAATTTTGACTTTTTATCCTTCTGGCACGTGGGTCCATTTCATACGATTTTACCCTTTTGATATACTAGAGGATAAAAATATCCAACTTGCCCTTGGATGGCCCACCTCCCCACCTCTTTGAGCTTTTCAAAATGCCATGTGTCATCCACGGTGCACCTTCGATGGCAGTCCCATAGTTTGTTCTAATGATTTTCTACCTTTTTTCCAAAATGAGCGTGGAATATGTCTAACGTTTCCTGTTCAAGGCTCCATCTTCCACTCTAAATGCTCTGATGCTAACATGTGAAAGGCATCCCATTCACTGTGATTTTCCGAGGTAGTCTCAATTTTATACTGTTGAAAACTCTTTTTCACCAAAGGCTGAAAAGCAATCAAACTCCTCTACCTGTCCCTATCTTGCCCCGCCTGCCACGTGTCCTCCCTCTAGGTGCCTATTTCAGAGTTATGGGGGCAAAAACTTGATTCTCAAACGAGTGTCGTTCCAAAAACGTGGACATATTTATGACGTTGAAGCTCTTTATAGAATTTTTGACCCACCTATCCTTAGTCTAACGTCCAACAAAAATGTGCCACGTCCCCTGAAAAAGTGCAATGATGCTAGAATTTGACCAGGAGAAAATGGATGCCCATATGACTGTTAAAAAACGTAGAAATTTCACGAGCATTTGACCCCAAAAATTGATTTTTTCCTTCATGGGTGACAGAGAGTTTAGACTGATAAAAAGCTCAAATGGACAAGTGATTTTAGGGACACATTTACTCATTCATCTTCAAGGGATTATTTTAGGGAAAATAAGTACAAGATCATAATGATTTCAAGACTCCAAAGGCTAATAGAAAAAATTAAAAAAAATTTAGAGGCATTTGAAATGGGATAAATCCTAGGGCAAAATGCAAAGTACAGACCTTGGGATTCCTTCAGTAACGGTGCAAAATAGGAGACAAGTATGCGAACAACACATGAACTTTGACTCAAAGGAAGACTAAACAAGTTGTTTTTTGTCAAATTCAAAGTATACGAGCCAAATTAAGAAATTATTTTTTCTCAGAATGCCAGATGTCATAAATCAATGCATTTCTCCTTAGCAAAATATGGGATGTTTCAATTTTTAGGCACCAACATTAGGCTTCCCAGACTTGGGGATGGGCACTCCCAATGCAAGTGCCACGAGATTTGAAGTAGACCATGTGGAAAAAAATCCATTGGGAAAATGGAGTCATAAGCCAAAAAAACCGAAAACAGTGCCAAAATAACCAACTGGGATAATGGAGTCACAAGCCAAAAAGGGTTGCCACACACAAAGGTAAACCAATAAATTGACCAAAACAACAAAAACCAGAGAAGAAACACAAACAACTATACACTATACAAGTGATATGCAAATTTTAGTTTTGGGGATCAATCCAAGAAATGCTTCAAATGTTTGCCATTAATAGGCAGCTCAAGAAATTCCCCGTCTAGGTCCTTGAGGAAAAATAGTATTCTCACCAATTCTTATGTCAATTGAATATGGGCCCATCCATAAATCATCAAATTTACCATGCTTTCTCTTATCTTCATGCCTACTATCCCACAACATCACAAGATCTCCAATACTGAAAGCTCTTTGGGTTTACCTTCTTATAAAACAACTTCTTCATTCTCTCTCTGAATTTGATATGCCTCCGATGGGATGCTCTTCTTGCTTCATCAAGCTTCAACAATCTGATTAATCCTTGCTTCATATGAACTGATTTCTTGATCTTCAAGTTGTTGAAAAAATTGAAATGAAGACAACTGTAGATGCAAGGGTAGCAGAGCTTGTTTTCCATATACAAATTCAAATAGGATTTTACCAGTAGCTCTTTTAGCAGTGATCCTATCAGCCCAAATAACAAACTTTAGTTGTTCACATCCACTTCTTCTTGTTCAATTCCAAAGTCCTTTTAATAATTTTCAACAAGTTTTTATTGCTAGACTCAGCCTGTCCATTTTCTTTTGGATTGTAGTTAGAAGCATATGTCAACTTTATTCCATATTCTTTGCAAATTTCCACTAAAGGTGCTAACCCTAAAACTCTTGGAATTATTAGCAACAATCTTGATTGGCACTCCAAATCTGTAGATGATATGATTTAATATGAAGTCCATTACAACTTGGTTTCATTGCACTTCCTAGTGGGGATTGCTTCCACCCATTTTGTGAAGAAATCAGTAGCTACCAAAATCCATTTGTGTCTAGCACTTGATGAATCAAATGATTTCACCAATGAAGTACAACCCCCATTGTTTTAAAGGAGCTTTAATTGATACATGCTATAAAGGGAGGGAGCCTAAAGATTTCATTCTTTCGGAGAAATGGTGACAACTCTCACATCTTCTAACCAACTGAGTTGCATCTTTAAAAAGAGTTGGCCACCAATAACCAGCCCTCAAAATCTTATGTGTGCAGTAACCCTCCCAGCAAAATGTCCTCCATATATTCCCCCATGGAAATCAACAATTATTTTGGGAGCTTCATCTTCAGTCACACATCTCAAGAGGATTCCTTCAGGGTTCTTCCAAGCCAACCCAAAGTTTGTAATGATATATTTTTGAGAATCTAGCTTGAGAGCTCTTTTCTTGATATCTTATTCAAATGTCTAAGGTAGCATAGGTGTTTGAGATAATAGATTACATCCTTGTACCACTCAGAGTTCAACGAATTTTTCAAGAACATCTTCCCTCTCTTCCTTCTTCTCTCATTTACTTCAGCATTCTACAAATTGCTTTCATCCATGAGCTTGGCAAGACCCAAACCTCTTACTAGCTTTGTGGTTTGAGATGTCCATATCATACTCCTACAATTTGTTAACCCACTATGGCTCATTTTTCTTGAAATCTCCATCTCTGATAAGACATCTTTTACCATTGTGTGAGGAACATAAGCAACAACTTTGGAACTCAAAATATAAGGTCTGAAAAGCCTCAGTTGCTTTCACCAATGCAAAGGCCTGCTTCTCCATGATTGTGTATTTTAACTCAGTTTCTTGTAATGAATTACTAAAGAATGAAAATAGGTATCTTTCAGACTTCATCATCATCCTTTTGCAACAAAAAAGATGAAATGGTGTGCTCAGAAGCAAAGGAGAAGATTTGGAAAGGTTTATTGTAATTTGGGGCTGCTAGAACAGGAGCATGCTTCAATGCTTCCTTGATTCCATCAAAAGCTTTAAGGGCAAGCCTCTTACCACTTGATATTATGGTCCTTCTTCAACATGGAAGTGATGGGGAGAGTCAAATAAACAAAATTAGACACAAACATTCTAATGAAATTGATCTGACCAAAGAAGGATTGGATTCCTTTCTTAGTCTTTGGAACCGGGATCTTGCTGATAGCTTCTATCCTTTGTGGATCAATCATAACTCCTTCTTTAAACACAATTTGTGACCAAGTATTTTTTATCTTTGCACTAAAAAATGACACTTCTTTGAATTGAGTAAAATGCCATATTCTCTACATCTGATCAACATTCTTGCCAAATGCTGCAAGTGGTCAATTCTTTTTCTAGAAAAAATAGTAATATCATCTTGATAAACAACAAGAAAATCATTGATATAAACAATTGAAAGCAACATCCACGACCCTTTGAAAATTATCTCCAACATTCATTAAATGAAAGGGAATCTTGACATAAACATATGTTCCCCACGGATTAGTAAAGGAAGTTTTAATCCTCTCTGATTCTTTGACAACAACTTGGTTATAACTGGAGAAACCATCTAAAGTAGAAAGAATCTCATAACCAGTCACTAATTGTAGCATGCTCTCCATGTTTGGTAAAGGATAGTTGTCCTTTATTGATGCTCTATTTAGATTTCTGAAATCCACACAAAGTCGGATATCTCCAATCTTCTTTCTAATCGGCACCAAGTTTGCAACCCAAGAAGACTACCTTGTGGGCTGAATGATTCCTCCATCCTCTCAACATTTTTCAATTCCTCTTGCATCTTGATAGAAAGGAGTGGGTTAATTGGAATTTTATTCTGTCTTGAATGGTTTGGCATCTTTCTCAAGAGGGATCTTCATGTTGGAATAATTCTTCTCTATATGCTTTAAGCTCGGAATAAGACAAATCTAAACAGTCTTGATATTGTTTCAATAATTGGATATAGGAATATTTTTCTTCCTTGTTTAAACCACTCCCTAGCCAAATCTTCCTTGGTTTTTCCTTTGTTCCCAAGTCATTCTCTTCAACATATCTAGATAAAAACATGTTTCTATTGATTACACAATGAGCATTTTTAAAATTTGACTCAAGAGCAACCAGCCCTTTGGGGATGGTGTTAGTCTTCAATTGAATGATATCCTTTCCAAACAAGGTTTCTTTTCCATCAACATTACACACCAATGGTTCCAAATCAATATGTTGATCCAAACACTCACCTTGGTGTCTGCAAAAACCTTTGATCTTGTAGCATCATCATCAAATACTTACCAATGCTTGATGTTATCAAGGATTTCAGGCCTAGTGAGTATTTCCTAAAACATTTTTACAGTTGGACAAGGATGGGATGAAACAGTATGTTTTTTTTTTTTTGTTTCCATGCACTACTAGGCCTATTTGAAAATCATATTTCCACTGCTCTAATTTTTGAATGAACCACCCAAGTTTTCCATGAATCTATGCATCTCAATCAGATTCCAAACTGCATGTAGGCTATTGCCATTTCATTCCCTGATTTTCCAGATCGTGCATACAATTTTCTAAAATGTTTGTCAACCAACTTGTGCTCATGGAATCATGTTTTATCTGGTTCTACATACTCTGAAAAAATGTCCATCCTTGTCAAAAAAATGCTATTTCTAGGGCATCCTTGGCATTTTCTAGTATTCCTCTGGGTCAATGATCATGTATGGGTCCATCATTTGTCTCGTCAAATTCTTTGTTCCTCTGGAACATGTCTGTATTGGTAGTTCCGTGGTGGGCTCTAATTGGCCGAAGGTTGGCAGAAAATTGTTCTACATTTTTTGTTTTCTACTTTCTTGGCAAAATGGTGAAACTGTGTTCCATGGCTCCACCTTCTTCCTTAAAATTGCCTGACATGAAGCATCATTTGATGTGTCGAAAAGGATCAGGTGGGGGAGCCTTGCAACAGTCTAAACTCTTGGATCATTGAAGAACACTTCATTTTTAGGCTCAAATGCTCATGTTTCTAAAATTCAAAAATTGGCCCGAAATCCCACAGCCAATCAGGAGTGGACAAGTGTCCTAAAAATAAAAAAGGGAGGAGTGGCACCGATAGGGGACTTAGACGTTTTTTAGCTCTATTTTTCAAAAAGTATATAAAAATCATCAACTCATCCCTATGTCCACGTCAGAGTGAATGGACACATGTTTGAAAAACAAATTTTTGGTTTGGATTTGGGATAGCGCTGGGATGACATGTGGAGGCTTTTTGAGATTTTTTTACCTCATGGAGGCCTCCACTTAAAATGTATTAAAGTGAGAATTTTTAAGAGCGGTCCCATGAGACCACCTCATAGCATGGACATGTGGTGCCTTCTGAAAAAGTTTTAAGAATGGGGAGCAGATATCACCGGAACAGGTCACTTTGCAAGTTTTACACTCATTAAATGTTATAAAATTTTAAAAAATGGGATGCATCTCAAGGTGCTCCATGATCACACGATGGACAGTGTGACGAAGGCAAAGAGAAGGGTCAGGCGGGCTAGTCGGAGGAAACTTGAGATTTTTTTCCTCTTGTATGCAAAAAAGACTTAGAATGGATCAGATTAGAGCTCGCATGGCTCTATGAGTAAAAGTCAGAAGGAGATCATCGTGGAGGAAGTTAAAAATCGAAGGCACGTAGGCCCGCAGAAGAAAAATGAAATTTTTTCCCTTAGTGAGGGAAAAGGGAGTTAAAGACATGAAATAAGACCCGCAAAATATTATTAATAGAGACCCACTTTAGACACATGTCAAGTGGAAAATACAGAGGTGTGGGCCGCGTTGGGAAAAAAGTGTTTTATTTTACTTTTTTTCTAAAATAGATGACAAAATGTGATAGAATTGAGCCACGATTCCAATGTAGAGCCAGTCATATTGCACCACGTGTCAGGCACCAAATTTCAAGGGCAGAGCGGCGTAGAGGAAATCAAGTCAATTTTTTCCTTTTTTCCAAAAGTAGTTAAAAAGGTCAAAAAGTTACGTCCCAAATTCATTCCCAGGTCATATTTTGACTCGTGGAGGGCCCAGATTTGAAGTTGAGAAAGAGCATATCAAGGGTAACTGTACATTTTTCACTAGTTTGGCTGCCATTTTTATCTCTAGAAAGTGTGGAAGATGTAAATTTTGCATCATTTTTCATCAATGTTTTGTTTCCAATTTGTGTCCTTTATGGCCTGCAAAGATCAATGCATTAGTGGTTTTAGGGATTCAATTTGCATGAATTTGAGGTGTTTTTGAAATAAATTTTTACTCAGGCCTATCGTGAAAACTGTGAAATATCAAACTATAAAGTTTCAAAATCAAATTTTGGAAGGGATAAGGATGAAGTGATGAAATGGAAGGGGTATGCATGCTTGGCAGAATGGAAAACATATTTCCACTTTGAAGAATGATGAAATTTTCATAATGATTCACCTTTTAAAAGAACAACTAGCATCTTTTTGTGAGTTTGCTAAATGTCATTTTCCAGAAATATGGCAAAGCAAAGGTGCTTCGAATATTCCACTTTTGGAGGGAAGATTTGAGGGGCAAAGTGAGTGAGTGAGTGAAAGTTATATATCGCATGAATTTTTCATGCAAATGGTTGGAGAAACTTAGAATTTTCATGGGAAAATCTGGGAAGAAGCCCATTCTATGAGAAGCCACATGAGAACCATTTTAATTCCTTTTTTGCATCAAATTTGTATCATGTTAGGTTGGTTGCAGATGTATAGCCGCTAAATAGCTCTAAGATTGTTCTTGTAACATTCCTCTGCTTATAATTTTGGTCATTTTTGGATTAGTTTGTGCTGTCTCTGGGAAAAATTTGCATACACTTATATTTCAGAATGCTTTCAATTTGTATTTCTTGTTCCTTTTGCAATCTGGTGTTTAGAGTTTCTTTCATCATGCAGGTCTCATTATTGTGATAGCTTAGTTGTGTTTGCAATCCCAAGATCAGAAGATATTTCATCTGATAAAGGGATAAAATAATTTAAATTCACTCTACCTTCCTTGATACAGAGATTATTTGTAAATCTATGGGTGCACCTTAGGTATGATAAAATAGAAATTTCTAAATGCTTAACTGATTCATCTAGCTCAAGCTTTTAGGATAGACCATCAGATATTGTGTGGAAGAGTGCAGATCTGGGATTCCATTTGGTGCACATATCTTGGTTGAAGGAAAACCTTAACCTCTTTGAAGAATTTTGTTGTTTGGGTTTTTTTTTTTCATGTTTGGTAAAGGTCGTCAAAGAAGTTGGAAAATTCTGGTTAGTCTTGTCTAAAAATATCCCACCCCAAAATTCATTTAAATCACCTAATCCCACCTATAATAACCCTGCATGTTGCATTACATGTCAACAAAAGAACACAATCCATTTATAAAAATGCACAAAGCAAATCAGGATCATACCATGTCTCTAGTAGCCTCAAACTTGTCTTGAAATCATTTCCATCATTTAGTAGTGACAACTCTGTTGAGTTTGAATAATGGAAAAGTGGTCATGTTTTCCCAAGGCCATCTCCATACAATATGCACATTATAAGGATATCTTCACCTCCTTCACAAAATAGAGGCTGTAATATATGTTCTCTTACCTTGGTTGAGAGGCACAACCTAAAATAGTGAGGATAAGATAAAATCCTTTCAAGGTGCTACCCACTTCTTCAAAGCCTGAGTGCTAATAAGTCAGATAAATTTATTCCCTGGCTACAAAACGAAATATAAATCATTTATCTGCCTCTTAGTGTCTTGTAAAATTCATGATGCTTCTCAAGTTATGAAGGATATTAAATCTTGGTACCAACACGTTTTTGGCACCACTACCGGAGAGTATTTCAGTATTTCAAAGCCCTGGTAATACGTTTTATGTGATTTATGTGCAAATACATTATTGAGCTTCATTTTCTAGTTAGATTTATAAGGATGGAATGAAGTGTATAGTTTTGAGTTTAATATTTTCAAGTGTCTCCAATTTTTTGTTTCAAACTTTGCACCATAGTTGAAAAATTGAATAAAAGAAGATCAGATCTGTTAAAGCTTTGGATAGTGTTGATATTTGCAGTCATTTAATAGATCTTCATTGTGCATTTGCATAAACTAGGGTGAAAGTCATTAGTGGCGACTCCTTGTTGTTATATTTTTGATAAATACCAGTACCTTATCATACATTAAGTGAAGTTTGTCCCATAAAATCTGTAAACTTGGAAGGAAGAAGATCTTTCTTCAGGAGAGACCCAAGTAGAAACTTATTTCAAGAATTGGGAAGGACAATTTTAGAGGAAATAAAAGTTTGGAAGGTTGTTGGAGGTTAAACATCAAGCAAAGGAATATCCATTGGTGAGAGATATCAACCTTTGATAGAGGATTATCACTCTTCTTCCAGTGATTCTGATTCAAGCAATATTCTCATAAACTTGTTTACTTCAACTAGTGAAGGTCCTTCTGTTGTACATGATTAGTTCCTTCTTCAATCCGCACTTGTGTGTTTCAATTCTAATAAAACTTTATAAGAAAATTAGCTTCTAGAGAATACCAATCTTTTGAACTAAATTCTTGAGCCCCAAAGACCACGCACTCCTCATCAACTTGTGTCACCTCCAAGATCACCTCCACTAAAAAACATGGCTCATCCTCCACCTAGGCCTCCATTTGTGGTCAACACCTTTGGCCCAATAAATTTTAGGGGAATGGCTGGCTATCCTAATGCTGTGCCTCAGGATTTCAGAAGTAGATTGCCAAAGTTCCAAGGGAATAATGCCATAACAGGTGACCAACATTTGAAATTCTTTATTAATATAATGGAGGATTTTGAAATTGGATTTTAGGATGTGTACATTAAATTGTTTGTCCACACTTTAGAGGAGGATGATATGGATTGGTACAAGGCCTTGCTGGATAATTCTATTGATTCATGGGCTGAAATGCAAAATGCATTTAGGCTGCAATATGGTGACAAGACTGATCCCAGGTTCCTTTTATCAGAGTTTGAGAATATCAAGAAGAACCCAAATGAATCGGTCCATGAATTCAACACAAGGTTTAATAAAACTTTGAGGAGATTGCTAGTGAATTTAAGGCCATGTGATGAATCTTGTTTGATAAAATATTATGATGCATTTGATAAAAAGGCTGCATATTACTTGATGTATAAGAACCCTGATAATTTAAGGCAGGACTTCACCATGGCACTTCAAATTGAGAACAATATCAAGGCTGTTGGGAAACCTCCTAAGAGAGAGGGAGTTAAATTGGTAAACCATGAGAAGCCTCAAGCAAGAAAGAGTGTAGACTTGGAGGAAGTGGTGAAAAATTTGGCAGGGGTTGTTAAAGAGATTTCCTACAAGTTGGCAAGAGCTGAGAAGGGAATTGGACAAAATTCACAAGGTCAGCCTAGGAAACAAGCACAAGATTGACTCAAAAATCGCCATAGGAATGAGCAGAGATTTTATGACAAAGGTAAAGGGCCTATTGGATTTGGGAATAGGAAATCTCAGGCCAAGGAAAGTAAGGTAGTGCCTGATCCGTTAAATGCTAGAGCGGCTGCTGTTGATGATGCAAATCATATTGACTAGTGTGATAGATGTTTATTACCCCATCTTCCATGTGGAACAGATCAAAAAATTGAAGAGGAAGATGATGATTGTAATACAGATGATGATGCTTGCATGACGGACTACCCTAGAAACTAAAGTCAAGGAGAAACATCCAATGAAGTGATAAGTGCAAGGTCTGATACTAGCTTTTGGGATTGCATCCAATGGGTACATATTTTTCCTCCTTATGTTTTAGAAATTGATAATGTACAAGCCTTTGAGCTGCCCAATAATTATTTTGAATACTTGAGGGCATTGATGATCAAGAAGTATGATGGAGGTATACCCTCAGAAGAGGATAGGCAACTGCTTATGAATGCTGTGGTAGCCCAAGAGAAGGAGTATAACAAGAGAAGTAAGGCTATCAAGGGATCTGGGCCTCAAGTGAAAAATAAAACCCCATTGCTTTCTTATATCTCAAAAGAGGTTCCTAAGAAAGAAACATCTGCTAAGAGCCCTGCTGTCCCAAGAAAAAGTTATGCTTCACCCCATGCTCAAATTGTTAAAAACCTTGTGCCATCTGATGAAATTTCCATTCCACCTTCCACTACTGTTTTGCCTAAATACATTCTTTATGACATCGCTCAAGTTTTGAGCCAAATCAAGGTCAGTGTTCCAATTGTTGAGCTACTTAGAATCCCTGAGCACAAGAAGAGAGCACTTGAGTATTTGGGATTGAAGGAGGAGAAGGCTACCGTGAAAAGGAATGTGAATGTTGTAGAAACTCCACTTGCTATTGTAGAGGTAGGAAAGACATTAGCATTGGAAGAATTTGGTGAACCACCGGAGGTATATTTGGGAACATCCTTGGTTGAATCTCAGCTGAGTGTTGACTCTTTCTTCACAACTTTGATCATCAAGGACATGTTGCTACATAATTATATGTTTGACTCCAGGGCATCATGCAATGTCATGCCTTTGGAAGTTATGAATGAGTTAGATATCAAAGTAACAATAGTGTATGGAAAGTACACTGCCATGGATTCCAGGGAAGTGCCAGTTGTTGGATGTGTCAAAGGTTTGGTGGTGCAACTTGCAGCCTATCCGGGTAAGAATTTGAAACTTGATGTTGTAATTGTCGATTGCCCTGCCAAATGGGGTATGTTGTTGTCAAAAAAGTGGGCTGTAAGTGTTAGAGGGAGTGTCCAAATGGATATGTCTTTTGCCACCATTCCCATTGAAGGTAGCCTTGTAAAATTATATGAAGAGAAGAAGATGTTGCATCTAATTGAGGATCTAAACAATGTTTCTTATGAAGTATTATTTGTTGATGTTGATGTTGATAATTTTATTGGGTTTGATGATGGTAAGGAGCACAAGATGGATCAGTGTAAGTGTCTTGAAGAAGTAGGCTCTCCATGGACTGTTATTTGATGGAGCTTGCTCCAAATTTGGTAATGGTGCTGGTGTTGTTTTGATCTCTCCAAGAAAAGAGGAATTTGTTTTTTCTTTCAAACTTAACTTTGAATGCACCAATAACATAGTTGAGTATGAGGCATTATTGTTAGGGCTAAGGATTTCTTGGAAGTATGGCGTAAAGGATGTCATTGTAAAAGGAGATTCTGAGTTGGTTGTCAAACAAGTTAGAAAACTGTATGCAACAAAAAATTAGCGAATGAAACAATACAAACACGCAGTTTGTGATTTGATTGAGATGTTTGATTCCTTCAACATTGTTCATCATGAAAGAAGTTTAAATATGATTGTAGATAGGCTAGCAGTGTTGGGGTCAAGATTTGAAAATTGTACCATTTCCCCATATTGTGAATATAATGTTGAAATACTCATTAGGCCTGCAGTCCCTGATAACATCAAGCATTGGCAAGTATTTGATGATGATGCTCAGGTTCAGAGGTTTTTGTAGAACAAGGGTGAGTTTTTGGATAGACATATTGATTTGGAACCATTAGTCTGTAATGTTGATGGAAAAGAAACCTTTTTTGGCAGGGATATCATTCAAGTGAAGAATAACACCATCCCTAGAGGGTTGGTTGATCTTGAGTCAAATTTTAACAACGCTGATTGTATAATCAATAGAAACATGTTTGCATCTTGAGATGTTGAAGAGCATGACTTGGGAACAAAGGACAAACCAAGGAAGATTTGGTTAGGGAGTGGTTTAAACAAGGAATAAAAATAGTCCTATATCCAATTATTGAAACAATATCAGGATGGTTTGGCTTGGTCTTATTCCGCGCTGAAAGCATATAGAGAAGACTTGTTCCAACATGAAATCCCTCTTGAGAAAGATGCCAAACCATTTAGATAGAAGAAAAGGCCAATTAACCCACTCCTTTCTCTCAAAATGTAAGAGGAATTGAAAAATTTGAGAGATGGAGGAATCATTCAACCCACAAGGTATTCTTCTTGGGTTGTAAAACCTGGTGTCGGTCAGAAAGAAAAATGGAGACATCAGACTTTGTGTGGATTTTAGAAATCTAAATAAAGCATCAATAAAAAACAACTATCCTCTACCAAACATGGAAAACATGCTGCAATTAGAGACTGGTTCTTGAATGCTTTCTACTTTGGATGGTTTATATTATCCAAAATAAGCCCATGCTTGTTTTGGTTAACTTGCCTTCATTCTTCCCTCCTTTTGCTGCAGGCAGATTTTTGTAATTTTCAAGCACTCAAAAGTTCCTAGAGATGGCTTCATCAGATAGGATTTTTCTTCCCCTTTCCAGAAAGGTAAAGAAGTCCTCCTAACTCCAAATATTTTGAAAGTTATGGCTCGGTGGAGGTGGGATGCAAATTTTGCCCAAGGATGAAGGCGGGTTCATGGGTTGGTGGAAGAAAACATGACACTTAGCCCTTTTGGATAAAAGGTGTAAAGTCAAAAACCAGCCCACAGGCCCATGGAGGAGAATGGAGAAAATTGGTTAAGGCCCCCACATTGAATCAGGAGGTGCCACGTGTCCACGTCGTTAGCGAGAGTCAGGGGAAGGGAAGGATTTTCAGGTTTTTGCCAAAACTGCAAAAGCGTAAAAATGAAAACTTGAACCCGTAGTCCCATCGACTAATAGGGTGGTGCCACGTGTCCATGTTGTCATTGGGAGTCAGGCCCGTAGAGAATCTTGAGAAAATTTTCCAATTTTGTGAAAAGAGGCAAATGTTGTTTTGAGCCCGCGACCGAACTAGAGAGCGCCACGTGTCTTGGAGCGGCGGGGCCCCAGAGGATTTTTGGAAAACTTTCCAATTTTGTGGAAAAGGGAAAAATTTAAAGTTTTGGCCCATGGACCCATTTTCAAATCTGATTTGCTGCCATTTTTTGACCTAATTTGTGCCTTGAAGTTTGTGCCCAAATTTATGCCCTGATTTTACCCTAAATCTTCAGATGGGCATATCTTTCGATCTAGAGATCATATTTGGGAAAAATCAGACTCGTTGGAAAGATATTGATCTCCTATATGCATTGGAGGCATAAAAACATCATTTTTGTAGGATTCAAGAAAGAAAAATTGAAAAATGTCTTTCATGCCTTTAATGTGAACCAGATTGCTTCGAATGGGTCATTTTTTGCTCAATCCACCATGGTTGCTTTCTCCCACATGCCAAGGATGAAGAATCAACTCGATTTGAAGAAGGAAAAACCTAAAACATCTTCTCATGCCATTAATCCAAGATCAGATTACTTTCAGAGCTGTGTTTCACCAAATTCATCATTTTTCTCCAATAGGCAAACAAAGAAGCAGAGGAGTCGATTCAATGAGTTTGCAAGCCAATTTGAAAGGAATTAATGGTAGATTGTTGAATTATAAGATTTTATTTTCTTCCTCCTTTGTTTTCTCTCTCCTTTCTTTAGCTATAAATGGAAATGATTCAATCCTTTGTTTTGTTGGATGTTTTTCTCTTGTAGGGATCCCCTTTTCTCCTTAGACACATATTTTTGCCTCCTTGCCATTGTAATGCATCGTATTAAAAACTAGGAATGATAATACATGCTTTGTGAATGATTTTTCAATCCTTTCATGTGTTAGTATTGTCTTATGATCCTTCATTATATCTTGGCAATCTGTGCATGTTCTGTGTTACATTCTTATGGTCTGTGTTATTTACAAAACAAAATTTCATCACTCCTTTGGTGTATCACCATTTTAGCTTATTTTTGTTTCCCCTTTTTGCATCTTTTAAATATCTCCTTGGAATCTAGAGTAGGATTTAGCATTGAACCTCTACAAAATTCATGCATACACCTAAATAGAGGAGTAAGAACTAGCTTTCTCTGGAGAGTTTTCTCACCTTGCAAGGTCCCACACCTTGGAGAAAACTCAATGTTGTGCAATCACACTGAATGACCCAATTCTGGACTGCATATCTGAAGGTCATTTAGGGGGTGCTGTAGATTTGCACTAACTATTTTGGTATGCCCAGTGGGACCTTAGAGGTCTTCATCTTCATTGCAACAAACTTGATGTGCAATTGTTGTAAGTTTCTTACTTTAAAGAGTCTTGATTTTCACATTTGTCGACTAAAAAAGGATAGAATCAACTAGTTTTAGTAGTCCAAGCTTGAAGATTCAAGAGAAGGATCCAAACAAAGTCAAGGATCAGAGAAGAGGGGTTGTTTAACTATCTGTAATTATCCCCAAAAAGAGGAGAAAGGGGAAGAAGGATTCAAAGGTCTCCATCTCCACCAAATAGAACTCTATCAACTCCTCCACCTTGTAGATATTTCATCTAATCAACAAGGGTTCTCAAGCCAATCAGAATGGCAAAACCCAATCCTTATGTCAACTTTACTAGCAGCAGCCCACTTGCTCTCAATGCACAAAACCCAGTTCCAATTGTAGCATTGAAGAACATCACATACTTTACTGGAGAAAATCAGACCACTCCTGGTGATCATGTCAAAGACATTGCTAATGTTTGTGTAATCCATGAGATTGTTGAGATAAAAATTGCTGTCAAATTGCTGACATATTCATTCAAAGGGAAAGCCTTGCAATGGTTCAGGAGCCTTGAGGCGGGTTCTATTCAAAATTAGAACCAGTTGTACACAACCCTCCATAACCAATTTGGAGAGAAAGGGGACAACTTGTCTCTATTGGAGTAATTGACAACTATCAAGAGAGCTCCCAATGAGTAGCTAATAGACTTAAATCTTAGATTTCAAAGAACATGGAATAGAATCTCATTGGTAGTGAGGCCAACAACTCAAGGTGCTTTCTTATACTTTCTCAAGGCTTTAATTCTGACATTTCTATGTTGATCCAATCCATGGGAGGTGCAACTCTACCTATAGTTTACAACATCGCCATTAGGGCTGAGAATTGTTTGATCCAAGCTGGTAAAATTGCACCTAGGCCTCTTATGCCCTTATATCCAGAGTTGGGAAGCCCAAATACTAGTCAAGCACCTACTTTAGCTCCTATTCCCACTGCCAGAAACTAGAGTTCAAATGAAACTTCTACTTCATCCTCTAGTTCCTCAAATGAGCTTCAAGAAGTTATGAAACAATTGCAAAATTTGGGCAACGAGCTGGTTACGCTCAAGAGATAGCAAGCTCAAAGTTTTAGGCCTTCTTATCAGCCTCAAACTCAGCCTAGTAGACAACCATATTAGCCTAATAGGCCACCCAACCCAACTATAAATCAAAAGCAAGTAATGCCTCCTGCCAATAGACTATTTCAACCCTATAACCGTAATGTTGCATCTACCTCTAAAGCCTTAGTGCCAGTGCAAAATAATATAGCTCAAGAGAATGACTGGTGTTTCCCATGCAATGAACCTCGTAACCAATCTATGTGCTTCAATGGTGCTTTGAACCAAGCCTTGATGGTGACAACAACTGGTGTAGAGAGTGAAGCAAGTCGAGAAACAAACCAACAACAAGGGACATCTCAACAAGATACAACTCCAAATGAGACTACACTTGTGAATTGGTAGGATGAAGATTTTTGTGGTATGAATCAAACACCTTCTCAAAGTGTAGTAGCTAACACATGGTCAAAGAAGATGAATATTGGTTTAGGGTAGTCGTTAGGCCCAAGTGATTCACAACCTTCCATCACTCCACAAGGTGTTGGCAAGCAAAATGCAGTTCCAAATGTGCAAGGACAGCCCAAGCCACCTTCTAGACTAGCTCAAATGCCAGTTGTTGTAGCCCATGTACAAGAAAATAATGTGCAGACTAAAGGGCAGAAAAGAGATGGTTCATCCCCATTTAACATCATTGAACAAATGAAGAATACCAATGTGAACATATCTATGTGGGAGTCACTATCCATCCCAGGACAAAGGGATCTATTACAAGCTACCATGAAGAATTGGTCAACCTCAAATCAGCTAGCTCATATGCAAGAGAAGGTACTCACAAATGCTACTCAGCCTAAGGGGAATCATGGAGGAAAACAAGGTAAAATTTTGAAGCCCCCTCCATTCTATGTTTCATTGATCATTGGGGATAAACTAGTACATAATTGTATGATTGATTCTAGGGAAAGTAGTTCCGTGATGGCCAAGAAAATAGCTAATTAGCTGAGCCTTCAATATGAATTCATATCCAAGGGGGTGGTGCAATTAGATGGGAAAATAGTAGCAATAGTTGGGGTAATTAAATATTTGAGCCTTACTTTGCATGCATGCCCTAATGTCACTGTTTTGCAAGATGTGTTGGTGATAGATTTGCCACCACTCTTTGCCATATGTTTGTCAAGGGATTTCACAGCTAGAATTGAAGGCTACCTATCTACTAATTGGTCACACATGCTATTTAGGACAAGGTATGGAGCCAAGGCCACAATCAGGTCTGAACCTATTGCAAACTTTCACATTGAGCCTCATACTCCAAGCCCAATCAATGCCAACTGTTCAGCGTTTGATCAAGAGGATTATCCAAGCACACATGAAGCTAACACCAAAGTTGGAAGCATTTCAGATTTGACTCTTGATGAATGGGAAAGAAAGGTACATGCTTTTGATCCCTACAAGGAAATGGAGGAATCTGAACTAGGAGTCTATTACATGCATGAAGAAAATCAGCCTCTTCCTAGCATCACCAAGGCACACCATAGAGATGACAATGAGGTATGGCAATTTTTATTTGATGGATCAAGAAGTAGACAAGGTTTAGGAGGAGGAGCTATGATTGTTTCACCTTAAGGCATTAAGTATTATTAAGCTTTTAGATTTCAGTTTGCATGTTCTAACAACACTGTTAATATGAAGCTTTGATACATGGATTGCATTGGTCAAGGAAGAGAGGCATAAAAAACTTACAAGTATTTGGTGATAGTGAGCTGATTGTTAATCAAGTTAAAGGACAACATGCTGCCAAGAATGACCTGCTCAAAAGTTATAAGAATAGGGTGTGGGATCTCATTGAGGATTTTGAGGGCTTTGGCATCAAATCCATCCCTAGGTAAGAGAACCAAGCTGCTGATAGGCTTGTAACAGTTGAAGCAACTTTTGATGTTGTGGAGAGTATCAAAAGAGATAAAAGGAAGCCAAACATCCATGTGATTGTGAGGCCATCAGTGCCAGAAAATAATGCAAGTTGGCAAGTGTTTGAGAGTGACCAACAAATCATCAATTTCTTGCAAGAGGAAGATGAGTTCTCAGCCAAAAATTAGGAAAAGTTGGAACAACAGTACGGTGATCAAGTGGTACAGCTGAGAACCAACAAACTACCAAAATGACTTGTGACTTTAGAGTCTATCGTTAATCCTAATGATCAATTTAGGAAGGAGAAATCAAACATTCAAGTCAAGGGAGAGGATTCAGAGCCCATCTCAGTTGGAGAAGGCAAGTCACTTCAAATTGGTAAAGTGGCAACCGAGCAAGAAAGGTATGAATTCATGCAACTTTTCCAAGAGTTCCCGGATGTATTCTCTTGGAGCTATGAAGACTTGAGAGGTTTCAATCCCAAGCTAGCTCAACACACAATTGAACTAGATCCAAGTGCTAAGCCGATCAAGAAAAAACATAGACCAGTCAATCCACACATTGAGCCTCTCATGAAGAAGGAATTGAATAAGTTAATAGAGGCAAGTATCATATTCCCCATAAGGCATTCAAGCTGGGTTGAAAACTTGGTTCTAGTTAGAAAGAAGAGTTGAGAAATCAGGTTGTGTGTAGACTTTAGAGATTTAAATAGAGCATCCCTCAAGGATCACTACCCACTTCCTTCTATGGAGCAGATTTTGCAAGTTGTTGTTGGATCTAAGAGGTTTTCATTGCTAGATGGTTATTCACGGTATAATCAGATCATGGTAAAGGAAGATGATCAGTTCAAAACAACCTTCACCACCAAATGGGGAACCTATGTATATAGAAAAATTCTATTTGGTCTGTCTAATGCCAGAGCTACTTTCCAAAGGGCAATGGATATGGCATTCAAGGGAATGATCAACAAAATAGTGTTGATATACCTAGTTGATATTACTGTATTTTCTAAAAGTGCAGAGACCATCTCTTTCATTTGAGACAAGTGTTCCAAAGATGTAGAAGATTTGGGGTATCCTTGAATCCCAAAAAATGCATATTCCTAGCTCATGAAGGCAAGCTCCTAGGCCACATTATTTCCAAAGAAGGGTTAACAATTGATCCAGAGAGGGTTGAAGCAATAAGATCACTGTCATTGCCAAGTCATAAGAAGGCTCTTCAAAGTTTCTTGGGAAGAATCAATTTTGTTCAAAGGTTTGTTCCAAACTTTGCAGCCCTTGTCAAGCCAATAACTATGATGTTGAAGAAAAGTATGGAATTCAAATGGACACTTGAAGGTAAGGAAAGATTCGAGGCAATCAAATAAGCTATCTCACGGGATCCAACTCTTATCAACCCAGATTTCTCCAAAGAATTCATCCTTTATGCATTTGGCAGTGGTGATACAATTTCTACAATTTTAGTACAATAGAATGAAGAAAATGCAGAGTAGCCAATTGCCTTCTTTAACCAAAGCTTGGAGGACTATGAAGTAAGGTATTCCTTCATTGAGAAACATGTTCTTACAGTGATTAGGAGCTTAAATAAATTTAAGCATATAGTTTTAAAAAACAAGGTTCAACTACTAGTTTATCATGTGGGAGTTAAATACTTCCTCCTCAACAAAGATCTAAATGAAAAACATGCAGGGTGGATTACTCATGTCATGGAGTATGACATTGAGATCAAAGTCACCAAGTTGGTCTGAGGAAAGGGATTGTGTGAGCAATTGGCCTTGAGTCAACCAATTGAAGCAAGCAAAGAGAAGAATGTTGTTTTGGTGCTGCAAGACAACCAAGAATAAAGATATGTTTAAGAAGAAAATGGTCGTGTGCTCACTCTTTGCTGGACCCAAGACATAATTCACTTCTTACAAACAGGCCTATGCCCTTTAGAGATGAACAAAACCAAAAGAAGACACTTCAGATTGCAGACTATTCTGTATGTACTTGTTGATGGTGTCTTGTTCAAAAAAGGTATCAATGGAGTGTTACTAAGGTGCATTGGGACAAATCAGATTGAGAAAATGTTAGAAGAGTTCCATAATGGATCAGCTGGGGGTCATTTTGCTCCAAGAGTGATAGCTCTCAAGATCATGAAGGCTAGTTATTATTGGCCCAAAGTGTTTAGTGATTGTTATGCATGGATCAAGAGGTGCAAGAATTGTGCATTCTTCACAGGAAAAGAGAGGTTAGCAACACTTCCATTGCACCCAATCGCAGTTGACTAGCCATTCATGTAATGGGGTTTGCACTTCATTGGAGTCATTAATCCAAACTCAAGCCAAGGGCACAAATGGATTCGAACAGCAACAGACTACTTCGTCAAATGGAATAAGGTGGTGGCACTCAAAGAGGCAAATGAATCTAGCATTCTAGACTTCTATGAGGGGATAACAACTAGATTTGGTATACTTGCCACTATAATATAAAATAATGCATTGACATTCATAGGATCAAAGGTAACTGAATGGGATGTTAGAAATGGGATCTATTTGAGCACTTCTTTAAATTATTACCCTCAAGGTAATGGCCAAGCTGAGTCCACAAAAAAGAATCTATTAAGGATCATTAAGAGGAATCTTGATGAAAATCAGAGGACTTGGCACACTAAGCTCAAATCAGCTCTATGGGCTAATAGGATAACTCCTAAGAGATCCACAGGTAACTCTCCATTCAGACTTGTTTATGGGAAAGAGGTAGTCTTGCCTATATCACTTGAGTTGCCAACATTAGAACTCATGAAGCAATTAGAATTGTTGGAGTGTGAGCCCATGGAGGGTATATATATGCAAAATTGATGGAACTCCAAGAAACCAGAGAACATGCAGCCTAAACAATGGAAAAGGACCAAGCATTGATCAAGAGAAGGTTTGATAAGAAAGATAACGCTAGAAATTTCCAAGTTACAGATTTAGTGTTGAAATGGGATGCAGACCGAGCAAAGCCAGGAAGGCATTCAAAATTTGATTCCATTTGGAGTGGCCCCTACATGGTCACAAAATGCAAAAAAAACAACAATGCCTTCCAATTTTCTACATTGGATGGTGAGGAACTACAGATTCCAGTTAACAGAATCCATCTAAAGCATTGCCACTAGAAGGGAAACTTCTCACCTTGTACATATTATCTTAGATTATTTTCATTCCTCGAAGTGCTTATGCACATTATTTTGTTGTAGCTTAGATTTACGTTTCCCTAAGTGCTTTGGCACAAGTTTTGCTGCCCTAAGGATGCATCTTTTGCAGATCATGTTCTAGGTCAAAGTAATTTTCTACTCTCACAAACTTCATATTAGAGATTTTCTAATGAATTGAGAGTAACAAGCAGTTAAGTTCATGAATCCATTTCCCAATGGATTTCTTCAGGCAACTGGTCACTTCATCCAGCAGGCAGATGACCCCTTTGAGTCACCAAAATTGTTATCCAAAATAAGCCCATGCTTGTTTTGGTTAACTTGCCTTTATTCTTCCCTCCTTTTGCTGTAGGTAGATTTTTTCAACTTGAAAGCACTCAAAATTTCCTGGAGATAGCTTCATTAGATAGAATTCCTCCTAACTCAAAATATTTTGAAAGTTACGGCTCGACGGAGGTGGGATGCAAAGTTTGCCCAAGGATGAAGGTGGGTTGGTGGAAGAAAACTTGACACTTAGCCCTTTTGGCTAAATGGTGCAAAGTGAAAAATAAGCTAGTGGGACCATGAAGGAGAATGGAGAAAATTGGTTAAGGCCCCCGCATTGAATAAGGAGGTGCCACGTATCCACGTTGTCAGCGGGATTCGAGGGAAGGGAAGGATTTTTAGTTTTTTGCCAAAACCGTAAAAGCACAAAAATGAAAACTTGAACCCGCGGTCCCATCGACCAATAGGGTGGTGCCACATGTCCACGTCATCAGTAGGAGTTGGGCCCATAGATAATCTTGGGAAAATTTCACAATTTTGTGAAAAGAGGCAAAATGTTGTTTTGAGCCCATGGCCGAACCAGAGAGTGCCACGTGTCTCGGAGTGGCGGGGCCGCAGAGGATTTTTGGAAAACTTTCCAATTTCACAAAAAAGGGAAAAAATTAAAATTTAGGCCCATGGACCCGTTTTCAAATCTAATTTTCCACCATTTTTGACCTAATTCATGCCTTGAAATTTGTGCCCAAATTTATGCCCTGATTTTTCCCTAAATCTTCAGATGGGCATATCTTTCGATCTAGAGATCAGATTTGGGAAAAATTAGACTCATTGGAAAGATATTGATCTCCTCTATGCATTTGAGGCATAAAAACATCATTTTTGTAGGATTAAAGGAAGAAACATTGAAAAATGTCTTTCATGCCTTTAATGTGAACTAGATTGCTTTGAATGGGTCATTTTTTACACAATCCACCATGGTTGCCTTCTCCCACACACCAAGGATGAAGAATCAACTCAATTTGATGAGGGAAAACCCTAAAACATATTCTCATGCCATTAATCCAAGATCAGATTGCTTTGAGAGTATGTGTTTCACCAAATTCATCACTTTTTTCTCCAACACGCAAAATCAAGAAGTAGAGGAGTTGATTCGACGAGTTTACAGGCCAATTTGAAAGGAATTAATGGTGGATTGTTAAATTAGAAGATCTGATTTGCTTCCTCCTCTATTTTCTCTCTCCTTACTTCATCTATAAATTGAAAGGATTCGATCCTTTGTTTTGTTGGATGTTTTTCTCTTGTAGGGTTCCCGTTTTCTCCTTAGCAAGTGGATTAGTGGAGTTTTAGACCTCTCATATAGGCTGCATCACATATTTTTGCCTCCTTTCCATTGTAATGCATCGTATTAAAAATTAGGCATGATAATACATGCTCTGTGAATGATTTTTCAATCCTTTCATTTGCTATTATTGTCTTTTGATCCTTCATTATATCTTGGCAATCTGTGCATGTTTTGTATTACATTCTTAAGATCTGTGTTATTTTTAAAACAAAATTTCATCACTCCTTTGGTTTATCACCATTTTAGATTAGTTTTGTTTCCCCTGTTTTCATCTTTTAACTCTGTCTCCTTGGAATCTAGAGTAGGATTTAGCATCGAACCTCTACAAAATTCATGCATACACCTAAACAGAGGAGTAAGAACTAGCTTTCTCTGGAGAGTTTTCTCACTTTGCAAGGTCCCACACCTTGGAGAAAACTCAATGTTGTGTAATCACACTAAATGAACCAATTCTGGACTACAGATCTAAAGGTCATTTAGGGGGTGCTGTAGATTTGCACTAACAGTTTCTCCGGTTATAACCAAGTTGTTGTCAAAGAATCAGAGAGGATTAAAACTACCTTTACTACTCTGTGGGGAACATATGTTTTTGTCAGGATGCCCTTTGGTTTGATGAATGTTGGAGCTAATTTTTAAAGGGCCATGGACGTTACTTTTGATGGCTATATCAATGATTTTATTGTTGTTTATCAAGATGATATTACTATTTTTTTCTAGCAAAAGAATTGACCACTTGCATCATTTGGAAAGAATGCTGATCAAATGTAGAGAATATGGCATTTCATTCAATCCAAAGAAGTGCCATTTTGGAGTGCAAAGAGAAAAACTACTTGGTCACATTGTGTCTAAAGAAGGAGTTATGATTGATCCACAAAGGATAAAATCTATCAGCAAGATCCCGGTTCCAAAAACTAAGAAAGAAATCCAATCCTTATTTGGTCAAATCAATTTCATTAGAAGGTTTCTGTCTAATTTTGTTGAGTTGACTCTCCCCATTACTTGCATGTTGAAGAAAGACCAAAATATTATTTGGGAAGAGGCTACCCTTAAATATTTTGATGGAATCAAGGAAGCATTGAAGCATGTTCCTGTTCTAGCAGCCCCAAATTATAAGAAACCTTTCCAAATATTCTCCTTTGCTTTTGAGCACACCATTGCATCTGTTTTGTTGCAAAAGGATGATGATGGAGCTAAAATACCTATTTCATTCTTTAGTAAGGCATTGCAAGCAACTAAGTTGAAATACACAATCATGGAGAAACAAGCATTTGCCTTGGTAAAAGTAGCAAAAGTTTTTAGGCCTTATATTTTGAGTTCCAAAATTGTTGCTTATGTTCCTCACACAATGGTGAAAGACATCTTATCAGAGATGGAGATCTCAAGCAAAAAGGTGTAGATGGGTCAAAAAATTGCAGGAGTATGATATGGACATCTAGACCACAAAGCTAGTAAGAGGTTTGGGTCTTGCCAAGCTCATGGCTGAAAGCAATCTGCAGAATGCTGAAGTAAATGAGATAGAGGAAGAAAGGGCAGGTGTTCTTGAGAAATTGTTGAGTTTTGAATGGTACAAGGATATAATATTTTATCTTAGACACTTATGCTTCCCTAGGCATTTAAACAAAAATAAGAAAAGAGCCCTCAAGCTGGCTTCTCAACAATATATCATTACAAACTTTGGACTGGCTTGGAAGAATCCTGAAGGAATCCTGTTGAGATGTGTGACTGGAGATGAAGCTCCCAAAATAATTAATGATTTCCATGGGGGATTTTATGGAGGACATTTTGCTGGAAGAGTTACTACACACAAAATTCTAAGGGTTGGTTATTTGTGGCCAACTCTGTTCAAGGATGCAACTCAGTTGGTTAGAAGATGTGAGAGTTGTCAGCATTTCTCTGAAAGATTGAAAGCTTCAGGATCCCTTCCTTTGCATCCTTTATCAATTAAAGCTCCTTTCAAACAATGGGGGCTGGAATTCATTGGTAAAATCTCTGATTCATCTATTGTTGGACACAAAAGGATTTTGGTAGCTAATAATTTTTTCAAAAAATAGGTGGGAGAAATCCCCACTAGGAAGACAACACACCAAGTTGTAATGGAATTCATATTGAATCATATCATCTGCAGATTTGGAGTGCCAGTCAAGATTATTACTGATAATACCACTAGTTTTAGAGCTAGACCTTTAGTGGCAATGTGCAAAGAGTATGGGATAAAGTTGACATATGCTTCTAACTACAATCCACAAGGAAATGGACAAGCTGAGTCTAGTAATAAAAACTT
Organism: Taxus chinensis; assembly: GCA_019776745.2. Lineage (NCBI taxonomy): Eukaryota > Viridiplantae > Streptophyta > Pinopsida > Cupressales > Taxaceae > Taxus > Taxus chinensis. The sequence continues at coordinate 379,071,810 of CM034151.1, forward strand.
GTTGAAGATCATTAAAAGGACTTTGGAATTGAACAAGAAGAAGTGGGGTGAGCAACTAAATTTTTTTATTTGGGATGACAAGATCACTACCAAAAGAGCACTGGTAAAACCCCATTTGAATTGGTATATGGAACACAAGCTTTGCTGCCCTTACATATGCAATTGTCTTCATTTCAGTTTGTTCAACAACTTGAAGACCAAGAAATTACTCCATATCAAGCAAGGATTAATCATATTGTCGAGCTTGATGAAGCATGAAGAGCATCCCATCATAGGCATATAAAATTTAGAGAGAGGATGAAGAAGTTGTTTGATAAGAAAGTAACCCTAAGAGCTTTCAGTATTGGAGATCTTGTGCTATTATGGGATAACAGGAATGAAGATAAGGGAAAGCATGGTAAATTTGATGCTTTGTGGATGGGCTCATATTCCATTGACATAAGGATTGGTGAGAATACATTTTTCCTCAAGGACCTAGATGGGGAATTACTTGAGCTTCCTGTTAATGGCAGACATTTGAAGCATTTTTTGGATTGATCCCCAAAACTGAGGTTTACATATCACTTGTATAATGTACAGTTGTTTTTTTTCTGCTCTATTTTTTATTTCTTTGGTCGGTTTATCAGCTGGTTTTTGGGTGTTTTTGCTTGTGACTCCATTTTCCCAATGGATATTTTAGCACTTGGTCTACTTTTGTTCTTGTGGAACTTGCATGGAGTTCCCATACCCGATTCAGAGCTTGTGTTGGTGCTCAAAATTGTCTCACCCTATTTGTGCCCTTGGAAATTTATTTATTTACGGCCTCTATCATTCTATCCTTCCCCATGTTGTGCTTGTCTGGTCTTTTTTTCCATTTTTAGTCTACCTCTAGGTCAAAGATCCTGTATGGGTCCATATTTGTCTCCTAGTTTCTTTTTTCCTTTGGAAAGGTCTGTATTTTGAGTTCCCTAGGTTCTGTCCTTTCAAAAAACTTGCATTTCCCCGTTCCCTCTTTTGCCACAGTTGGAATTTGTGTTCTTGATGTTCTGCCTTGAAATACTTGAAGAATGAGTTGATGTGTCCCTCAAGATCGTGTTTGAGCCTTGCAACAGTCTAAACTCTCTATCATTGAAGAAAACTTCATTTTTAGCCTTAAATACTCGTGTTTCTATATTTTACGGTTTGACAGGTGTTTTCTCCTTGTCAAATTTGCATCCTTGCATTTACAGGGGATGTGGCACCTTTTGGTTGGACGTGGCTAAGCTAAATACTTCAAAAATTCTATAAAAATCCTCAACTTAGAAATATGTCCACGTGGGTAAATGAAACTTGTTTGGGAATCATCTTTTTGGTCTAGCTTTAAAATAGCGCCGGGAGGACATGTGGAGGCTTGGCGAGATGGGGACACATGGAGGCCTCCACTTGCTTTACATTTTACTTACAATTTTCAACGGCCAAAAGGAGACTGCCTTGGAGCATGACATGTGGTGCCTTCCTCTGGGTTTCAAGCATTTAGACAAATCTTTCTAGAACAGGACATGTGGCGAGCCCACGCTCGTTCAAGGTATCAAATTTTTGTGACCGCCTCAAGGTGCACCGTGGTGACATGTGGCAGTTTGAAAAGTCAAAGAGGTGGGGAGGTGGAAAATCAGGGGAAACTTGGAAATTTTGCGTCTTGTATTCAAATGACTCAAAGTATCAAATTGACGCATAATCCCGAGGGTAAAAAGTCAAAAATCATTTGAGAAGTCAATAGCAAAGGTGTGGGCTGGCAGAGGAAAAGTGAAAAATTTTCCCTTTGAGGGAAAAGGGAGTTAGAGGCATAAAGGGACCCGGGGTTCTACTGGGACCCACTTTAGAAACTTGAAACGGAAGGGTGGAGCTGCGAAGGAAAAATGTTTTTTTTTCCCTTTTTCCAGAAAGATGCAAAATGTGTAAAATTGAGCCACGACTCCGTATCCAGTCATATTGCACCATGTATCAGGCCCAAATATCATCAGCGGAGCGGCAGAGGAAATCAATAAATTGTACAAATTTTCCAAAAGTAGTAAAAAGGTAAAAAGACGTCCCGAGGCCTAGATCTTCCACGTGGAGGGCTCAAATTTGAAGTTGAGGAACAGATCAACAGTAGTTGTGCATTTCACTAGTTTGGCCGCCATTTGATCTCTAGGAAGTTTGGAGATGCATTTTTTGCATCAATTTTCATCGATTTTTTTTCCAATTCATGTCGTTTTGGCCTACAGGGTTTAGATTAATCAATTTGGGGGTTCAATTTGTGAATCCAAGGCATTTTTCAAATAAATTTTTACTCTGGTTCGTGAAAAATGTGAATTACCAGATCCAAAGTTGCAGAGTAAAAATTGGGAAGGGAAAAGTTGAAATGATGAAATGAAAGGGATCTACATGTGTGGAAAATGAAAAATGTGCTTCCACTTTGAAGAATGATGAAAGTTTTGTAATGATTCACCTTTTGAAAGAAAAATTGGCAACTTTTTGTGATTTTGTTAAATGTCATTTTCTAGAAATATTGCAAAGAAAAGGTGCATTGAATATTCCACTTTTGGAGGGAAGATTTGAGGGGTAAAATGAGTGAGTGAGTGAAAGTTATATATTGCATGAATTTGTCATGCAAATGGTCAGAGAAACTTAGAATTTTCACGGGAAAATCTGGGAAGAAGCCCATTCTCTGAGAAACCACCCGAGAACCATTTTAATTCCTTTTTTGTATCAATTTTTTTTCATGTTAGGTTGGTTGTATATGTATAACCACTAACAAGCTCTGATATTGTTCTTGTACCATTCCCTTGCTAATAATTTTGGTCATTTCTAGATTATTTTGTGCTATCTCTGGGCAAAATTTGCATACGCTTATATTTCAGAATAATTTCAATTTTTGTTTCTTGCTCTTATTGCAATCTGGTGTTTAGAGTTTCTTTCATCATCCAGGTGTCATTCTTGTGATAGCTTAGTGGTATTTGCAATCCCAAGATCAGAAGATATTTCATCTGATAAAGGGATAAACAAATTTAAATTCACTCTACCTTCCTTGATACAGAGATTATTTGTAAACCTATGGGTGCACCTTAGGTATGATAAAATAGAAATTTATAAATTCTTAACTGATTCATCTAGCTCAAGATTTTGTGATAGACCATCAAAGATTATGTGGAAGAGTGCATATCTGGGCTTCCATTTGGTGCACAGATCTTGGTTAAAGGAATACCTTAACCTCTTTGAAGCATTCTATTATTTGGGTTTTGTTTTTCATGTTTTGCAAAGGTCCTCAAAGAAGTTGGCAAATTCTGGTTAGTCTTGTCTAAAAATATCCCACCCCAAAATTCATTTAAATGACCTAATCCCACCTATACTACCCCTATGTTGCATTATGTGTCAACAAGAGAATATAATCCATTTAGAAAAATGCACAAAGCAGTCAGGATCACACCATGTCGCAAGTAGCTTTAGCCTTGTCTTGAAACCATTTCCATCATTTAGTAGTGACAACTCTGTTGAGTTTGAATAATGGGAAATTGATCATGTTTTCTCAAAGCCATCTCCATACAATATGCATAATACAAGGATATCTTTACACCCTTCATAAAAAAGAGGTTACAATACAGGTTTTGTTACCTTGGTTGAGAGGCACAACCTAAAATAGTGAGGATAAGATAAAATCCTTTTAAGGTGCTACTCACTTCTTCAAAGCCTGAGTGCTAATAAGTCAGATAAATTGCTTCCCTAGCTACAAAATGACATATAAATAATTTATTTGCCTCTGAGTGTCTTGTAAAATTCATGATGTTGCTCAAGTTGTGAAGGAGATTAAATCTGGGTACCAACAGATCCAACAGGGGCACTCCAATGACCCTGTGGCAAAGCTAGCAATGTCTCGCTAGAGAAGAAAATTTGTCTTGGAAAGGGGAAGGGGAGTGAAAATGGGGGTAGGAGAAAACTAATGTTGTGAGTAGAATATCAGATGCCCACACACATTAATTAGAAATTCCATTTACATGCATTCATAGTTAGAAGAAAAAAAATCTGGATGAGAAGCTACAAGACTGAATGAAATTCATTGGTCGTAAGGTACCAATAAATCCCTCAATTAAAGAGGAAAAAATTACTTCTTTTATTATTGAAGCTAAAGCAGAATTTGTACAGAGCTTTGAGAATAGAGGAAAATCTAAGGAGAAGAGAAAATAGAAGAAGAATGGAATGACTGCGAGGAGCCATTATATCCTTTGCCAAAATGGTTACAACTTTACAAATCATTTATGCCTCTTCAAATTCCTTCATTGCGAAGAAAACGCTCATGGCGGGTTAAAAACTAGATCTTGCAACACGTATGTTACATTTGATTTGACAATTTGAATACAGACCGGTTGATTTTCTCTTATAACTTTGAAATCGGGTCGTCCACGTGGTAGGAAGAGATTGGAGCGGGTACGGGGGAAAGCCCTTTGCATTTTGTGATTTTTTAGAGATTTGGCAATTTGGAACAAATTGGCCCGCAACCCCGCTTCAACTTTTAACTTAGGCACGTGGCATGTTTTCATTGGAAATGGGGTCGTGGCCCTTTTCTCAACATTTTACCCTTTTTTGGAAAAGGCTCAAAAACTCAAATTCCTCTACCGACCCGCTGCTCTGATTAAACTCTTAACACATGGCATCCTCTGATTGAAAATGGGGTTGTGGCCCTTTTCTCAACATTTTAACCTTTTTGGAAAAAGGATAAAAAACTCAAAGTTCTCTTCCGTTCCACTCCTCTGATTTGACTTTTCAATGGTGTGCCCAAGACCTTGGCGGAGCCGCGGAGCATTCTAGAACTTTTACTTCACTTTTGGGAATTTGGTTAAATTTCCAAACTTGACCTGATGGCCCGCTCGTCCGCTTTGAATTTTCAACTTAGGCACGTGGCATGTTTTCATTGGAAATGGGGTTGCGACCCTTTTCTCAACATTATAACCTTTTTTAGAAAAAGGCTAAAAAACTCAAAGTTCTCCGCTGTTTTGCTCTCCTACTTTGAATTTTCAATGACGGGCTTTAACTTTGACTTTTTCCTTGTGGGCTTCAACTTTGAATTTTTCCCTGCAGGCTTCATCTTTGACTTTTTCCCTTTATAGCCTGATCGAGGCTGCGGGTCACTTTTTAACTTTTTACTTTTTTTACAAAGAGGCTTAAAAACGAAAATTTCTTCACCGAATTGCTTCTAATTAGGTATGTCCATGTACCCGTGGATGATGGGGCCAAAATTTGACAGGGGAAGAAAACGCTCATCGTTCCCGATTATGGGAAAAATACACAAAGGAAGAGAACTTCATCATTTTGAGTCCAATTTTTGAATTTCCTTCGTGAGCCGAAGGCATGGAGGCTAAACAATGATTTGACGACCTAGGCCATAGAACAAGTGGAGAATATCGATCAAAAAAGGAGATTGTAAAGAAGATATTACGTGCATAGACCGGGAGATGGAGAATTTCTCAAAATGAGCAAAAATAGAGATTTAAACAGCACTAGGGCATGGATTTTACTATTTCTTCAAACTTTCAACTTGGCTTAAATACTTTAGGAGGGTGAGAGCTTAAAATTTTGAATTTAACTTGGAAAAGTGATTTTTAGGAGACAACAGGTCCTATTTCACTAGTTGCGCGCAGAACTGGACCGTGCTACATCATAACTTGCATAGATTATTTGACCAGGTGGGCAAAAGCAACACCTATAAAGGATTGTACAACGGCCACAACAACCAGGTTTCTTTGGGAAAACATTATTACAAGGTATGAATGTCCTTTAAGTTTTACCAGTGATAGGGGCATGCATTTTCTTAATGAGACAATCAAAATTTTATTGGATGAATTCGTGAGTGCAAACCATAAGAATACACCCTATCATCCTCAAGCGAATGGGACTGATGAAGCTTTCAACAAAATTTTGAGCCAGACATTGACAAAAATTTGTGATGTTTGATGAAAGGATTAGGATGATAAGGTATCTGCAGTACTTTGGGCTTATCGGACAACATATAAAAGGTTGAAAAAAGCCACACCATTTCAGTTAGTGTTTGGCGCAGAATCCGTTCTTCCTATGGAATTTATATTACCTTCTTTGTGTATTGCACATGCTGGAGGTCTTGTTGATGAGTAAGCATTAGAATAACGCATTGAAAAGTTAATCAAGTTGGATAAACAATGAGCCATAACACGTTGGAGTCAAAAACAAGAGAAGGCTAAGGAGAAAGCATGGCATGACAGGTACATTAGGGATAAAAATTTAGATATAGGACAGATGGTGCTCCTTTATGATTCTAAGTTTTTGTGCCATCTAGGTAAACTCAAGGTACATTGTTTGGGGACGTATATTATCACTCACATACTTGAATCACACACTTGTCAATTAGAGGAACTTGATAGAATACGATTACCTAGTTACTTCAATGGGAGTAGGTTGAAGCCTTACTATAAATAAGTCTTCTTGGTGTTTGTAATAAGGAAATATTTCCATTCAGATTAGGTTTTAAATTTTGCATTCCCTTAATGTGTTTCCTTCTTTGTCGCTATGTTTTATCAATTCAGTTGGTGTGTTTGTGTAATAAACATGTTTATGTGCTAGAAGCCAATTCTTATTTGAATAATTTTTATGCGCAGGGGACTACACATACCCTTAGTGTGGGGTAGGTTGTTGATATCCATGTACATGACTATTGAAAATAAGTACCCATGAAAGGAACTATCTACGAATTATATTCAAGGGTGGAGAATTGAAAAAGAAGAGAGATTGCTTCTAGAAACAGGGGCTATAGAGAGTGGAATGAATAAACAAGTATAACATGAGGTAAGCAGGGGCCGGAAAGACTACCAATGGAAGGTGCAGTGATGAGGTACTCAGGCATATGTAAGCACTCTAAAGAGAAGTCTGCAGCCAAAAGGTAGAAGGGCACACTAGAAGGTTATAACTTGGGTGCAAAGATGTATCGCACAGAAATAATGAAAATGGTCACTTAATGAGAGGATTGTTGGTAGGTGGATGAGCAATAAATGCACTAACTTTTTGAAATTCTATATAAAGATGGGATACGAGTTCATTTTTACCATTGAAATTGAGAGAATTTGAAAAGGGTTAAGTGCGAACGAGCCAAGCAATCGAGTTGAGGTGCGAAGAGTGTGAAACTACACATGGAGAGAAGGGTTGTGTGTAGGAGAAGCTTGCTTTCCCATAGAAGAAGGGTTTGAGTGAAGTAGATAGTTACAAATGAGCTAGGGAATGTGATTTCCACTAGGGAATAAATATTTAAACTAGGGTTTCGACTTGCTCGATTACAAAGGGAAGAAAAGAGAGATTTTTTTCAAATGGCACTAAAGAAAGCACCCACATTAGGAGATAAAGGGAAGAAGAAGGTTGAAGTGGAAGAAGAAATTTCTCTCGAGAGTAATTTCTCATAAATGTAGTATCCAGAGGGCGTGATTTTGGGACAAGAATGTGATTCCCACATCCGCCAAATTAAAATCAATGACTACAACCATCAAACATCAGATAATAAGAAGGAGCTCGATGCATTGCTGAACACAAAAATGAACAAGCACACGACAAAGGATATGCCAGTATACGATGACATGAGTGAGAATTTAATGAAGCAGAATGGAGTTTACCAGTTGTATGAGCTACCATACTTTGGAAATTATGAACCATTGTATCAGTGGCTGATGAGTATAGTCCATGAGGACTTCTTTTACTTTTTCAGACAGAGCATAAGAATCACAACTGCTTTGATTTCAATAGTGACAGGACTAAGGGGCTCAGGGTTGGATCTGGATAGTGATTTAATTGATAAATCCACAATCCTGGAGATGAGGAAGGAGATGGGGTATACCAAGGGTCTACACGACATGGACATTGACAAATTAAAAAAGTACCCAGTAGTGTAGGCATCTGCACATCTTGTAACAAAGATGAATGGCCAAGGAAGGTGGTCCCAGGTAAATACAATGTGGTTGCACATCGTAAAGAAAATGTCTCAAGGAGTGGTCTACAATATTGTAGATCACGTAGCAAAGACAATCATCGAAGAAGCAAAGACAAGTGAAAGAATAAGTTTTGGTGCTATGTTATTTCCTTAGTATTAATGGAAATTGGGGTACCTGATGGGCCAAAGGAGAAGATTTAGGAATACCCCATGGAACACAAGTCACCTGCAGAAAGATTTAGCAAGTACTTGTGCAATCGATCAATGAGTGGACCATTCAAGCAGAGGGCAGAGATGTGGTATGATAGACTCCGTGCAACGTTCGAGAAAGAGTGGCGCATACCCAAGGATTTGTCTTTGGTGGTGGGTAAGGAAGTTTAGTTTGCCATATACCAATATTTTGCATCGCGCGATTTGTGATGAAGGATGGAGCTTGGGGCCCATGGTGCAAACTGTTGTATGTCTTCACAGTGAGATATTTCCAGGCATCAGATCACCAATTCTCAGATACATGTTGTGTAACCTTCAATGAAAAAAAGATAGATTGCGGCTACCACACTCTGAGGAAAAAGTATGTATATCTAGGGCACAATGCATATATTGAAAGACTTATTTCAGATATTATAAGCATGAAACATGTAAGTTTGGAAATTGGGGACACCAAGCTAGAGAACACTAAGTATGTGGAGAATGAGTTCATGCTCCCAGGGCCGCCAAAAGGTAAGCATACAATGGAAAATATTCCAGCGCCCAAGCCCACCGAAACAATTTGTGTTGATGATGAAGACAAAGAGCATGAGGATAGTGGTGGTTTAGAACACAGATGTAGAAGACAACCTCCAAATAAGGATGAAGCTGAGCATGCAACTACTCCACCTCAGCCACAAAGAGGAAGATGATGAGGACTTTGATGCATTTTAAAGAGAGCGCTGATTCAAGAGAGTATTTAGAAGAACAAGGACCCAAGGTTCTACTTCGCAAACAATGCACAGATCACCTCAACTCTCTCCACAGAAGGAGACAACTAAGAAAAGGAGAAGGAAATTAAAGTTTAATGAGGAAGTGGAAGTGTTAGAGAAAATTGTGCCCAATTCTCCTACACCTCTAGAGAACGTGCAAGAACAAAAAGTTGAGGAAGTTAAGGATGGAGAAGAGGGAGAAAAAGGGACAGATGAGACAACAACCGAGACTGCTCAGGACATAGTAGCACAAGTTCCAAATCTTAAAGCCCAAGTTCCTAAGCAACCTAGATCAAGAAGAACAAGTGGGGAGTATATTCCACCAGCCATGGGCTACGCTGAGGACACAGGTAAAATTGTCCGTGCCTACTTCCAGAGTAAAATGACACAAAAGGATTTATATGTGTAGACACCTAAAATATGCTTACACTTAGCATTTCCTCCCATCCAGCTGATTGAAAACATTTCATTATTCAACCCTTCTTCACTCCAGTCTCGGATGCCCATTCAAGACACCTTCTCACTTTTATTCCTCCTATAATCAAATTATTTGGCTAAATGTCTCTCTTATTAGCTAAACATTCCTCCTTTCGATCATTCAGAACCTCCCTAGTTCTCTCTAGACTACTTCTATTGGCTTCGTAGGCTATCTATCAGTCACAATTGGTTATCTAGACCCCTCCCAACTCTCAAAGAGTCTCTAATCACTTGCTAATCAATTTTAACTAGCCTAAACCCTAGTTTAACTAGCCTAATCCTAGCTCAACTAATCCTAAAGCATGTTTATCATAATCTAATCCTTAAGTGCTTTTTAGACTTTAGTCCCAAATGCACCCAAATTCTAAACTCTTCCATTTGGAAAACTATAAATAGAAGGGTCACCCCTCCCTCTCAGCCTTACACCTTATTTTCATGACAAATCTCTCTCACATTTGGAGATATTGGCATTAGAAATCATTTGTATTAGCTAAGCTAATAGGCATTTCATCTTGGCTATCCTCCATTGCTGAAGCTCCTCCATCTTGCATCCATAACTTCATAGTAGGTTAGTAGGAGGGTATCTAACTTGGTCTTGTAGCCATTTTAGAGAGACCTCTTCACCTCCATTGAAGAAACAACAAATCTAATTTGATTGCTGATAGGTTTAACTAGGTTCAATTTATGTTTTAAGTAATCATAGAGTAGTTAGAGATAAAATGATAGTGTTTTAGTTTAATTCATTATTGTAGAAGTTATCTTGTTTAGCACTCATCTCATGATGCATGGATGAGTTAGCAAAGATTTGAGGTTCTTTATCCTCATTCCATAGCTTTTGCAACTTTCCATTGCATACACTTGGCATGCCCAGTGGGACACTTATGTCCATCCTCCATTAATGGAGGTCTTTTTAGGTTTTTCAAAGTTCATTTTCAAGTTTTTAGGTCAAATCACTTGTTATTTCCTCATTTTTGTTTCTAACCCTAGATAAATGACCTTCATTTACATGCATTTTGTGGGTTTGATATAGAAATATGACACTTTGACTAATACCTAACCTGTTTGCTCTTGAAATTTTGAAAATCCGTGTTTTTTTACAGGTTTTTCACAGGGTGCGCGTAGGTGTAAATCATGGGGCATGTACACGTTGAAACCCCAATGTCTCCGTCGGAATAGGTGCATACCTGTCTGATAGTCATTATCTTTTACAAATTTTTCCTCTATAAGGACGTGCACGCATCTCCATCATATGTGCTGTGTATCTGCCTCTTTGGCCATGTATGCATCAGGTGCTCGACTATGTGAAAATCTATAAATTTCACCTCTATAGTGATGTGCATGCATCTCCATCATCTGAGACATGTATTTGTCTCTTTGGCCGCGTATACATAAATAGCTTGACTGTAAAAAATTTGAAATTGTTTGTTTTTTGCTAGGGCGCGTATGCGTCACTCTGGGTGTGTAGGTGTCTTGTTTCTTTGTATTGAATTTGCATTTTTTTCTTGCCCACGTACCTATCTACTAGGGTGGCATCTGTTGGCTGGGGCATGTATTTGTCATTCTGGGTGCGTAGGTGTCTTTGTGTAGTCTAGATTCATACTTTTTATTTTTAGTGCTCCTTGTTTTAACCATATCTTTTGACTCGTTAACCCGTTTTCAGAGTTTGAATAGACGTCAGAAAGATAACGAAGCGTACTTTGTAAGGGAAATTCCAAAAGTTAGATACCTTTGGTATACTAACCTCTATTTAAAAACTCCCAAAGTGCTTCGGAGACCTCCAAAAATGCAAATTACTAAAAACTATTAAAAAAGTGTAAAAATTGGATTTCTAGAATTATTCGATTTTCTTGGTTTTCTAACTCTTACAGGATCCTAATAGTGGTTTAGAGGTTTCCTTTGCATTTTTTTAGAATAAATTAATCAAAAATATTTGCATCTTTATTTGTGAGCATGTATGCTCTTCCCTCGCGCCTTTCTAGGTGATCTTGGGAATTAGAAACGATTCACTACTTTCTTCATATTTGCAAAATGGTTTATTTAGCTTTCAAAGTTGGTTAAAAGGAACTAATTTTCACATTGTACTTAGGAGTTTTCCATTTATTACAAATTTGAGTGAGATACCTTGTTGCGTATGCTCTTTCCTTGCATCTTAGGACGATCTGGGAAATAAAAAACAACATCTTATCTCCTTTATATGACATTTTGGAAAATTACTAACCTTGGTATGTAGGACTAAAATCACTTGTCAAAGAAAGACATAAAAATGAAACAAGACACAAACCTTCTAAAATGTGTTTTCATACAGGTTGCCAAATGGTGTGCTACTTAAAACCACATTAAGTTAAGCAAGATAAAAAACACAAGATATTCAAAACATCATATTGTAGGTTTCGGAAAAGGGTACGTCCCTATCCACTCAACTGGAACATAACCCCTTCGGCATAACGCCTTAAGCTACAACAATGGGGGTGGTTCCAAGAACCCTAAAGTAATCCACCACTGTGTAACCTCGTGGATGAAACAGGAAGCGCCTCACTTACCCACTTGACTAGTTTTCCTTATAAGTTAGCGTTACAAAGTTGTCCGTATCATGACCCTGGTAAGAGTACACGATGGATGCATTTAGTGCCCACTGTACTTGAAGGAGGAAAAGCCGAGATACTCCCAAATTAGTCAGTGTGACTTTTTGGGTAAATCATGCTTGCTCTTAGACGACTTTGTAACACCTAGTTAAGAGATCTTATTAAGGAGGCCATTTTGTCTTGAGGCCCACTTTGCTAGTCCTTTTTTGTGTCTTGGCCATCATGAAGTGATAACTTGTTTGGATTCAGAACCTTGTTTTTTGAACAAGGAAAAAAATCCACTTAAGTTGGATCTAAGTGCCTTTCATCACGGAAATTAGACAACGTTTCACTTAGCTTAGCTTCTTTCTCGCCTTCGGACAAGGTGAAGCTCTGCCCAAGTGACACTTTGTTCATTTCCATTTTTTTTATCTACACCTTTGCATTCTTGTTTCCCATTTGGGGCAACAGAAGGCATCTTTTGGGAGTTTTTTCATAGATAGTGTTCACCACTTTTTTATCCATTTATGCTCATCCATGTTTGCGGCTGAGTTGTTAAACGTCTAAAGTGTGTGGATGCATCCTCATATCTTTGATGGCCACTTGATATTTAGTTTAGGATCATCATCATAGTTCAGATTGATTCATCATTTGATCTCCCTTTGTTAATATTTACGCCTTATTCATTTCGAGCTTGACATAAATATTGACATTGTGTTGATCGTCTTTGCATCAAGATCACTTTGCACACACATTTGCATAGGGTGTATTTCCTTGTTGATTGGATTTGTGTTTCACACTTGTGTGATTGTTCCTTGTGATTATTCACCCAGAAAACTTATTTTCTAGGATAATCCCTTTTGATCTCATCGAGATTGTGTCATCACAATGTCTATTTTCCGTAGAACTTCTTCAGAAAATCATGCACACATCTCCATACTTACGCAATGTCTAGTTGGTTTCCCTTATGCTACCCAAATCGACATGTCACTTCCTTCCCTTTGAAGGAGTTCCATCCCACTATCTAGGTCTAGACATTTGTGCTTAAACAATACTAACAATGACTGACTATCATGTGGTTTCTCACATTTACAACAATACGGAACCTAGGTTTAGCAATTCAAATAAAAAGATTCTCATTACAACTAAACCTCATTTGGTTCTTCATGTTAGAGAGCCTACTCGGGTACCCTGTTCCCCACCTTTAACTCTTAGTAGGTGGTATGGTTTGGATTCTTCTAATCCAAATTATTATTCAGGTTCCCCCCAGTCTTATTCTTCTGATTTAGATCCAAATTACCATTCAGACTCCCACTCTTCTTCAGAAGATTCAGATCCCAACTATTATTTGGATACCCCTAGATCAAATCCTGAGTCACGGTCCTCCCTTCCTTTGTAGGACATTTATTCCAAATCACCTCAATGACATCTTCCTCCTTTGAAGACTCATGTGACTCCACGTTCCATCGATCGAAGATCTAATTTGGTTCTTGAGTCACGATCCTCCCTTTCTTCGCAGGACCTCCTTCATCAGTTGTCTCAACGACCTCTTTCTCCATTGAAGAGTTCCATGACTCAAATTCCCTCTAGTCAATAATCTAATTCAACTCCTACGTTGCAACTTAACGAATGGCTATGTGATCATATTTTCTCTCCTACATTGCATCATCTTCTAGAAAAGAAATCTAGGTCTAGATGCAAATCGTCCATTCATGAGATGCCTATCACCAATCCTACTTCCTCTCTTGAGTCATCTTAATCTATCAATCAATCTTCCCTCCTTATCAGACCTGTTTCTTCCATTCAACCTTCTATGACTAAAGAAAAACAACCTCTACTGATTGATTTCTCTCAGAATGAAGAAACAATTAGAGTACATGAAGATATCCCTCTAGAGGATTGAAAACAAGGATTGTTTCTATAACTCGATACACTCACGTATTGGGGAAAATAAGTTGATTCCTTTTATAAGAACATAGAGGAAAATCCTAAGGTCATGGAACTTGATTCTTCTTCTATTTCATCTTCACCTTGCTCTGATCATGATGAGATGTCAGGTTCTTGCATTAAGCCATGGCCTATCTTCTCGTTACCAAATCATTCCTTATCTATCACCATTCCTCAATCAAAATCTCTCCTTCGGTCATCACTAAGTAGCCCATTGAATTCTTCTATCCTGGGGCCAGATCCTAGTAGCCCTCCATTTTCTACTTATGGGTCACCTCTTGGTAGCCCATTACCTTCTATTCTTGGCCCACATCCTAGTAGCCCTTCATCCTCTTCTATCTATGGGACACCTCCGAGTAGTCCCTCCTCATCTATACTTGGGCCATGCCCTAGTAGCCCTTCATCATATTCTTCTATTTTCGGGCCATGTCCTCGTAGCCCAACTTCTTCTATCTTTGGGCCATATCCTGGTAGCCCTTCGTCATCTTCTATTAGTGGCTCACCTCCTCGTAGCCCATCCTCTTCAATTCTTGGACCGTATCCTTTTCATCCATCACATATTTCTTCTATTAATGGTTGTGGCAAGCCCATGGTCATTTCTCACATCAGTTCTAAACATCCATGTTCACTTTATTCTCCTTCTCAAGATCAAAAAAGTCACATGTTAGCTTATAAGAAACCCAAACAGGTTCATTATCAAGTTAAGATCAAAACTGCAAAGATCTCTGAAGCTCCCAACAACTTCAATAGTCTTAGGGTTCAAAATCAAGTGTGATTCAAGAACACACATCAATGTAACCATCAAGTATGACATAAAGTTAAAAAATTTATGGATAGGGAACACAAGCTCCCACATGAACAATCCTTGTTTAAGGATAAATCACAATCATTTGTTGAGTATGAGTTCACCTCGATCATCAAAAGCGTATATAACATGACTCTTGATAAATAATCATGCCTAATCTCCCTTATCAAGGAAGTCGCAAACATTGTTGTTGGATCTTACCACATAAAGTGAATTTTTCGGTCCCAAATTTCCAAAAAACTATAAAAAAATCAATAAAAAAAACAATGCAAAATAAAAAAACATGAGAAAATATAAAGCAAAAAACAAAGGTACAAAGATCAAACATTGCAATCAGGTATTACGTACACATGGATGTTTCTTTCTTCACTTTCTCTCTATTCTTCTGCAAGTCTTCCTTCTATTTTCATCCCTTTGATGTTATTTTGGTTAGCTTATTCACATGCATTTTATGACATTTATCTCTATGGTATCCATTTGACCCTGGTCTTTTATCACCTTGGTAAATTAAAGAACAATTGACCTCTTAGAGATCCTATCACATTTAACATCTAATAAACTTGTCGGAAAGAACTTTTGGACATATTTTTTGACACTAGCCAATGTCGTCATCACAATCACTTCCACCTCCTTCCATCAAGCCATCAGTGGTTCTTAACCCCTTGTCAAACAAGAGAGCTGAAATAAGTTTTCAGAAAGTAAAAGAATCAAAATCAATCAAAAATCAAAATCTAAAAGCTAAAAGCAAAAGAAAATTGATATATACCTCTCTCTTGGGGTATTTCCAATAATCTCTATCAGGGATATAGATGCCTAACTGGTAGTAGAACAATGTTGTGATTAGAATCAAATACATCTCCGTCGGGGCTATGGATGTCTGGCTGGCAGCGGAGCAATGTATGGTTATCCTTCCACCTTTCATTCATAAATCACCTATCACATATCAAAATAAATCATTCCTACACATTGGCTAGGGTGTTTTCACTTATTATCTATTTAATATTCCCTTCAAGAGGTAATAAATTCCACGTGCACACACTTGATCTCTATGAGTAGGCAAGATTAGCATGTTACCAAGTGTCTTTTTTGGACCTTATTCAGACTCTTACTTTAGTCCATATCTTGTCTCACAATTTGTGCCTTTGGCTAATCACTTCTTCATCGTGAGGCTTCTAAGCTACATTTATATCATTCACATCATTCTTCTACTTTGTTTAGAACATCCATGTGTATACGATTAATTTTTTTCCATGTTTTCAGACACCTTTGTCCCCTTTCACAAAAATAATCTATCTCCTTCCTTTCTATCATGTGCTTTTAGGCAAACTTATGTTGGGGGAATCCTTTCTTCTTCCCAACACTTCATTGGTTTACGTTCATCATCATGTTGAACCTATCCATAATGGCCTTGGGTCCCACTTCTACATGTTGAACCTGTCCATAATACTCCCACCTAATCACTGGGGCATTTTTTCATCTTCACCTTTCTCGTACGCACGTGGCCTTATGACCTTGTACATCCCATCTATCTCTAGGGGCATCCACGCTTCCTCATCTTCCTGTACATAGTTTTAGAAAACTTTCAAAATATCAAAAACATTCAAATATGTTAGAAAAATAAAAAACATTCAAATATGTTAGAAAAATCAAAACATTCAAATATGTTAGAAAAATAAAAAACATTCAAATATGTTAGAAAAATCAAAAAATTCAAATATGTTAGAAAAATAAAAAATAAAAATTCAAATATGTTTAAGAAAACTTCTAAAAACAATATAAATCATCTTAAAAAATGTCTCTCTTGGGTTCTTGCTTGTTCTCATCATAAACAACTCATGGATCATCTTGATCTACCTTCATCAACAAAAGATAAGCTTCTTACTTCATCTGTACTTTGGGGCACAATGAGTTGCCTTGTAATGTTTCATAGTGCACATTGCTTTTTCATAGGACTGAAGTGTTCTCCATTATTCTCCTCACATGTATCCTTGCTTGGGGCACTGTCATTAACCCTTGTCGTTAATTCACACAGGTTGGAACTGAAGCTTGATAACAAAAAACATGGTACTTGTATCTTTGTTAGGTTTAGCTTGTTTACTTTCTCGTATTGCATTGCATTATGTATGTTGCATGGAGTTAGGCATGTTTTACATTCTCATATTGCATTGCATTTTGTATGTTGCATGGAGTTGGTGTTTTTAGAAATAGACATTTGTTCATATATGGCTTTTCATGTCATACTACACTTTTGTTCATTCTTTTTAATAAGGACCGATGATGAAGATAATCTAGCAATATGATGAAAAATAAAGTTGTTTAAAAGGCACTGGATGGATGTTAGCTCATTCCCTCTTCCTCATATTCCTCCTTTTCTTCTATATCCCCTTTCTTCTTTACACTATTCTTTCTTATGTTCTCTTTCTATCATCTTTTCGATCGTCGATTGACCTCTTTCATCACCCCATCGGCAATCGAGGGGGCATCCTTCATTCTACTCATTTTTCTTCTATCCCTTCAAAATTTTCTACTTGTCTATACTTGTCTACTTTCTTTGAAGTGACGTTGCTTATGCCACCTCAAAGAGGGGAAAATGTAGACAACTAAAATATGCTTACACTTAGAATTTCCTCCCATCTAGCCGATTGACGACATTTCGTTAATCAACCATTCTTCACTCCAGTCTCGGATGCTCATTCACGACACCTTCTTAGTTTTATTCCTCCTATAATCAGATTATTTGGCTAAATATCTCTCTTATTAGCTAAACATTCCTCCTTTCGACCATTCAGAACATCCCTAGTTCTCTCTAGACCACTTCTATTGGCTTCGTAGGCTATCTATCAGTCACAATTGGTTATCTAGACCCCTCCCAACTCTCAATGAGTCTCTAATCACTTGCTAATCAAGTTTAACTAGCCTAAACCCTAGTTTAACTAGCCTAAACCAAGCTTAACTAAGCCTAAAGCATGTTTATCCTAATCTAATCCTAAAGTTTTTTTTAGACTTTAGTCCCACATGCACCCAAATTATAAACTCTTCCATTTGGAAAAATATAAATAGAAGGGTCACCCCTCCCTCTCAACCTTACACCTTGTTTTCATAACATATCTCTCTCACATTTGGAGATATTGGCAATAGACCTCATTTGCATTAGCTAAGCTAATAGGCATTTGATCTTGGCTATCCTCCATTGTTGAAGCTCCTCCATCTTGCATCCATAACTTCATAGTAGGTTAGTAGGAGGGTATCTAACTTGGTCTTGTAGCCATTTTAGAGAGACCTCTTCATCTCCATTGAAGAAACAACAAATCTAATTTGATTTCTCATAGGTTTAACTAGGTTCAATTTATGTTTTAAGTAATCATAGAGTAGTTAGATATAAAATGATAGTATTTTAGTTTAATTCATGATTGTAGAAGTTATCTTTTTTAGAACTCATCTCATGATGCATGGATGAGTAAAGCAAAGCTTTGGTGTTATTTATCCTCATTCCATAGCTTTTGCAACTTTCAATTGCATACAATAGGCTGGGAGTTAATGGATGAAGATATGACAATAGTACACACAAGGAAGAAATTGTCATGGTTGATGCACACGTACATGGATGAACCAGAATTTGATGTGTGTGAGGAGTCATACGTGTCGAGGAGGTTAAAAAAGACACCTCAGACTAGACACATAACAATAAAGCTTATGGTTATGTCTGATGAGTAAATAAGCAATGCTTTGGTAAAGGTTTCAACAGAGGTCACACGACGGAATATGGATAAAGATGCAACAATTAGGGTGATAAGGGAGGAGATCAAGACTAAGGATGAGGAAATAACATGCCTAAAGTAGGAAAGAGACTTCTCCTAGAAGAAGAATGATGTGTTTATCAACATGGCAGAGGAGATTGGTGAAAATGTCATGAAGGCTAGGCCACACCTAGAGACAAAGGTACTCAAGACATTTCCTTTGGCAATACATTGTGTAAGTACATTGGTGGAATTAGTGCTTGAAGATGAACCTTTGTGCATGCCAAAACCAAAGGATCCAGCACAAGAAGTAGAGAGAGAAAAGGATTTAGTGATGTGGAAGATTGCATCATATGAAGGATTCCTTCAGAGATTATAGGAGGAACTCAATAAGGCGGGTCAAGTGCTGAATATTTGTACAATGCCAGAGGCCGTTATAAGGACCAGGACTATTTTGGAAGACAATAAAGTCCTGAATGCCATGAAGGATGAGACATTGGACCGTGCATAATGATTATCACTTGTTAAGAAGAAGTGCGAGGCCATTACAATAGCTTAAGAACCACACAGGGAAAGGCTGGATGAGCTTGGAAAACTCATCACTCAAAAGATGTACTTGTTGGATGGGAGAATGATTGGCATGTCGAACATTGTGTTGGTCTTATAGAATGAAAAAGGAGAGATTGCAAGGGATGAATCAGAGTCAATTACAGTGGATATTCCAGAGAAAGTAGAGGCCACACTCAATGACTGGAAGATGTTAGAGGTAGAAATAAAAGAAGAATATCCCAAATTGATTATTTAGGTTGCAACAAAAGATACTGCAGGTTAAAGACATTCTTTCATTCATCAAAATTATTTCTATTCTTCTATTCATATTTTTTGATTCATTTTGGAGACAACCATTTCCAGGGCGGAAATGCAACTAGTGTGGGGTAATGTTGATCGGTCAGAATTTGATACCTAGTGAAGGTAATAAAAAAGGTTCATGTGGGAGAGAAGAGCGAATTCAAAGGCGGGGAAGCATCGAAGAGGATCGCACACATAACAGAGACAGATTTGGGACTTAGCCATTTTTGTGATGATGATCTATTTTTAGAAATAGTGTGCAGAACACTCAAACCAATTGGAGACTTGCGCATCATGCATTGACTATTTTTGGATGATTGGCTACAAAGCACTTTGCATGGATGTAGAATAAAGATAGAATGACGAACTGATAGTTGACTAAGAGAGATATATTGTTAACACTCCTACATGTAAGCCTATTTTTTTAATGATGCGTGGCTAATAATAGCATGTGACCTATTTTAGGATTAGATTAGTGGTGAAGGGAAAGTCCCCACCCTTATAAATATGTATTTAACTGTGTAGCAGAGAGAGCATATATATAGGTGTGAGAACTAGGTTATAGTGATATTGTGCTATAAAATATGTTACGCGCATGAGCGTATACTACTGTGATTGTAAGGAAGCTTCTGTGTATTTAATGCAATTAATATAATAGATATTATGGAATGAAACAAGGTGTTATCATGGTTATATTTTACTATTGCATGTTTGATTCCATTATGGTTATCTATTAAGTCTGTTATGTTCTAGATCTAGATCTGAATATGCACTGTAAGAAGATATATTAGCCATAGATCTGAATGATTAAAGTCTTCATCATGCTAAGCATCATGTAACAATAACCCTAAAGAGGGGTTTGGTACCTTTGCGCGCTTTGGGTGAGCACTCAATCTAGGCTGAGTGATGTGCCAATGTGCCTAGGATTGTATCATTGAATTCTAGGCTACATTATGCCTACCCCAACAATTGACTGTAGTTGTAGACCTTTCTTGATCTCTTCCTCAATGATATTACCAAAGCAATTTTTTTAGTGACAATACTAATTGGGGCCATTATAACAACAATGGTCATGCTCTTCAATAGTTTATCCTATACCTTCCTCCTTAGCAACAAATTTGATCATGATGTTATTACTTATGAAAGGTTAAATGCAACCATCAAAGTATGTAATAAATCTCCATAACGTGATTGTCATGAAGCGGTTCATCAAAGTCAAGGAGTTCCTTAAAGTTTACAATGATCCACTTCCTGATCAATCAATTCCAAACAACCTAATCCTGACCCTACTCTGAACAATAGTGTAACTACTAACATTTTCTACTCTTCCTATCCCTGTACTAGTGCATATATAGAGAAAATGATTAATATCCAAGGTTCTAAATGTGTTATCACTTTTATTAAACCCTAAAATGCTTCCTCTACCTAGACTAAAGATTATAGAGTCATCTATCCATGTTATCCAACCCAAAAATCTCGTGAAAAAAATTATATCCTTGATCCCACATTTAAAATGAATGCCATCAGCCCCTGAGCTGATATTCTTGCATGACATATCTTGTCTAGGGCTCCCTCAACTCCCTCAATGCTATTAGCCCCTGTCATCCTTCACGATCAATCTTGTCTATTTCAAGCTTTACCATTTCTTACACCATTGACCTTGGTAATGATATTTCTACTAAATCCAATCCTATCAAAATGCATGTTATAGAAAATAATCAAAATCTTGAGGTATTTGCAGCCCTTCCCTCTTCAAAACCTATTCAGTTTGACCCTCTCCAGGTTCAAAATGTTGCATACTCTAGCCTTGAAGATTGAGACCCTTTTGTAGAAATTTTTTTGGCTCCGAAGTTAAAGCCTATTTTTTGAGCTCATTCATAACTCATGCAAGCATCATGAGCATCTGATGTAAGTCCTCTTCACTATGGTTCCACCAAATTTGGTGCAGTAACATACCCTACCTAGTTCTAAATAGAGCATTGTGCATCAATGCACAAAGCTATTCATCGCAAAAAACCTTTCCCCAAATTGTTCTTCATACAATAATTTCTCTGTTAATTTCATGATTGCTGATGATATTTTTTCTTACATATTACACACCCCTCTTTATTTTAGTCAAGATTGGTGACAACACTATTAAGAGAGCCCTCATAGATGAAAGTTCTAACACCTTTGTTTCTTATCTTAACTTTATTAAGACACTTAAATACTATATTGACAACCTAAATTCATGAACACATGTTAAGGTTATGATTACAGGAAAATTTCCCCTATGAGGTACATTTGACTCCTTATCAATATGCCTTTTATGTCGTCTACTTCAAAGTCATGATCTTTAATTTCCCCTTGTCATACAATTTACCGTTAGGTATATTGTGGACTAATCGAATGCGTGCAATCACATTATCTACATGTCAATGTGTTAAGTTCACACACCTAGGGACTATCTATAAAGTACAAGGAGACAAAAATCCTTATAACTTTAACTTCTTCCAACAATGTGAGACATTCAAAATTCCCACCATTTAAGAACTTCCTACCATCCCATTTAGGTAATGCCAATGCTTCTACTATCCTATAGATTCCCTTCGTTGTTATAGTGGTCATCACAAAGTCGTGGGTTGTACTCTTCCCAACCTTCTTGACTCGGATGATGACGATTTCGATTAAAGAAAACTTAAGATCAATAATTTTGATCTCCTTGATGCCATTATATCACGATTAACTCTTACTCTATGACCTCACTCGCACAAGGATGTCGACTGAGTCCCTATCATTATTAATTGCACCAAACATGTTTCCGTACAACATCTTGTACAACTTAAGACTCTTAATGTTTCGTGTATTATTGACATACTACCTCATTATTATGACAATTTTCTATAGATTATCCATTCTTAGCAGGCTACACTCAGGCTAAAAATGTGGAAACTATTTGCTATTAGGAATCATTCCAATCTACTTTTAGTCATAAGATCAACACCATCATGATTTATTCACAAATATTTCTTTGACGTCAGTTCTAAGGAAGATGAAGACACTTCCTTTGACATCAATTCTAAGGATAATGAAGACACTTCCTTTGACATCAATTCTAAGGATGAGCTCATAAATAACACCACTTTCATTAGCCATCTGATGCTTCAAACAAAACCTGCTACCTTGGATGGCCTCTCTATGCCTATGACACTTGTTGTGACATCTTCCCCTTCGAATTCTCTATACATTGCTACAACTCAAACCTAAATGACATCACCTATAACTCCTTTTGTCATTATGACTCCTAAGCCACTCGTGACATGGATCTAGACTATGCCATTGCAACATCCCAGTTTTCTCTAGCTGTGTGAACCTCCAACTCTAATATGTGGGTCACATCATTTACCTGTTGTGTAGCTACTACATGTGCATTTGATATCCTCTCCTCATGTTCTTATGCCAATGTTGCATGTGCCTAGAGAAGGCCTTACACAAAGGATGTCATATCTCCTGCACTTAGTTTCACCTAAGCATATTTATACCTCTAAAACTTGTGCACTGCCTCTCCTAAGAAACTGAATTCACCTATTGAGTGTCTAGATGTTTCCAACATTGGATTTACCATCAAAAAAGTATTTATCATGTCAAAAACACCATTTAAGATGTTGTGGTGTGCACCTTTAAGCAACAACTACCACTTGGTTGTGGTCTACTATGCAAAATAAAAAACCCATATAGCTCATTAGCACTATTTATTCAACATTCTAATATCCTATATCATCACATTGACAATAAGTTTACTTAAATCATTCTAGGGTTCACCTAGATTATTTGGCAACTCCACTACAATGATTCCATCTACCTGACATTCCAAAATCACACCATCATCCTCATATCTTGACTGATGGGCCCCTATCAATTGTGTCCACATATCAAATTTGGGGACACTAATATCATATGTGGTATCCTTAGAATCTCCGCTCTCTTCCTTGTCCATTGCATCATGTATGTTGCTATTTGAGCACCCATATATGAAAAATATCCTCCTCTATGACTAGATAAATGAAAATGCCATTCTTAAGGCCTCTCTATCCTCTCCTTCTCTGCATCAACACATATCTTGGGGTTTTACACCACATCTATAACCCAAGGTCCCTTTGTACCTCATGCTCCCCTTCGTCATTTTCACTTGACACCTGGCTATGGGGCACTACTAGCTTGAAATGGTTGTAATGGTGGCATCGATATCTTTAGCCCTACTCTCCCTCCTCTCTGTAACATGTCATTGTCAATACTTTTGGAGAGGTAGGGCTACCAATTAAGTTGAGTTCCCAAACAACAAAGGAAATATATCAATTGGGTGTGCCTCCATCCACCCCACGTAATATGTTTTAATACTTGAAATAACCTCAATAGTAATTATCATCATCAAATTGGGCCATTGATCCACTATCCCTCTATAGGGATCCCATACTACATGATCCTATGTGACCTATATCAAACACCTATATCCAACTACTTCCTCAAACTGTTGTTCCTCTCTCCCAATGTAGAATCCTATGGGAATATCATGCTATTTGTAGTGATGTTTATATAAGTTTATACATAGAGAAACACTCATAGATGTATTCTACCAAAAGTATGATGGGCCCCATTTCCTTTTGTTTCCGTAAATGAATGCAACATAAATTCTACACCAACTGCACCCATATGAAAATTCCCCAATTAAATTGTATGATAGAATCCAATGCATCTTTTCATGTCACTTATAAAAATAAAATACTTTACAAAACCCTCCAAGAGTATATAGTCCTAAATAATATTGATCCTAATAAGTTCTAGGCTCTCGTGATTCACCAGTAATCCACCAAAAAACTCACATTTGACTAGAATGATATACTACCAGTTGGTCCATCCCATATTTCCCCCTATACATCGACATACTCATTACCAACTAGACATTCAAACATGTACTTGTTGATAATGGTTTTGGTATCAATCTTTGCACCCTCTCCTTAATCAAGAGATTGGGTTATTCTAAAACATTATTATCTCCTCATATCATCACAATTAGAGATTATGATGATAACGAGTGACAATTTTTAGGTTTCATCCATATTCATATCATGGTAGGTCCTATAACACACCTAACATTAATACATGTGGTAGAATTTGATATTCCTTACAACATTATTTTAGGAGGACCATGGATCCATGAAATGCAAGACGGTCCATCTACCCTCCATAAATTTATCAAGTTTTCCCACTATGGCACGGTGGTCAACATCCCTGATGACCCTTAACCCTTCCAATAATGAAAATTATATGAAGGATGCTATCATTGCATAACCTTTTTTCCTAACATGGCTAATAACTATCTCATAGGAAACTCCATAGGGCCCGAGGGATTCAAATCATCATCATCATACATCCATCGTGATAACATTTCACCCACTTCCCAAGATCCATCTATCAAATCCCACATCAAAATCATCCTAAAGGTATGTGTCGAGTATAAACTCCATGATGAATTCCACATTGGATACCTCTAAAAATCAATGATAAGTTATTAGAAACCCATCACGAGGAATCCCAAAGAAACAACATATTAACTTGCCAAAAAAAAATTCAATCGCTTTGGATGACTCATAGATGAGAAGTTCAAGAGTTCAAAATATGTTTGGTCATCTGATGATGAGAGGGATTTGTGTTTCCAACATCCAAGATATTAAAAAGAAAAAAAAAAGTGTAATATCATGAACTATAAAGGAAAATGTCTTGGATCTCCTTAACAAAGGATTATGGAATCTATATCTCTCATAAAGAATTCGCCATGCCTTGGTCTAGGAAACAAACCACCAAATGGTGACTCATTTGGCATCATCACACATACCTCCTTGATTTTTAGGGAATCCTCTACCGACGACGACATTGACACAGGTTCCATCCATACTCTATATGATGATCTTGTTTTTACAAACCGGTTTTCCCATAACTCCATCTTAACCATTGATTTTGACCTTTGTTATTTCGACCTAATCTATTGTGATCACCAAGACTACGCATCATTGATCATTTTCCAAAATGATGAAGTAATTTTCAAGTTTATGGGACTGTAAGATCATGTACCTGGAGGTGATCACAAAAAGGCTTTGAGATAAACCTGGATACATGAGCCTACTTTGGGGAACATGTGGAATTCCACAGTAACTCAAAAATGTTAATCAAACAAAAAAATCAAAAGAATGAAAAAAGATCAAAAAAACTAAAATATAAAGTCCTATAGTGAATACCCCTTGTGGTGTTGTTGGATAAGAAAATAAAGATTATAAAATAAAAATAAAGATGTGTCTGTTGAAAACCTCTTTGAAGCACTAATGGACGTGGAATTCCATCCATCCTCTGGACATGAAAACAAAAAAATAAAAATCCTAAAAGCCCTAACTACCTATAGACAAAAAAATTCTCCCAATCTTGAAGAACTAGATGAAATCGATGACTTTCTCAAAGATTTATTTGACGATATATAAGACATATCAACATTATTTATTGAAGAAACAATGTATGTCAATATAGGCATTTAAGATAATCCAAGAATCTTCAAAATTGGAGCTATCCTCACTCCCCAAGAGTATGAGGCCTTCACATAACTCCTCAAGGAATTTGTAGACATCTTTATGTGGTCATACAAAAATATGCCAGGCTTTGATCCATCTCATTTTAGTACATCTTGATGCAAAACCAATCAATCAAAAGTAAAGAAAAATACATACAAAAATAGATCTTCTAGTCAAAGCACTTCAAAATATTTGGGATGATGGATTTATCTTCCCTATAGGCTACTCGAAATGGATCTCTAATTTTGTTCATGTTAGCAAATGAGATGGACACATCCATAAATTACACAGACTTTAGAGACATCAACAAAGCATTCCCTAAGGAAGTTTTTCCACTTCCCGACATTGATATGATCATAGATTTAACAACATGACATGAAATTCTACCAGTTATGGATGGATTTTTAGGTTATAATCAAATTAGAATTGCACCGAAAGATGCACATAAGATAACGTTCACCATTCTATAGGGAAACTATTTCTATCAAGTCACACCATTTAGCCTTAAGAATATTGGTGTAATCTATCAAAGAGAAATGAGTTATTTTTCATGATATGATGTGTGATATTGTTGAGGAGTACATATATGATATCTTGGGAAAATCTAGAATGAAGGAAATCCATATTGGAATGCTTAGAATAATTTTTGAAAAACTAAGAGAGTATAGAGTTCAACTAAATCCCAAGAAATGTGTCCTCTGTGTCACATTCAGAAATAGTTTGGGATTCGTTGTATTCCAAGGAGGCATAAAAGTTGATCTGAAAAAGCTAAAATCCATAATAGAAATGCATCTACTTAAAAATATCAATCAATTGTGTAACTTGCAAGAGAATATCTTGCTATTTGTAGATTCATCTTATAATTAGATGACAAATGTCAACCATTAACCTATTTTCTAAATTAAGGGACAACATTTCACTAGAATCAAGATTGTTAGCAATGTTTTGAGAATATCAAGCAATATCTCCTAAATATAATGTTGTTTGTTCCACCAATGCCTAGGGAACCTCTATTCATATATATGAGCTATTCAATGTGCATTAGGAGATCTAATAACCCAACATGATGAACAAGAAAAGGAACATGCCATCTACTATCGTAAGATTTCCTTGTTATCTTATGAGTTGAAATACACTCCAAACAAAAGAGCGTGTTTAGATATCATGTTCTCATACCAAAATTTGTGGCATTACATGCTAAGCAATAAAAACAAGCTCATTGCTAAGATTATCCATTAAAATATATGTTATCCGAATAATCCCTATTGGTATAATGGCCAAGTGGATCATGCTACTTAGTGAATTTTATAATGAATATGTTAATGAAAAGACAATGAAATGGACAAGTTATTGCTAATCAATTGACATAACCTCCTCTATCAGGTCATCATCCACTAACTATTGGGTTTTTGGATGAACCAATATTATATGCAGACAAATCACCACAATGGAAATTATAATTTGATGTATCCTTCACCCATCACAACTTAAGGCCTGTCATCTTCTTCATCACGCCTCAAGGAGACCTAATCTTGAAGGAATTTCACAATGATTTTCTTTGTAAAAATAACATAGCTGAATATGAAGTCCCCTACAAATCACCATCTAATGAGATACTCAACATTTTTCAGTCTATGGTGATTCACAATTGGTTATCAAACAAGTCAGTGATGAATATCAGATAAAGGATGACAAACTAGCTCCCTCTGATCACATGATTAATATTTATGCAATATTTACAAAATATTCACTTTGAATAGGTAACTAGTATTAACAATAAATCAATAAATTTTATTTCTACCATCATATCTTTGGTTGAGATGTCACGTGAAACACAACAATGTAAGTTTTTGGTTGAAAAAATAATGATCTTCGCATATGATGTCCCAAAATCTGAAATGGTATGCGAGATTTCTAGTCCCAATTCACCTTGGTACCAATATATTTATAGTTACCTCCATGATAATATCCTACCACCCAACCTAAGTTGTTCTGAATGAGAATCATTCATCCAAAAATCTTCTTGTTTCACCATCCTATGAAGCACACTCTATTGTAGTGGATATGATAGAACTTTGTTAATATGTTTGAAACTGGACAAGGAAAACCTAACAATCAAAGAGGTCTATGATGGCGCTTGTGGGGCACATACTAGTGGGATGACCCTAGAAAATATGTTACTTCGTGTGGATTATTATTGGCCAACTATGGAACATGATGCCTGTCAATATGTCAATAAATGTATAATCTATCAAAACTACGCCGATCTCATTCATACTCCATCAAGACATTACAAATTATAACATTACCATGACCTTTCTATATTTGGGGATTCAATCCCATAGGAAAGTTCAATCTCGCTTTGTATAATGGTTACAAAAACATCATCATTGCTATCAAATATTTTAATAAGTGGGTGGAAGCCATACCTCTCACTTATGTTATTGATAAAAAAATATCAAAGTTCATACTCAATCACATTATATGTCATTTTGGTATCCCCTCTGTTATCATATCCAACAACAATAAGTCCTTGAAAAGAGAAATATATCAAAGCCTTGTGTTAGAATTTTCACATCTAAAATAGGTGGTCTACACCTTATTACCCATAGTGTAATGATGAAGCCAAAGCTAGCAATAAAATTATCACCAAAATATTTAAAAATCTCATCAACGATGTTGGTTTTGAGTGGAATTTTTAGCTCTATCCAATTGTATGGGCTTATCAAACCAAAACCTGCACTCCCACTAGATCCACTCTATATTCGTTGGTCTTTGGCACTGAGGACATTTGTTTTTGAGTTTGAATTACCTTCTCTCTACATTTCGCTACAAGTTCTAATCGATGAAGTGGAGTATTTGGTGAAAAGATTAAAAGAGCTAGAAATTCTGGATGAGAGACAAATTAATGCTATCAATCATTTAAAATACTATAAAAATCAACTACACATGGAATATAACAAGAATGTTTGACCAAGAGAATCTGCGATTTGTGATCTAACTATCAAAGAAAATAAAAGAAATACCAATGTTGATCATGAAAAAAAGAAAAATTTGAGCCTAATTGGTTTAAACCATATGGTATTATTGCCAAATATGGATTAGGAGCTAGAAATTCTGGATGAGAGACAAATTAATGCTATCAATCATTTAAAATACTATAAAAATCAACTACACATGGAATATAACAAGAATGTTTGACCAAGAGAATCTGCAATTTGTGATCTAACTATCAAAGAAAATAAAAGAAATACCAATGTTGATCATGAAAAAAAGAAAAATTTGAGCCTAATTGGTTTAAACCATATGGTATTATTGCCAAATATGGATTAGGAGCATATAGGTTGGCTACATTAGATGACTATGAGCTTGATGAACTAATGAACATCATGCATTCGAAGGGGTTTTACACCTAAATGGTGTTAATGTTATCTCTAATAAATCCCATCAACATATAACAAAAATAATAAAAAACAAAAATTGTAATAAAAAAATAAAATAAAAAATTGTCCAAGG
This sequence comes from Taxus chinensis, assembly GCA_019776745.2. Classification (NCBI taxonomy): domain Eukaryota; kingdom Viridiplantae; phylum Streptophyta; class Pinopsida; order Cupressales; family Taxaceae; genus Taxus; species Taxus chinensis. Next base: position 379,101,193 of record CM034151.1, read on the forward strand.
GTGAAAACTAATTCTTTGTCACCTTCGGAAAGTACATTGATGAAAATTGGTTTCCGATGTCATTTGTAACAATAAAACATCTATAAGTACTTTATCTGAGTACCTCACACACTTTTGGGAAAGTATCTATTCATCCATACCCTTATCATTTCCATAACATTCCTACCCCCATCATACCCTCTCCCATTTTGACCTTGGCCTAGTTGTCAACAAAACAAAGGCTTTGGGGAACATGGCTTACATCTGCATCAAACCAGGAGAAAATCAAAGAAAGAATGATAAAGTTAAGAAATAAATGGAAGCATAAAAAATTGAAGAAGATGATTACAATCTATAATCCTTGATAAGACTATCTCAAGCTTAACATTCTCCTATCCTCTATCCCTTTCCATCTGCTATCATCTACCATCATTCGCAATCCATCACTCATAGAAGCTCTCATGACATCCATTTAATGACTTCCTTTACCAATTTTTCCCTTTGTAAATCAGTTGTGTCTAAAATCCTTAAACATCATACAACTTAACAAACACATCCTTACAACCAATTTAACTATCTTATCTTATTTCCCACCCTTTGTCTCCCATCCTACAGTGCTTTCTTTTTGGTCGCAATTCATTGCGATTATCCTTTAACTCTAATTCCATGGCATATGTAGTTACTCAAGGGAAAAAATCAATAAGAACAAGACTATGTTGAATCTTGATTCACTCACATAATCTCAAGGATCTTTGAGGGGACCATAAATAAGACACACCATCTTATGTAGATATGTGTATAAATTTTTGCTTGACATTAAAAAGTTTGTGATCATATTATTTAAAAATATCATTACATCCATTTTTGTTCTTTTTGTGGTTATCATTCATTTTTTTGTTATATCCATACCCATTGCATCTTTGTTCATCATTGACATATGTGTTTGTTGTAATCCTATACATGTTTATCTTATCATGTGATTTCTTTTATCCTTTTAACTGGTTATCACAATTTTTATCTATGATCCTCATGTTATCTGTTTATTATAATTAGTTCTTATCTTTGCGTATCAATATATGTCCAATGATATGAGAACCGTTAAACATATTTTTTCCTTTAAAAAAATTCCATTGACTGATGTGAGAATGGTTTTACATATTTTTGTTCATTTTCCATAGTCTTCGTCTATTTGAGCCAACCCAAATGTATTAGGGTAAACAATTCATTATGGTTAAATGCATATCATTGTGTATACTACCTAGTGCTATATTAAAAACATGATTGATTTCTTATACACATGGCTCATGGCTACACTACCCTTCACATCAAAAAAACATTCCATAATCTATCTAATCATAACAAAACATTAATATACCATCAAATCCCCATCACATCCTATCCATTATAGAAATAATCATAAAAAATCCTCTAACCATCTAACCATCTTCCATTTAAATAATTTATCTTCCTAATAATTATATCATCAAAATATCTATTTTTCTATCATCATCCATCTAACAGTAACATCATCATAACCTCTTTTAACTATCTAATCATTATCTGTCTTACATGACCATCATATAATTACTATATAATGTCATCATAACAACTAACATCCATTTTCAAATCACATCATTTAACATTCATTTTCTAACATTTCGTTTATCAAAATGACTAAGTGCATATCACAATCTTTAAAGTATGGGTATACATCCATAACATCATCATCCTCACATAAATCATATAATCCTCACATATCATCACATCATAACATAATCAAAACATCAATCATAAAAACAATATGTAATCATCATAAATAATCATAACATCTACCTAAATCCCATTTCCATCACATCAATTATCATAATCCATAGTACAACTAGAAATAAAATAAGTGTCCATCATCATATAGATCACAACAAAAGTTGAGAAAATGCTAGAATAAATGATGATATCATATAAACATCATACATCATTTACAAAATCTTAGGTCCTTATGCTTGATTCCTGGAATCCCTTGGAGGTGGATGGGTAAAGGAGGAAAACTTGTCCTAAGAGGAGGACCTCTTCCTGATGATTGTATGGAGGATCTATCACACTCACTAACCATGTAAGATAGAGCCCGATGTCCTACAGGTACTACCTACCCATATAATTTTCTCCAGTTGTAATTCCCACACATGAAGGACCCAAAGACTAGACACAAATAACCACGATAATTTTTTTTTGTCTTTAAAATACTTGTCATACAAAAAATTTGTGCTCACCAAGAGTAACTCAACATCACATGAGGCACTTGAACAAACATTACCCACATGAGCAACTAAATAATATGAGATGCACACAAATTCCAGACTTGCTCAAATTATTGGGCATAAAACCATGACTTAACCCCCATTAAATTATTACTCTTTTGACCCAAAACAATCTACGCTCTAAAAGCATTAGATACGATCATTTCGATCTATTTGACATAAAAACCAAAAATGATATCCTTTCATGTTACTCAAGCACTAAAAATGGTTTAATTCATTCTTGTCATTCATTCTTCTAGATGGATCTGTAATAAGCCTTACACAATGTTATTTATGTTTTTCACCTTTAATTAAGGTTGACACCTCTCAACCACTATATCTAGCACTAATTAACAAAATGGGTTGCATGTTCCCAATTCAAAGGAGAAATGCAAATATCCTCAATCAACACTATAAGTGAGGGGCTCAAATGAAAATAAGTAGAAGTATTATTCTCACTGAATCACTGCCCAACTAAAATATTCCAAATGCTTAGGGAAATGACTTAGAGTATTCTTCTTAATTCATTACTCATGATTACAAGTTATTATCATGCATTTTCATTCTTTTTGTTACATTCACGTCTTGTATGTATCTCACATAAAATGATATGAGTAACAACCATGATGGTGAGTAATAAAGTTTCTTACAACTTTATTTAAACTCGAAAAGCTTTTTCCCTTTTTATTTAGTACCCAAGATAGATCTTGTTATGATGTGTTATGGTACTGCCCATAAATTTATTCATTTTCTTATTGGATCTGATTATCAATTCAGTTGATGTTCTTAAAGATACAGAACCAAGAATGTTTACTTCTATTTTAATGAAACCACAATGTAACATTCAAAACAATGACTTATCCATTATAATTATTTCATTTTTCTCTCTTCATAAAAATTGCAAAAGGAAAACAATTATATTACCATCCATTGACCATTTTGATCACCATTGATCCTGTCACTAGCTAGTAACAAGTTCGGAGCTACTAGTAGAAATGGTCTACACCCGGTTATAGAAAGGATCCAGATATGATAATAGAAATGGTATAGAGCTATAATAGAGATGGTCCATATATATAATATAAATGTTCAGGAGATAATCATAGAAATGGTCCAAATCTATAATAGAAATGGTCTAGACTTGATAATAGAAATGGTCCAGAGATGATCATAGAAATGGTTCAGAGCTGACAATAGAAATGGTTTAATGTTAATCATAGAAATGGTTTGAAACTGACAATATAAATGGTCTAGAGCTAGTAATAGAAATGGTCTGGAGCTGGTAATATAAATGGTCTAGAATTGGTAATAGGAATGGTCCCAAGTTGGTAATAGAAATGGTTCAGAGTTGGTAATAGAAATGGTTTAGAGTTGGTAATAGAAATGGTCTAGAGCTAGTAATAAAAATGGTCAGGAACTGGTAATAGAAATGGTTTGGAGCTGATAATAAAATTGGTCCGAGGTTGGTAATAGAAATGATTTGGAGATGGTAAAAAATGGTCTGAAGCTGATAATAGAAATGGTCCAGAGCTGGTAATATAAATGGTCCGAAATTGGCAATAGAAATGGTCTAGAGTAGGAAATATAAATGGTCCAGAGCTGGTAACAGAAATGGTTCCAAGTTGATAACATAAATGGTCCAAGGTCGGTAATAGAAATGGTCTAGAGCTAGTAATAGAAAGGGTCTAGAGTTGGTAATAGAAATAATACAGAGCTAATAACAGATATGGTTTAGAGATGATAATAGAAATGGTCCGAGGGTGGTAATAGATGTATTATTATAAGGTTTGTTACAACCTCTATTAGATTTTGTAGAACAATAAGTCATTTAATATCTTGTCTCTTCTAACAATAAAGGATTTCTCTCCAAACTTATCCTATCTTGCTATATGCTTATAAAACATCAATTATCTATAGCCTTTCATGACTTTATTTGCTTTATTATATCTTCTAAGGATAAACTTACAATTTCCTATTTCTATTTTCATTAAATATATTAAGAATTTATGTTCATCCTATTTTATAAGAATAAGAAAATGCCTTGTGTTATTTCTGGGAGAATATGGGGCTCATTAAATGTACAAATTGAAGGGTAAGGATCATAATGAAAAGAATTAGATATATAATGAAGTTGTATAATGCACATATGTACTCTTTTATTGTAACTATATTGTAATTCAAATAGGTGGAATCAGCACAACCCTATTATCGTAAGGAAATCATTAACCATAATAACATAATACATATTAACTTGTACCAACACTAAATCAATTGAGTAGTTTAATTCACTAATGACAAGTGAACGTTAGAGTGGAAAGATGTGTATTAAGGACCCCATTTTGATCAAATAAGTTTTACTATGATAGCCTTTTCTAAATCATCATTTTCAAACGAAACATGGAATAGAAAGCAGTTCATCCGACAATGAAAAATGTTAAGAAAATAAACATTACCTTATCATTTAGGCCATCCCATAATGGGTTTGAAACCATCATACCATGAACTCAAGGTATATCAAACCCCCATTTAGAAGAAACTTGAAACAATCAATATAGTCGATAACTATACTAATCAGTAGTCCCGTAGTGGGATCACCCATACAGAAACATAATAGTCAAATCCAAAATGTTTTAAATGAATGCCATACAAGTAATAACAAAATATAATTCTTAGACAAGTAAAATTGATCTTTCTTTCTATTTCAATTTATGAAAATACATATCACAATGAAAGTAATGTAATCTCTCCCATTTTTTTAATTCATAAACATTCTCCTTAATCCTATTCACTGTAAGAAGAAGAATTCTTCAGGATAAAATAACAGTCATTTCCTCTAACTTTAAAGTACCTGCAATAGACATTGGGTCAACTCAATATGAACTCACATGAATTTTATTAAGCATTAGTCAACAATAAATCATACAAAATCATGTTTCCATCAAGATAACATAAAGGAATTCAAATCTTTCCCCACTTCCTCATTTTCCAAACAAGATTTTGGGGTAAAAAATATAGAGTTTATTTCATGCAACCAAAAGTTTCATCATCCAATTTTAAGAGATTGGAATCACAAACATTTCTAAGTAATACAACATAGGGCATTCATTGTCAATTTTCTAGATTTCAAGTTTAAAGGAGAGAATTAACAAATCCTTTCTAATTATATTATCACAGGGCCATTAGGGAAAAAATCATATCTCTTAACACAAAAATTCTCCACATCATACCAGAAGGGTTTACTCCCCCTAAATTCAAAACAGAGAATATAATTATCTAAAAGGGATCACCCATGTATACTAAGATATGAAAAATGCATACATTGGTGTATTTAGGAAGCAAATGTTTGAAAAACAATCCATCCATAATCAAAAGCAAAAATTAATACAAAAGAATGCATCAATTATTATTCACTACTGCTTAATTTAAGGAGAAGAAAACATGCTTGTTAAGGAAGTGTTGGAAACCTAATGTTCTTTAATCCAACCAAAGCCATCATTTACTAGGTTTGAGTTCAAGAGAGCTATAATTGAAACCCTTTTCTGAATATTTACTACATAATGTCATCATAGTATTGTTTACCAGGTTTAAGTATAAAAGAGATATACATAAATATTTAAAAATAATTCCACATGGTGCCTTCATGGCCAAATAGATCCATTCATAGGAGAAACTCCCACATAATACCATCATTATTTAATCGCAACAATTCAAGTAGATAAAATAATCAATCCTGGTTCTGCACCATATATATTAGTGTACACAAACATGAGCAAAAATGTATAAATAGGAAGAACATAGATTTGTTCATCATTCCAATACACAACTAGAAAATAATAAACACATTGCATACATTAATGATATCTAAGCAAGAAACCCACATACATCATTTTAGTGTTAGTTAGTGTTTAAGGTAAAGGAAAGAAAAACATTCTTGTTAACAACAATGATGGTTGTGCCCTAAGATGAGATTCAAACTTCATTTTCTTCTAAAAAATATAATTCCATCTAGGAGATATTTAACCTCTCAATAATTTCTCATAAAAAACACCCATGAAGGTTTTTAGACAACTAACAAATCCTCCCGAGCAATTGTTGTGCCCAAAATTGGGGCTTTATTTTTTTAAACTACTATTTGTAATTCACGTGTCCAATAATAATAGCCACCTCAAATTGCAATTCTCTAATAAAAATAGCCTCACATATTTCATGCAGATTCAAATTACCAGTGGTGTCATGAAAATATCCATGTAACTGAGAGAACTAGCATTTCAGCTCACCCTCACCACTTAAAATGCCCAAATGATTATACAAAAGGTCAACAGTCCCCTTTTTAAATAGATTCCAATTTTTATAAACCCCTTTCTATATCTTGGTCATTTATGTGACCCTATCCTCTATATTGGAGGTGTTTGAAAAAAAAAAACATAATAATTTCATAAACAAAGTCAAAAAAACATAGACAAAACAATAATCCTTTTCAATAATAATGTTACATAATTCCTAAAATTACAACCCCTTAATCTCTTAGCAAAACATGCAAGCCAATAATCATTACTTGATACCAAGTCAAACCTTGTAAACAAAACAATAATACCCTTTCCATAATAAGGTTCCCAATATAAGTATCATGTCAAAATCACATAAAACTCATGAGGAATAAAACATGTTTTAAAAATAATTTCCAATTCGACTAATAAATCATTTTCCAAAGCTTAATAACAACAACCAAGTCAACCAATATATTTATGGAAAGCACACTATCAACAATAATAATTTAATTTCCAAGATTTATAATTACCACACACCAACACAATGTTTATCAAAATAATCTTATCATTAAAAATGAAATCAATCACACAACCCATATCTACCAAGGCTAAATACAAAAATAAAAATCAAACAACAATATCCACTAAACAATAATGACTTTCTATGATAATATTCTATAATTCCTATAATTCGAGTAAAAATCCCTTTTAAACATTATAATAGAAATGGGTCGAAACATCTAATTTTCCAATCAGACACAAAATAATCTCCATTTTTCTATATTCAATCAAAAAATCTTATTTCAATCACATAACTCACTAAGGATGGTTTCCAATGAAGATAATGCTTAAGGAGGTGGTTATAGTGCAATAATCAAGTCCACCATGTACCTTAATAATAGTGACAAAATAATATTTTTTACTATTCTACAAGTCCACTATAAACCATGTTATCATAAATAAAACACTATAAGGTCATAATTACTGTAGTTAGCTCCCCACAGATTTAGCAATGAAATTAGAGCCACACCTCATACTTTTATAATCTTTGTTTTTTATTTTAATTCAAGGCATTCCAACTATCACTAACATGATATTATAGTTACTAGTAATAATTGTACTAAATATCGTATGGTAAGCATAAGAGCTACACTATTCAACAACAACACATCGATTTATGAAATGATTTTCTACTAGCCATAGATGTCATTTCATATCAAAATTTTTTTGAAGTGTAAGGTAATTATTAATAATCTCAAGATCTCTTTGATATGAGATCATCATGCTTAATTCATACAATAAACATCTTGTTTTATTAACACATAGGTGAAACCTTCAAGGTTAACAACATACACCAATATAAACTATACAAAATCATATTTATTGAGAGGATAAAATTCTAATAAAAGGTTACAATAATTGACTAGCCAATGCATGTGCAAGTTCATATGACTAACTCGAGCTCACACAAGCATAGTTGACATCATCGGAATGGGAGAGACATTACACTAGTATGATATCTCCTTCCTAGATTGAACAAGATCTCCATAGAGGGACCCTGAACACTACGACACTATTGCTGCAAGATAATCTCACTCTATACGAAGTTGATCCCTCTTTGTGACTACTTAACCCATCCCTGTGACTGCCTGGTCTCTCTCCTCAGTCAAACATAATACGTGTGTTGTCAATTTTTGCAACTAACATTAGCTGACTAATGTACCCAATATTTGTAACTTCTTTTGTAACTCAACAATCTTAGCTACTCGTATTGTGATCTCCTAGTCCAAACTAGCAATTAGGGAAACGTTTTCTATAGATCTAACCTATGAAGACCCAACCCTTCCCCTGCTACCTGAAATTGATCCTCCATCCCCGTAACCCCTTATACTTTCCTATCCTTGATCCCCTCACTTCCAGGCATGGTGCAGTACTACCTATGTTGGTGGTACTATCAATATTGGCTGATTAGGTGGCACTTGTTGTGGCTATACCATCCTTCTAACCACCCATCTTCTTCCTATATAGTGCCTACAACTGTACTACTCATAAATGCATAGCCTAAAAATTTTCCACATCCTTTAGATGTGGTCCTGTAGTATCAAAGGTCATGGTTGAACTAGCCTCGTTAATCAAATAGATCTAGATTTCACCCACGATGAATCAAACTATATTATTTTCGTTGCATCCACTATGCCCATGTATGAATCATAATATATGTGCACTAATCCCATCTAGCTTAGTTTGTTAGTAATACGACTAACATATCAGCCATATGGTTGTCACTTTCAAGTAACTTATGAGAAAATATGAATATGCTCCACTAGTATCCCCTACTTTAATCCAATTTTCCTCTAGACCTTATCAGGACTGTATCACTCAATCTCATATGCATGTCTGCCTATAATGTAGTAGGTTTTCATCAAATATCCCATGAATAAATGATCCTTGGTCTAGACAATCCATGCGGATTGATATGACATCCATGTAATATGGTCATCCTTGAGCTCATCTATAGTTTTCGTAGATTAATTCATCTCACCTAAATGAGGCCTTAATGTCCTTACCTAAAATTCCCATCCATACATTATGCAATCATTTTTATGCCATTCCACCCTATCTCCCACATGTCTCTTGATGATAATGTGCTCTTAAGACAAGATATGGAACAATGAAGAAAGTCCCAGCCCATGTCCATTTCTATAGGCAATCATGTTAATATCCATTTATAATGTTGATAACACACATATTCCTCAAGAAAACACAATCATTTTCTGCAACATATCTCCCACGATACCTACTAGTACCATCATATAATATTTATTGTCTTGTTAGGAAATGATACACTATTGATAAGAGCCATGAGTTTTAAGGGAAATAATTACTCTTATCCGAAATAACTCCCCTAGTTATTTTGACAACTTGCATGTTTGTTTTGAATTTGACATCAAGTTTCTAGGATGTGTGCACTATTGATTTCATTCCTTTTTTATATTCTTGTCTATGTAGACACAAAATTAAGAAATTTGGGTACTTATCTAGTCATGATTACATACTACTATTCATGTGATTCCTAATTAAGAAAAGTACTAAATGACCCATGTATTTGGTCACCTTTCTTTACTTTCTATTGCTCCTTCTAGTTTTTCACCCTTACTTTCTCACTTTCCATTTTTACTCTTTGACATTTTTCATCTTGGACACCAGCGCCCAACTAGGACGTCAATGTCAGGTGCCATCGTCCCCTCTTAGCAACCTTATCCCCTTTGTATTTACAATTTTTGGGTCCTTTCTAGCCGTTTGAACATCTTATCTTTTTGATGGTCAAATTTTTTGAGGTCAATTACAAAATTCAAGAAAGGGAAGCATATAAATATAAAGTTATGTGATCATAATGAGGGACCAAGCACCAAGCACTATCTATCACCACCTAAGGTGACATCCATCAAAGCATCTAAGAGCTTCATTGCATCCATCTAGGTCCATTACAAGGGACACAAGGGCTGGTTTTCTACATCACACTTCATAGGAGGAAATTTCATTCTATTCCATGCACATATTTACTACATTAAACATCTAGATACTTGTTTGATATCCAAGTGTGACTGAAAAAAGAGAAACCTAGGGAAAAATTTCCATACATACACACATAACTACATTGGGTCTGAGATTAGTACAACGCTCAATCGTAAGTTCACCATTGTGACAGATGAGAAAATTCCAACCCCTCATTCTTCATCTTTATTTTTTGGGATTTGTTGTCTATTTGAGGGTTTTGCAGGTTCATTCTTCATTGCAGGTTTCCAGCGACTTCAGCGATCATTGTTTGGCCTCATAGCAACAAAATGTGACCTAGTGCAAACACCTTAGAACACCTCAAAGGAGGTTTTCTAAGAATTTATGTAGACCCAAGCCCCTAGAAATAGGTCTAGGGAGCCCACAAGTGCCCTTGTCCCTCTCCAGGTGCCCCAGTCTAACCTATATCCTCAGATCTACATTTTTATATTCTCCAGTGTGATGGTCAATGCTTCACATTTATCAGTTTTCATCCTCTATGCAGTCTCCAGAAATGTGTAAATCAACTAAGGCTTCTTACCCTCTTTTTGGAATTAGGGTTTCATTATTTATCACATAATTGCTTGGGTATTTATTGCTATACTTAATTTTTATTCATTTACTGCTATTATAACATTCATGTTAGGATTATATATTTACATTTTAGCTTAATCAGTCTACATTTCTTTGCATGTGACTTTGCACGCTCTTCTTGCTTCTTCTTTATCCTTCCCCTTCCCTTCACTTACTTTCACGCACCTTCTGTGCACTCACTCCTTCCTCCCTAGAATTTTACTATCTCCCTCCATTTCCCTTTTTGTGCACTCCTCGCACATTCATTTCCCTTCCCCAGTTTTTGTACTTTTATATCACGTGCATTAGTGGACTTGTCTTTCATTTTACAAGTCCCCAACATGTCTTCCTTGCACATGCCTTTTCTTCTCAAATCTCATGCATAACTGTGTGTTTTCTCGTTTCCCCTTATGCTCTCCCTTTACGCATTTTCATTCACATTTCCTCTCGCATGCTTCTTCTTTGTGCACCTTCCCTTTTCCCTCTTGGAATGCTTCTGCACACCATCATATTCAGACACTCACGCACTCCCTTGCCGAATTCTTGTGCCTTCTTTGAAAATTTATATGCCTTAGAAAATATGCATCCCTTTCCTCTTATCCTCATACACTCTCTTACGCACGATTGTAGCCTTCTATATTATTTTATCTCATGCATCTTACTCATATGCATGCACCCAAGTTTGCAACTCTCTACACCAATCATTGTGTGCCACATGTCCCTCCTAAAGAACTTGTCAGATAAAGTGCAGCTCATGTGGACAAATAAAAAAGTGCACTAGCTTGTGCACCGATCCTTATGGCTGAATGAGCGCGTGACACATGGCAGAGACATAACAAATAGACAATCAGACTGACTACCTGTGACTCAATCAAATCGTACCACGTGTCTTGCATGTTTCTCTTGTACTATAAAACTTCAAATCACCATAACTTCTTCCACAGAGCTCAAAATCATGCACGCCTGGTCTTGTTGGAAAGATGTTGACATGGGCTACACTCTAAGACTTTTCAAAATCAGATTTTGGTGCAGGATTTTGTAGGTGAAAATGGGAAAATGTGACTCAGGTAGTCATTAATGCACACTTCCAATTGACTCAACCACCTAGCATTTCATGAGATTTGGGTCTCTTTTCTTCTTCCACAAGTTAGCTGACTTGGAGAGGTAAATTTGATAGTAGCTACAGGAGGATTTGTAGGAATTTATTACATGATGTTGGTGGTTTTGATTGAAAATTTAAATTTTTCCTTTCTTTTCCCTCTCCTTCCTGATTCTTCTATATATTGTTGAATAATGCTCATTTGTAAAAGGTTGGACCCTCTTGGATTACAAGAGCATTATTCAGAGTAGTGCTCCTTTGCATTTTGAGTTGCAGGCCTCAGATCTGAGTTCAATTGCATGTGGATTCTTTCCTTATTTCCACCATTGTAATTGATCATGTGCATTCATTGGAAGAAATAAAATTGTATTTTGTGGCTATATCTCTACCCTAGCTTGTATTTTATTACATCTACTTGCCTTTTCATCTTGCAATATTGGTATGTTGTGCATTCTCATGTCCCTTACAGGGTTTCTTTTCTGTTGTGCTCCATATAAAGTGAGTCTCTCAAATGTTATTTTAGACTATGGTACACATGTCTGCCCTCCTTTTTCACACTTTCCCTTGTTTTCACTCATATGAGAGTGTTTATTCCCTTCTTTGTGGTGATATCATCTCCGTTTAGCTTAGGATTTTGTTTATGTATCCCCTTCTCACCGTAGTCCCTTGGAATGATATAGTAGAGGTAGATAGTTTCATTTCCCTTCCTAAGAGTAATTGTAGTAGTAGAAATCAAAAGAGGAATTTGGTCTTCTCTGGAGGTCTGTTTCAAGTGCAAGGTCCCACAAATTGGAGACAGTCCCATGTTGCCTCAAATCCCTAGATCATACTTATTTGGGATGGATACAATTTTGAGCTCCAAATTTTTTTAGCATGCCCGGTGGGACCAATTTTGAAAGCTCATATTTCATCATTACTATGTTATGGTATGTGAATTAGCGGTTTTTGTCCTTTGGAGGCTTGTTTCAACACATCTAGTGAGTCACAATATCTATATCTACTGATTTCAGCTATCAACACACTCTTTCATGAGAAGGATACATACTAGATAGAGTGTGGCAGTTGAAGAATCATTTGAATACCTTCAGTTATCTCCAAGAAGAAGAAGTATTAAATTTGTGTGTGTATCTCCATCTCTTGTGAATAGGGCTCAATCCACTCCTCCTCTTGGTATATCACTCATGCACTCCTCCAGTGTATTTAGACCCATCTTGGCCATGGCACAACAAATATATCTTCCCTTTATTAGCTTCAATGTTGGTATTCCCTTGTCTCTTCCCATGCAACATGATATACTGGTGGCTGCACTCAAAAGTATTCCATTTTTTACTAGTAAGAATCAGACTACTCCTCAAGACCATATTCAAGATATTACAAATGTATGCTCATTTCATCTAGTTATAGAAGATGATATATCTGTAACATTGCTAGTTTCTTCACTTAAAAGAAAATAACTTCAATGGTACATAGTTCTAAGGAATGCCTCTATTCACAATTGGTATGATCTTGGAATTGTAATTTACAATCAATGTGAGGAGAAATCTGATAACATCTCCTTGTTAGAAAAACTCACAATAATCAAGAGAGCTCCCAATGATCTCATGGTTGACTTCAACTTCAAATTTTAGAAGACATGGGATGAAATTCCTCCTCTTGAGACCAACCCCACAAGGTTCTTTTCTTTATTTCTTAATAGCATTAAATTCTAACATTGTAGTGATGATACAATTCATGGTGGTTGTACAAATTTCTAATTCCTATCATATAACCATTAGGGAAGAAAATTGTTTAATCCAAGATAGTAAGATATACCCCTAGATTACCTATGCCATTTTTTCTTGAACTGCCTCAAACAACTCAACCTTTCATTGCTTCCATTCCCAAGCAAAGTTCCCAACTCATTGCCTCCACATCCTGCTCTCTTCAAAAGTAGAAACAAGATGAAGAGATGACAACTGTGATTAGAAATTTTTCCAATAAGGTCTTATCCTTAGAAAAATAATGGGGTACAATCCTTAAGAAACAATTCTAATCAAGGATTCAATCAAATATTTCAACTCTTTAGAAACTAGTATCCAAATCAGAGATATGCGCAAAACCAACAGAATTATAGATGGAAAGGCCATAATGTGCTCCTCCCCCTTCAGATAGGTTCTCATGTACAACCCTTCTAGCACCAAGTTCAATAAAAGCATTAGTCTTAGTACATAACAATTGATTCAAGAATTAGAATGGTTTTTTCCTTGTAATTTTTCTCACATCTTAGTATAACTGTGAAAACATCTTGCATGTACAAGACTTCATGATCCATATTTCTTCCAAATTTTAGCCTTCCACTAGTGCAGGTGAATCTAGTAATGAAGAAGTGAAAAAATTCATTCCTGATACTAACCTTATATTCTTTGGCACTAACGATTTATATGCATTAAACCAAGCTATGGACAGTGCGAATAGACCACATACACATGTTGTTGATAACACTGGGTTAAAGAATAGAGGATTGGAAACTATCATGTAACCTTCAACTTATACCAGTCTAAGTGATTCACTCCACAAGCAGTAGGATGTAGATACTAATCAACCCAATATTTTAAGTGTGCATGCTTCCAATGTTCCATGCAATGTTCCAGATTGAAGTTGCATGCGCACCCCTCCTTTGGTAGGTTAAGCCTCTACACAACCAAAAACCTTTATCTCAGTGCCTGAATAATCAAGAAAAGAAATTTTTTGCCTCAAATTCACAAGTTATTGCACCTTCCATTCAACATTGTGTATCAGATGAAGAAAATAAATGTGCATGTCACAATGTGGGATGCCCTGGTTATTCCATCTCAATGTGACCTCATGCATGAAGCTTTTACCAAATTCCTACATCCTGATCCAGTATTCAAAGCCCTCAAGCTACTGTCAACATATGTCAAGCAGAGGATAAATAAGTAAGAAAATTTCTCAAAACCCCACCCTTTTACATGTCCTTGATAATATGCAAACATCTTGTGCATAATTGTATGCTTTACTCAGGGGCTAGTACCTTCGTCATGTCTAAGAAAATTATTTATATCCTAGGTCTTATGTATAGCCTTGTCTCTAAAGGATTCTTGCAACTTGATGGCTCAACTTTCAGCATTTTAGGAGTCATCACAGATTTCGAGTTAACCCTTCATACATATCCAAGTCTTACCATAACTCAAGACGTGTTAGTCATTGACTTTCATCCATTGTTTTCCATTTTCCTATCAAGATATTTCACATCCAAGGTGGGTGTTTACTTATCTTCTAATTGGTCTCATATGCTTCTAAGAACTATGTATGGTGTCATGTTTACTATACAAGTTAAGCCTATATTTTCTTATCATGTTGAGTCATATGACCCCTCTCCTCTCCAAGCTAATCCTCTCATCCAAAAATACCAAGAAAAAGATTCAATTTCTGAAGAGAAACCTATTCCTCCCTCTACACATGAACTATTGTTAGATATTATAATAACTATGAGTTTTTGAATTTGGTCTTGGTACATACTACATTTTGGAAGAAGAAACCACTTTGTCTCCCCTACTCAAGCAGGAAAATGATGACACTTCTAGACTATGGAAGATGTATTTTGATGGATCTATAAGTATACATAGTGATGGCACATGTGTCATTCGTATTTATCCTAATGAAAATAAGTTCTTCTTCACGCATAGGTTATAGTTTGCATGCTCAAATAACATAGCAAAATATGAAGCATTGGTGCATTATCTTATCATTTCTGAATAGAGGAAGATTAAGATATTACATATCTTTTGGGCTACTAAATTGGTCATCCAACAGGTCACGAAAAAGTGTGTAACAAATAATAATCTTCTTAGGTCTTATAAACATAGAGTTTAGGATCTCTTGGAGACATTTGATGCTCTCAATCTCTAGGTAGTGCTAAAGAAAATAAATAAATAAGTAGATTAGATGGCATCCCTTGGTTCAAAATTCTCATTGGATAAGGATTTTGTTCAAGGAAATGCACAACACATCAAATGGTGGTCATGCACTCTATTTTGGACTATTAAACTAGTTGACAGTTGTTTGAAAATGATGTGAAAATTATGTAGTTCATCCATAATGAAGATGAGTTTTCCTCATTCATGAAATTTGAATTACATGAAAGATATGGTTATCAAGTGATTCAACTAAATACAAAAAAAATACCTAAAGATTTGGTCACCTTAGAACACATTTCTAGTCTTGATGATGATTTCAAGGGTGAAGAAAATAATATGTGCATAACATAAATAGAATACCATCCAGTCACTATTACGCATGGAAAGGATTTTCCACTTGATAAGGACTACGCACAGGTAGAAAAATAGGCCTTCATTTCCTTATGTCAAAATTTGAGTTACATCTTCTCATGGGAGAATGAAGGCCTCAAAGGATTTGATCCAAGTGTTTCTCAACACTCCATTGACCTTGATCCTAACATCCAACCTATCAAAAAAAAGTAAGGGCATGTCAATCTTAAGATAGAGCCCCTCATGAAAGAGTTATCCAAAATCATTGAGGTAAAAATAATATTTCTCATCAAATACTCTACTTGGGTAGAAAATCTCATTCCAGTGCGCAAGAAGAATGGTGAAATCAAGATTTTTGGTGATTTTAGAAGCTTAAATAAGGCATCATTGAAGGATCATTATCCTTTTCCTTATATGGAGTAGATTTTGCAGACAATGGTTAGAGAGGAAAGGTTTTCTATGCTTGATGGTTACTTCGCCTTCAATCAAATCACAGTCAAAGAAGAGGGTCAGTTCAAAACTGCATTTACAAATAAATGGGGAAAGTATGCCTATTAGAAAGTTTCTTTTGGTTTAGCAAATATAGATGTAACCTTTCAAAGAGAAATGGAAATTTCCTTCAAAGGATACATCAATGAGTTCATCATGGTTACTTGGATTACATAACTATCTTCTCGAAGCAAAGCATAGATCACATCACACATCTGGAAAGATCCTTTGAGATATGTAGAGAATTTGAGGTGTCTTTTAACCCTAATAAGTACAACTTTGTTGCTGTATAAGGTAAGATTTTGGGATGTGTGGTTTCAAAGGATGGCATTGCCATCGATCTAGAATGAATCTTATCCATCATTTTTCTCTCTTTTTCATCTTAGAAGAATGCCTTACAATCATTTCTAGGAAAAATCAACTTTGTTAGGAGATTCATTCCTAACTTTTCAGGTTTGGTTAGGTTGATTACCCTCATGCTCAAGAAGTACCAGTCTTCAAATGGAAATAATAATGAAAATAAAGATTCAACAAAATCAAGAAAAGAAATTCTTTTTTCCCAACACTTATCAATATGGATTATGCTAAGGATTTCATTCTTTATGTATATGGAGGTGAACTACTAGTGTTGTTGTCTTGACTCAAGAGAATAAACAAGGACTAGAGTAGCCAGTGGATTTCTTAATTCAAAAACTAAAGGATTATGAACTGAAATATAGTCACATGGATAAATGTGGCTTTTCCATCATGCACATGCTATAAAGAAGTTCAAAAACATGCTCGCCACAAATCAAGTCAAAGTTCTAGTCTCACACTCCTATGTGAGAGACTTCATCATGGGAACCAAAATTAGTGAGAAAAGAGCTAGATGGGTGACCAAAATAATGGAGTATTATGTGACCATTAAAGCCACTAATCTTGTTAGAGGTAATGTGCAATTTGTAAGAAAGTTTCTAAGGATGCATAGAATAATCAAAATGCTTCATTGTTCTTGGCTGAGGAAGCTTCGCATGTAAGTTAAAAACAAAAAACAAAAATCATAGTACATGCAACTAGATGGGTGATCATGACAACATTCCTTTCTTATGAAGCATAACCTCCAAGTTAGAGTAAAGAAAACATAATACATTTAAGGTTGTATTCTATTCCCTATGGACTCATTCATGGAGTTCTCTTCAAAAGAAACATGGATGGTTTGTTTTTGAGATGTATTGATAGCACACAAGTAGAAAAAAGTGCTAAAAAAATTTCATGATGCACTCTCTAGTGGAAACTTCTCTGCTAAAATAATAGCAATGAAAATCATTAAGGCAAGCTACTTTTGGCCTGACGTTTTTTTCTAGATGCATACAAGTGGGTCAGAAAATGAAATAATGTGCTTTCTTTTGAAAAAAAAAGTGGAAGTGCTTCCCCTCCGTACCAATCCAAGTTAATTAGCCTTTTGTGCAATGGGTTCTTGACTTCATTTACATGATCAATCCCTCTCAAGCGCAGACCACAAGTGGGTGTTGATAGCAACAACTTACTTTACCAGATGGATAGAAGGTATCATACTTAAGGAATAAATTGATTCATTCATTTTTGACTTTCTCGAGGGTATTGTGACAAGGTTTGGCATTCCTTAAACCTTTATCTCTGATAATGAAAAATCCTTCCTTGATATAATAATTTATGATTGGGCTCTTAGCCTTGGGATTTACTTAAAGAATTCTTCCAACTACTACCCTCAAGGTAATGTCTTGGTTGAGTCTACTAACAAGAAACCAATCATAATCATGAAAAGAACACTGGATATCAGCTAGAGGTACTGGTATATGAAGGTCTCATGCAAAGGTCTGGGTAGACAGCACTATGGGAAGAAATTGGTAATCATGACAAAGAAGGAAAATAAGCTAGTTAGTTGAGTCTAGATAAACTAGAAGATTTTCCCAAATCCCAAAATCATCCAAAAGATGAAAAAAAAATAAGTAAAGGATTTAAATTATTTGTTATTAATAACTTGATTTTCTAGATTATAACATTCCGAAAGTTTTAGGATTCCTTTATCTTTAGACTTTCCATCATTAGAGTTGGCCCAACATATGGAGTTTGAGGGCATAGATCAAAGATAAATCATAATGGAATAGTTGGTTGAACTTGAAGAATTAAGAAATTCTTCCATGATTAAATTATAACAACATCAACAGAATAAACCAAGAAGTTGTTTGATAGAAAGGGTAGAGCTCAGTTCTTTCAAATTTGGTGATCTGGTCTTAAAATGGGATGTTGACATAGTTAAACATGAGTGTCATTCAAAGTTTTATGCACTTTGGAGTGGGACATACATAATCAATTCTTGTAAGGAGACTAATTATTTTTTGTTATCTCAACTTAATGAAGATAAACTATCAATCCCAGTCAATGGGATTTACCTCAAAATTTTCATTAAGTTATTCTACATTATGTACATATTAGAGTAGTTTCAATTCCTCCAAGTGTACACTTGCGCCCAATGTTTTTTTGGTAGTGTAGGTTTCTTTTTTCTCGCATGCTCTTTTGTTTCTTCTGAGATGATAGTTCAGTTTTCAAACAAGGCAATATCCAATTTTTTTCCACTCTCATAAGTTCAAGTCATAATATTTTCATCTAAGAGTATAAGTTTAATGTAGAGTTCAAACAAGTGCTTCAAGTGACTTCACGGGAAAATTCTTCAAGTCACAAATCAAAATTTGATGTTTTTAGGATAACTCTATGCCTAATGGATTCTTAAAGGCCAATGATATCTTCATCTACCAGGAAAATTTCCCCAAAAGTCACCAAACTATTTCCCAAAATAACCCTCTTGGTTATTTTAACAACTGAGATTTTCATTTTGGCTCTGACATCAAGTATCCAGGATGCGCACACCACTAACTTCATTTTTTAGTGCATTTTCTCAGCTGCAGTTCTTCATGTGTGCCCTTGTGTACTCTTCCTTCTTCTTCCTTATCCTTCCCCTTTCCTTCTCTTCCTTTTGCGCACCTTTTTCACACTCCCACCTTACTCCTTGACATTCTACTATCTCCTTCCATTTCCCTTTTTGTGCACTCCTTGTGCATTTTTTCCCTTCCCCAATTGTTGCGCTTCTCTATCATGCGTACCCATGGAATTATATTGCATTTCACAATGATGAGTGTCATTGATGATCGTAATTTAATCATATTACTATGTCAATCTAGGGTGGTGTCCATGACTATTTACAACAATGGAAATAGTAGGGATGATTTTACAGTACGTACTTTAGTAACAAAAAATAAGAAATTTCTGAATTCATCATGATTACAAAATAAAATACTTGAAAAGAAAACTAAAACAAAAGACATAATTGATAATGGAAACACATATGCATCAAAGTAATGAAATAAATGTTGGATCTTCAAATGCATTCATAAATATAGAAAGGAAATAAATATAAACTCCCTTTTCATTGGTTAGGAGTGGCCCTTCCTCCTACCCTTCGATCAGGGTTAACACTTGAAATTAAACAACAAAAATTTCCCCCGAATATATTATCTTTATTGAATTGAAAAATGTGTTGTTACAGTAAATAAAATGACTAGAAAATCGAACCAATAAATCTAAGTACAAGATCTCTTTTATACAAGAGATGTTTTAGTTCTATTAGGAGAGAACTAGTCATTCCAAATGACTAATTATACTTAACTAAATGGTAAATGAAACAATGACTATCTATTTGGGAAATACATTAATGAAGGGGAAATCCTTGAAGTGTTCCAATTGGAATCATTTGTGAAAACTGAAGAAGAAATCCGTGATTGGCTCCTTCGAAGGATTCAATCATTGTTGGAAGATTTTTCATCTTATAATTGATTGAGAGAATTTTGATGACAACAAAACTTAGTTTAGGGTACTTCATCCTCAAAACTAGGTAGAATGGTTTCTAAGTTAATGACATCACTTCAAGATATGGTGCTAAAATCTGTGATTCTAATCATTTGAATGATCTACATATATGTGTGAATTTACTGCTTTGGAGAATCATGATCGATGACATGGATGATCTAGATGTGCTACTCTGAGTTCCATATTAACATGGACACAAGTCCTGCGCCAACACGTTAATAAGAGTCATGCACTTTCTATTATAACTCAACACATACTCTTTCAAAAGTGTAGTTAATGTCTCACAAACAGATCTATTTAATCCATTTTGAAGAAGAATTAACAAGGTAAAAAATAACAAACATATGCATAATAATTCCTTCAAAATCATAGTAAAGTATTAAATATAAGAAGTTAACATTGTTCATCATGTACTATGATATCAAAATGGTATATGGATAAAAATGGATTAAACATCACAAAATGGGGCTCATCACTCCCCCGAAAAAGAGGTTTAGTAGGTCCTCTTGCTACCTAACATTTAATTTCTCTACAATCCTAGAACAATTATATTCATTGACATTTTTTTTCCAAGTTTCATCCAAGGATGTATTAGAAAATCCAAAATGATCAACAACATTATTCCTCCAAGTCCTGTATTTGTCCTCTGATTGGTCATCTGTTGAGTTCCATCATGGTACAGGTGCAAGGACTAGTGGGGGAATGTATCTCATTCTAATCCATTGTTCTTTGAGGTCTAGAATTATCTTGAAGATATTTTTTGCTCGTTTCAATGACCATCGAAGGTTTGTTGGTGAAATGACCTCCTTCCTCTTATATGGTTGTACAAGAAATTGATATCGTACCTAGGATGAAAGGAAATTAACATTGAATGTGGGGATCACGTGTTATCTGAAGTTCTCGACACAATTCTGAAGAATATTTGTGTACCTATCTACTAGATGTAGACAATACACCTGTAAACGGAACCTGTTAAAAAACTGAAGGGGCACTGGTAAATCATGCCTCATTAAGAGGCCAATGGTGTATTCTGATTGAAAAAAGAATTCCCTTTGATGTCTAAGAGTAGAAATAAAAGACCTTAATTTCACTTCTCCCTCATAAGGATTGATTGAAATCTCAATTTTTTCTGGGAGAAGAAACTTGTGATCATAGAATTCACACAACAATTTTTTCTCAACATCATTTCCTACAATATATGCAGCTACAAACTGTCTATCATCCTCAAATTATATATCCATCATTGTAAAAGCCCTTGATATTTCCCATTTGAATAAATTTTCTTTTAAAAACAATGCATAAAACTTTGAAGGGGGTCGACAAGAAAGGACTTGATCATAGAGTCTACTTACTGTCAACACATTTTATTTCAACACCTGATTTTACTCTTTCAAATTTTTATCCTCCTCTTCCACTTCCCTTAATCTATAGCACTCTTCCATCCACTTAACCATACCTTTTAACATAATAATCTAAGGAAAATAATTCTTTTGCTCTCTTTTTCCTTCCTACAACTGTGTGAGTGAGGTGCCAAGTTCCTCAGTTTAAGCATGAAGAAAGTTTACCTCTTGTTCTCATTCCTCCACATTATTTTATAACTGGAGTGTGGCTTCCTCATTTTTAGCTATTGTGACATGCAGTTGTTGAATTTCCTGATCTTTTGTAGCTATTAGCTGGGACAAGTGAGTTTCCTTAGCCTCCAAAAGTGATTGCAGCTGATTTATATGCTCTTGACTAATTTTTAGCTCAAACTAACTTTTAGAGAAGGAGATAACTTGAGGCATGATAGTATCATAATCTAGGGGAGAAATAGGTTCTCCCTCTTCCATATGTGCCTTCCCTTTATCTCTATCAGATGATCCAACGGTTGTAGGCACAGAATGTTCAATCTCCACTTTGATTTTAGTGGCAGATAAGGAAACTAGATTACTAGGAGACATAGGTGGGGTTTGAACCAGGGTTTTCATTATCTCAATTGCATCATGTTCCTCATGGGACATGGGATTATCAATTGGTGTCTCATGGAGTGTAGGTATGGGATTTGAAGTTTAGAGACACTTCTTGGGTCTCACACAAGTAGATGGGACTTGTTCTCTTACTACCGTATGATTCAGGGCACATTATTTTTGAAAATTTAACCATTTCTTCATATCATGCCTCTTCTTAACAAAATGATGTTTGCATATCAAGTGGATTAAACCCTGAAACTTCAAATATGGATCCCCCTAGAAAAAATATCTCTGTAGAAACATAAATGAATTCATATAGAAATTGTGGCAAATTAATCTTGTAATGAGGTATGTTTTAACCACGTCGAAGATGGATTAGCATTCTTAACATAGGACCCAATACAATTTCATATTTCCCTTCACATGTAAAATACTTAATCAGCCATTTTTCCATTGCAGCCCAAGGTTTAGGTATAGTGATTCTTTTAACCCCTTTTGCTTTTACCTTATTATCTATGACCAACTATAGTTTCTCTTTCTTCCCAACTAAAAATATTTTAGTTACTTCATGATAAATAGTCCTATCACTTATTGCTAACCCCTCATTAGGTAAACAAGAAAGATGAATGATTAAAATTGGAGAAAAGGGAGCTTTATTACCATTGACACTAGATGTTCCCTTCTTCCATTTTCCTCACAAATTATTCATTCATTGAAATGTTGAATTCTTCATATGCCAACAGAAAACCCAACCATCCCGCACTTTCAAAAATTTCAACTGCCTTAGTATCAACCAAAAGCTCAGTAGAGCACATGGGTTCATGACGCACCCTGGGCCCCATTCTTAGAACTTATGAGTAGACAAAAAATATGGATGAAGGCACAAGAATGACAATGGAAAAATTGCAGAGCAGTAGCATAGGAGCAGAAGGGTTTAATTTAGAAAGTGGAAATGGAATGAACTTAGCATGCAAGAAATATAACCGAATTTGGAAAATTAAGCTAAAATCGCGAGGTGGTAATTAAGGTGATTGGATGCATGTGATAATTTTAGTGAATTTAATTATGGATTTAGTTGGGATTTGAGAAGTGTGCAAAGTAAATGGTTATCAATGTGCATGATGCTCAATAATTATTAACTTATAATTTAAAACCTTCTTACTTTTAAGAAATGAATTGATTGCACGTATGTTATCATTAAAACTTTTAAAATCTCTGCCACCATTTTCAAATTTTAAGCTTGTCAAATCTCTTCCACTTTTTCATGATGATGTAATGCTCCCTTCGTACTTGGTAATTCCTTTATTGATGATAAAATTCAAGGTGGATGACCACCATTTCTAATTTTTGGTCCTCTGTACTTTTTTATTGTATTTTTTTTTGAAGCATTGGTCGTCATTGTTGGTTTTCAACCAATGCTTGAGAGGAGGATGACCACTATCACTGGTTTTCAATTACCCCCTCTTTATTATTTAGTGGATGGTTTATCAGGTCTAAGTTGTGTTGGGAAAAGAATTTTTTCCCTCATAGTTCAGATCCGAATCATCTTGAATTGCCTTCTGAAACTCTTCTTTCGATGTTGGTTTATGGTACGACCTCAGTCTATGCCCATTAACCAACATTACCTTCATTTATCCATCTATTAGAACCAATTGGATAGTCCTATTGTCAAATACCTCTACAATTTGATATGGGCCCATCCATCTCATATGTAATTTATCTTTAAAATCCTTATACTTTGAATCAAATAACAAAGCCCAGTCTCCTACCTAGACTTTCCTTGGCTTTATCTGCTTGTCATGCCAGAGTTGTCTCTATTGTTGGATGATCTCAATGATGTAATGCCTACAGTCTAATCTCATCTAGTTCATTTAATTGAGTGATTCTGACATGTTATGATTCTGTCAAATCAATGCCAACTTTAGTTGTATTCCTGAGGGTTCGAATCTCAAATTCTATAGGTAGAATCGGCTTCTTTCCATAAAATAATTCATAGGGAGTAAATCTTGTTATTTTTTTCCAAGTAGTGTTATAAGCCCATAATACTTTTGGTAGTTTTTGGGCCCAATTCTTCCTTGAGATGTTTACTGTTTTAGTGAGTATGTTCTCCAGATCCTTATTATTTACTTCCACTTGGCCATTAGACTGTGGATGATAGGGAGATAACTTCTTATGCTTCAACTAGTATGTTTTTACAAAAGAACTTATCACTCCTGACATGAACTATGGTTCTTAATTTAACATAATGGATCTTGGTGCTCCAAAAATTTGAAAGATGTGCTCATAAAGAAGGTCTACAACTCTCTCATCACTTTTATGTAGAATTTCTTGAACTTTATCCCACTTAGTAACATAATCAGTACAAATTAAAGAGTATTATTTTCCTTGGGAAGTTGGATCCATGGGTCCAATGAAATCCAACCCCCATTTTTCAAATGGTTCCAATACAACATGTGGCTGAATTGGCATATCTGATGTGAATGTTGGTTTCCCCAATCTATGAAATTGATCACATCTCCACACATACTTCTTGACATCCTTAAATAAGGAAGTCCAAAAGTAACTAGCTCCAAGAACTTTGTGAATGGTTCTTTGAATTGAATAATGCCCTCCTGATTGTTCATCATGGAATTTTATAAGTATGATAAATACTTTATTTTCAGCTACACACCTACGTAAGACATGATAAGGCCCACATTTAAAAATAATTCCATTCAACCAAGTATACATTACACTCTAATTAAATAATTGTTTTCTTTGCTTTGGTGTGAAAAAGTTTGGAAACTTCCCTGTAGCTAAGTAGTTATCCATATTTGCATACCAAGGAGAGGTGTTGGAAAATGCTAACAAATTTTCATCTAGAAATTCATCAATGATATGTTCCTCTTCTTCTAAAGTGATAAGTCTGGAGAGAAAATCAACTACCACTTTTGATTTCCCTACTTTGTCAATGATTTTAATGTTAAACTCCTGCAATAACAACAACCACCTTATAATCCTTCCATTCACTAAATGTTTATTCATTAGATATTTGATAACAGAGTGGTCAATATGTACAATAACTTCATATCCTATAATATAATGTTTAAAAAAATTTATTGCATAAACTACTGCCAAAAATTCTTTCTCGGTTGTTGTGTAGTTTCTTTCAGTAGGGGAAATATTTTTACTAATTTAGTAAATGGTGTGCATAGGTTCTCCTTCCTCTTGTTGTCCCAAGACAAAACCTACTGCTTCATTTGAGGAATTTTTTTGAATATGGAAGGGTAGATTTCTATTAGGACCTCTCAAAACTAGTGTGCTTATTAGCTTGTCTTTGATTGCATCAAAAGCTTGTTGACATGCTTCTATCCATTTAAATTTAGAATCCTTCATTAGAGAAAGAATAATGGAGAAGAAATTTTACTAAAATATCAAATGAACCTTCGATAGTAACCGACATGACCAAGAAAACTTCTTACTTCAATTTGGTTTGTAGGTGATGGTAGTTTTATAATGATATTGAATTTTTCTGGGTCAACTTTAATTCCTTCTATTGAGACATGATGGCCCAACACTATACCTTGTTCCATCATGAATAAACATTTCTCATGATTCAAAGATAACTGATGTTTCTCATAGCGAGAAAGGAATTTATCTAGATTTTTGACCCCCTCTTGGAATGTTTCTCTATAAACCGTGAAACCATCCATGTAAATTTCCACACAAGCATGGGTGAGGTTAGAAAATATTGCCAACACGACTATTTGAAAAGTAGCAGGGGCATTACATAATCCAAAATCTAGCACCTTGTAAGAAAAAGTCCCCCAAGGACAAGTAAACATTGTTTTATCTTGATCTTCCAAGGCCATTGTTATCTGGTTGTATCCACTAAACGCATAAAGGAATGAAAAATATATTTTATTAGATAAATTATCTAAAACCTGGTCAATAAAAGGCAATGGAAAATAATCCCTATGAGTGGCTTTGTTCAATTCCCTATAGTTCACACAAACTCTCCATTTACCGTTATTTTTAGAAACCATGACTAATGGAGAAACCCATTGATAGTCAGAGATTGGGTAAATAAGTCCTACATTCAAACAAAATTCAATCTTTGCTTTAACCATGTCCCTTAAAGTAGGGTTTATCCTTCTCTGTGGTTTTCTAACTAGTCTGGAATCAGTAGTGCAAATGTGATGTGTACAAATAATAGGGTGAATACCCTTCATGTCACTATACTCCCTAGAAAAATCTTGGTGATGAGAGTAGAGGAGCTTAAACAAGGTATTTTCTTCTTGCTCAGTCAGCCAGCTATTGATTGTCAATGTTTTCCCAAGAAGAACAGGTAATTGTTTAGTTTGTGGGCAGATAAAATCCACTATAAGGTATTCTCTTAAGAGTGAATTTAATTGACACTTGTGTGGCAATAAATTATGAACAAAAATGATGTTTTAGAAAACCATTTTAGTAAGATCTACATTTTTGTAAACATGCAGATAATGGGATTATTATCCTCATCCAAGAAATAATTTCTTATTTTTCTCTATTGTAGGACCAGAAGACAGATTAATGCAAGAGTTCAAAACAGAACTCGAGTTGAATTTTACGTAGGACTCAGGCGTAGGACTAAAACTATGTCTGGTACCACGGTCATGATAACTGCATTGAATTTGTTCTGAGTTCTCTTGAATTACTACCATACAAAGAGAGGATATGATATCATCATAATTTTCATAATCATCTTGATACCCTTGTTGGTTGTCTATGGAAAATGGTTTAGTAGTAGGGTATAATGACAATTTCTTTGAATCCTGTCCATTAGTGATCACCATGTTCCCTATCATGTAATCAATAAGGGCAGAAACTATAGCTAACCAAGGATGTTCTAGGATGATGGGTGCCCAATTTTCCTATTCTTTGATTTTATGATCATGAATTCTACCGCATAGTCCCAATATTTGATGGTAATGGTGACATATTCTTTTATTCCCTTAGGTTTTTTTACATACTAATCTGCCATTAGCAAGACTATAGATGTAGACTGTCGTTTAAGAAGTGATAATGTGGATAGAGTATCTATTGTTATTCCATTGATGGCATCTCCTAAATAAATTAGAATGTTAGGAATTTAGACTTCTCCTATGCAAAATATTAAAAGAGGACTTCTAGGATCTCCATATTTATTAGGGGGAATGTTCCCTTCCAAAATAATAGCTAGATTTCCATCAACATGGATGGTTTTAGGTTGGTTCTTTCTTATTCTTGTAGCCTTGAAATAAAGATCTTTAATTATTTTGTTTAACTCATGGATTTCCTTGATGCTTGCAATAGGGGAATGCCAATACTTAAATTCCTCAATCCTTGGATTAATTCTGAATTTGTTTTACTAGGAGCTACAATATTTTGTTTCTCATAAATCTTAGATGGAAAATGAATTTTTGCGTTTGGTGGAGGATTTTCTCCAGCAGGATTAGGTTGCACTTCTTTTGTTTTTTCTATTTCTCTTGGTATTTTTGTTATCCAGATTTTTCACCCCCTGTAAAATGGACAACCAAATGGATAGAGTGTTGGAATTTGATGGAAGAAATTCTCCAGCTGACTGTGGGGAAGGTCTAAGCTATTTAGATATAGCATGACGGAAGTGTTACCGATCGGTAATAAAAACAGTGTTACTGACCGGTAATTGGAGGAAAGCTCACCACAACAGGAAAAAACTTTACCGGATGGTAACGTATGGATGTTACCGACTGACAACAAGTAAAAACGTTACCGGCTGGTAATAAAAATGGCCATTACCAATTGAAAACAACAACAATGTTACCGACCAGTAACAAAATGTTGACGCTGACCAATAACAATGAAGGAGCCTGCCACTATACGACTGTTACCGGATGGTAACAATAAAGTGTAAGAAAATAATTCCCTAATACATCATGTAAAATTAGCTGTAAAAATGCTCCATTTATTTTTTGGAGTCTTTGTACAATAAGCTTAAATACCAATTATATATAGAGAAAATAATTTCACATTATGAACCTGTCGCGAAGATTTCTCCTATTAGGTGGATTATGTAATTTTTCTCTCCACTATATCACAACGTGGATTGACCTCGTTTGTCTCTTCCCTACTGGAAAAATAACTTGACAAGGACAAAATATACTACATATCATGGTGTTAGCAAAATCACTGAAATATTTTTCCTGTAAGGGGTCTTACTAATGCAAGTTTAAAAGAGTACAAACATTGCCGAAAAGAGGGTTTTTTACTAGTGTGCTTAGATTGGTTAGATGTATACAAATATTGCCCATAAGGGGTCTTAATAATACATTATACCTATCACAATAGTATCCTAGTTTTATAATTATAATAAGAGAAATAAATAATGCTCTAAAGCCTTAAACAATCGTTGGACATAATGTCAACCTTTATTACACCTTAGATTTATTACTAGCTATAGAATTCTTGGTGTCAGCTTATCTCAATAGACACTCTACTGATCGTTGAAAGATCTCTCATCTACATATGAGATATAATATAATAATCCAAATATAAACATGATAACCTTTATTACACCTTAGATTTATTACCAGCTATAGAATTCTTGGTGTCAACTTATCTCAATAGACGCTCTGCTGATCGTTGAAAGATCTCTCATCTGCATATGAGATATAATAGAATAATCCAAATATAAACATGATAAAAATACTAAGGATGATAAACATGTCCCTCAGAATATCCCCCTAACTTATAATCCTTGAGTATAAGCTGATTCCATCAATGTGAAATCATCCTGCATTGATCAACCTGCTTGGAGAATAGTAAGTTTACAAGTACAATCACCTACTCTCAAACCAACTTAATCCAAAAATTGACCAAAAATTTTACCTCGATCATGGACCCCTATAGGCTTTAAATTTTTTTCCAAACATAACCCATTAAAATCAACTTAAATAAATACAAGAATTAGAATACACTGCACAAAGGTTGATAACAAAGTTCAACAGAATGCCTACGTCTTCAGGTTCATCAATAGAACCGATATATTATCTACTTCAACGAATGTAACAAATAATACAATCTAAGCATGCTAATACTGAATACAAAATGGAACATGAACCTGAACACCAAGTAGCTACCCCGACTTATAGCAGATTTGATCCAGTATTCTCCTTTAGGCACAAATTCCTTTGGTATACCGATTGGTCTTCCAGAGGGCACCCCCGTCAATTCTCCAGGCTCTGCATTCTGAAGTGTGGCTCAAATGTGGCCTATTGGGTAGTTTGAATAACTCCCAGTAATAATGTTGTGCCTATTAAAATAATAGATCTTATCATCTTATCAATAAAAAATAATATTGGTCCTGAAAATGCCTATACAAATAAATAGGACCTAATATCATCTTGCTGATAAATAATATCGGTCCAAAAAATGATGACAATGCCTATATAAATATAGGTCTTATATCCCTCCATAATGCCTATATTAAAATAGGTCTTACATCTCCATAATGTCACCACGATTGCCTTCGAACTGCATCGTTTATTGTTCTCGACCCGAGCTTGGAGTATGTCTTCTCGGAGAGAATTCAAAGCTTCAAAATAATATTTCCTATTAAATATAATAGGACTTAAAAAAAAAATTACTATAATGATAGGACTTACATATTAACATGCCTATAATAATAGGCCTTAGCTCTAAAACATATGCCTATAGTAAATATAGGAATTTATAATAAGCATGCCTATATAATATATAGGTCTTAATTTCCTCTAAATAATGGCCTATAAGGCACATTATGTATTTCCCATAATAATGCCTTAAAAAAATACTAAGGCCTAAACATATTCACCTCCTCGAATTAAAGTATAGCTCGGGAGGAGCTTTACCCTAAGTTGAATTGAGCTTGTGTGTTGTGAGGAAGGAGAGGTTATCTTTTATAGCCAAAGACAGCCTAAGCTTTATGGTAAAACCCTTATCGTGCCAACCATATTACAAAAGACTCGTTGGACGAGTTATTTGGACTGGTCTACATGCAAAGGGGAGGTTAAAGGTTTCAATCCCACTCCCCACTCTATGCCAACCATTATGCTTAGTCAATTTTTCCAACTGCTACCATTTTCACCATGTCCCTCCAACCCCATCCATGCCATCCATGTAGACCACCAACTTGCTACCTCACTACCTCAACTGCCATGTGTCTCATGTCCATGCCATGGTTTTGGCCAACCTCTGTGTTGATGTCAAGTCATCCTACGAGAGTCCCGTTGGTGGTTTTTTCACGGACTAGGGATAATATTTTATCCCACATTAGGTGGTAGATGGTTATGATAAGGCTTCAAATAGCCTTTATTTAACTTAATAATAGTGGCTTAGGCCACGTAGACAAGATTTTACCGGTCTTTAATCATCCCTTAGCTCATTAAGATAAATGATTAAATCACCCATGGATGCATAGCTCGGTCGATGCTTAAATCCTCCGTAGCTCAAATCAACTTGTGTGTGCACTCATCCAATGCAATGCAAAGTAACTCATTGTTTGGATCACTGCATAGATCGATGAGCTAGATGCTCCAACTCGATGTAATGTGGTAGTATAGACCAACAAGCCAATGTGGTGGTAGGCCATGTGGTGTCTTGAGGACCCACAACGTGGAAAATATTTTTCTCGATCACTGACAAAGATGATTGATATCACGCGTCGAAAGATGGAGGTATAAAAACAAAAGCATCACCTTCATATGATCATATTTTCCACTGCTCCTTCGAAAT
Organism: Taxus chinensis; assembly: GCA_019776745.2. Classification (NCBI taxonomy): domain Eukaryota; kingdom Viridiplantae; phylum Streptophyta; class Pinopsida; order Cupressales; family Taxaceae; genus Taxus; species Taxus chinensis. The sequence continues at coordinate 379,132,300 of CM034151.1, forward strand.
GACCTCCAAATAAATCCTTCTCAGTGGTTGTTTGACTGGTCTAGAATCAATAGTGCAAATGTGATGTGTACAAATACCAGGGTGAATACCCTTCATGTCACTATATTCCCAAGAAAAATCTTGGTGATGAGAGTAGAGGAGATTAAACAAGGTATTTTCTTTTTTCTCAGTCATCCAATTATTGATTGTCATTGTTTTTCCAAGAAGAACATATAATTGTTTAGTTTGTGGGTGGATAGAATCCACTACAGGGTATTCTCTCAAGAGTGCATTTAATGGACACTTGTGTTGTGAACATAAATGATGTCTTGGAAAACCATTTCAGTAAGATCTACATTTTTCACAAATGGGTAAATAATGGGCTTATTATCCTCATATAAGAAATCACTTCTTATTTCAATTTTTTTTATTGTAGGACTAGAAGAAGGATCAATGCAAGAGTTTAGCACAAGAATCGAGTTGAATTTTATGCAGGACTCGGGCGCATGACTAAAAATATGTCCGGTACCATGGTCATGGTAACTGCATTGAATTTTTTCTGAGTGCTCTTGAATTACTACCATAAAAAGAGAGGATATGATATCATAAAAATTATAATAATCATTTTGAGACCCTTGTTGGTTGTTTGTGGAAAATGGTTTAGCAACAAGGTATAATGACAAATTCTTTGAATCCTGCCCATTAGTGATCACCATGTTCCCTATCCTACAATCAATAAGGGCAGAAACTATAGCTAACCAAGGGCATCCTAGGATGATGGGGTACCAAATTTTCCTATTCTTTTATTTTATTATCATGAAGTATACCTCATAGTCCCAGGATTTGATGGTAATCATGACATATTCTATTATTCCCTTAGGTTTGTTTATAGATTGGTCTGCCATCTACAAGAGTATATATGTAGACTATGGTTCAGGTAGTGATAATGTGGACAGAGTATCTATTGTCATTACATTGATGGCATCTTCTAAATCAATCAAAACATTAGGAATTTGGACTTATCGTATGCAGACTATTACAAGAGGTCTTCCAGGATCTCCATATTTAGAAGGGGGAAATCTTCCCTTCCAAAATACTAGCTAGCTTTCCATCAACATGGATGGTCTAAGGTTGGTTATTTCTTCTTCTTGGAGCCTTGAAATAGAGCTCTTTAATTGTTTTGTTTAACTCAGGGATTTCCTTAAGATCTTGCAACAGGGGCATGCTGATACTTAACTTCCTCAATCCTTGGATTAATTCTGAATCTAATTTATTAGGAACTATAATATTTTGTTTCTTAGAAATCCTAGATGGAAAAGGAATTTTTGTGTTTGGTGGAGGATTTTATCTTCCAGGATTAGGTTGCATTTATTCTATTTTTTTTGTTTCTTCTGGTATTTCTGTTATCCATATTTTGCACCCCCTGCAAAATGGACAAAGTGTTGGTAGTTGATGGAAAAATTCTCCAGCTCGTTGCGGCAAAGGTTTGAGCCATTTAGCTATAGCATGAAGGAAGTGTTACCGACTAGTAATACAAACATTATTACCGACCGGTAACTAGAGGAAATCTCACCATGACAAGAACAACCGTTACCGACTAGTAACGTATGGACGTTGTTGGCCGATAACATGTACAACCATTACCAAACGGTAACAAAAATGATCATTATTGGCTGACAACAATAATGATGTTACTGGATGATAAGAGAACATGGACGCCAATCAATAGCTAAGAAGGATTGACAGTGTACGACTATTTCTGACTGGTAATAATAAAAAATGTTACCGAACGGTAACATAATGGTGTTTCTTGTCGGCAATAGAAACTAGTTTACCGACAACATGGAGAACATTTCTGGCTGCCAATAATTCTAGGTCAACTTATACCTAGCCAAAATAATAAAAAATGTTACTGACCAAAAATAGAAATGTTGTTATCATCCAACTATAGGAATCTTGAAGATGGACCTTAGATTAGGTTAGGTAGGTGGGTGAAAAGACAACTCAACAAATTATTTTAATGAAGTATGGTGCCCATGTCTTCTTCTGCAAGAAAAGTTACCTTATGAAGTAGATTTGCATGGCTTCGCATGCCTGTTTAATGAAGTAGGTTGGTTGGTGGATAAAATTCGAGGTTATTTGCTTTATATATTGTAAAATTCACCTCTTTTTGAGGGGATACTTTTTGTAATGCAAAGGAACTCTGTCAAACTCTTTCCAGAGATATTGTGAGCTAAAGGCCTTGAATTTGGGCTTTTTGTAAAGGGGTTTTCCTTTTGCCTATATTATAATGGATTTTGCATGTTTTTGAGCAATAAAAATTGGTATTATGTGTATTTTATTGCCCTAATTTGAGTTGTATTGCATCTTTTTCCTTCCATTATGTTTGTAGGTATATTGCGCATATTTATATCTCTTTGTAGGACCTTTTAATTTGTTTTGCTTTATGAATGTATGGAATTAAATGTTGTCTAAGACTGTGGCACATCCACCTGCCCTCTCTTACCTTATTTACTCCCTATTCTTCACTCACTTATATTGTCTCACCCTTTCTTGGTGCATCACCTTCTCTTAGAGCAGATTTACTTTTATGCATTCTTTTATCCCTATCTCATTGGAAAGCATTTGAGTAGGATTAGTTTAGTTTTTCATTCTCTTCACTTTGTAGAAATTAGCACTAGGTTAGGAGAATAAGATAGCTTTCTCCAGAGGATTATCCTACTTGCATCGTCCCACACTACAAGATAATCCCATGTTATGCAGGTTACACCGATTGCCTCACACATAAATCACAAGTAATCAGGGGTGATTTAATTTTACATTAACAATTTTAGCACGCCCAATGGGAAAAAAGTTAAATTTTCCAAATTTATCAATATTGGATGTGCAACTTGGTGAATTTCCATCCTTTAGAGGCTTTGTAGCAACACATCTGGTGACTCCTAGGGTTAGAATTCAACTAGTTTCAACAAACTAATCAACCAAGTACATGAAAAGGATCCAAAATCGGTCCAGAGAAAGAGAAGGTGTCTTAGAATACTTGCATTTATCACCAGGCCCAGGAAGGAGAGGAAGATGAGTATAAAGGTCTCCATCTCCACCAAACAGAACATTATCCACACCTCCACCTAGTCGACCCTTCCTTCAATCAACTAGGTTTCTCGGGCCAATAAGGATGGCGCATCATCCCCCACCACCACAAGGACCACAAAATCCCTATGTCCACTTCATGGGAAGTAGTCCACATTCCCTCAATAGGTTGATCAGATTGGGAAACATTGGTGGGTCCAGTCAACAAGTTTTGTTGGCCTTGAGGTCTTCTTTGATTATAGTACTACTACCCAGATCCTTGAAGTGCATTCCACTGTTGTTAGTACTATTGTTGATATGGTGGAATGTTTGGATACAGAGCCCATGTTTGTTGATAATAAGTTTGTTGGGTGTTTCACTGTGGGATCCATTATTATGGGCCTTAAGGAATGCAAGGTGGCAGGTATGGCCATGGTGCATTCCATATTTTTGAATTCCATTGTGATTTTGGGATGTAGAGCTGATTTTGGTTGGCCTAAAATTGTCTTGCATGCCTCCAAGCCATATAGTTCAGCTCAAATTCCTCTTGGTTGCTTTGTTTTATGTGATTCTTTAGCAAGGTAAGTAGTCCACATTGATTTGTGGCATGCTTAAGTTCATAGAAAAGTTATATTTATGTCTTATCCAAAGGACAGTCCTTAAGTCCATGTTTATCTCTATATATTGGGCATTAAATGAACAAAGGATCTATGTTCTTAGTCTTCTCTCTATCCATAGTTGTATTGAGTTGAACTAGGAGGTCTGTTTTCAAATTTCAAATTTATTCCCTTAATTTGGATAGGTCCACATTATCCATTTTGAATTTTTGTCTTCTCAGATTGGGGCAAGTTAGATAATAATTCCTACAGATGTCAATAATATTTGTGAACTCTACTTCTTCATGTCTCCCTTTCCCATTAAATTGAATGCTTCATGTGTGTCTTCATCCAACCCTTTAAGAAATAAAGTTTTAAGTAGGTTAATATCCAAGTCAGTTCCACACCTTCTGTGTAGGAAAAGGAATTGATCTAGGTAATCTTCTACACTTTCATTTTCCTTTGGCTGAATTTGGAATAGCTCTTCTTTCCTATCCCTCACACTACAGTAATCCTGATACTTGTCCAGGAAGGCCAGTTCCATTTCTTCCTAGTTATGAATGGAATTTGGGCCTAAACCCATAAACCACCTCATAGCTTCATCTTTAAGAGTAGAGGGAGATAGTTTAAGCTTTTGGTTATCAGAAGTGTAGTCATATGTTTGACATAAAACTTTAAACTCAAAAAGGAATCGATCAGGGTCCTCTGAAACTAATCCCAGGAAATTTGGTAGAATTGATGGGGATATATTTTTCATAGGAGCATCTTCATTAGGATCTAGTTAGATAGGGTAGGTAAATATCCTGCCAAATGGATAATCTTCATTGTTTGCACCATGGGGTTGATGTACTTCATCAACCATTCTTCTTTGGTTAGCAAGTTGTTCCACATGTTGGTTTTATGGGGGGTTTTGAAGATTTAATCTTATAAATCTACCTCTATGGTCTATAGGTCTAAACATACAATCTTATCATACTGAAAATGGTTCCCTAGCTATTAGCACTAAAATAAATTGTGTGTGTGTTCCACATATTCCAACTCAGAGGATTCCCACTTTCACTACAAGGTCTTATGATATTTTAAAAAGAAAGAGTTATGGAAAGTGGGATTTATGAATGGAAAACTACCAGACAACCAGTACCTCTAGCTAACACCTTAACCTTTGATAACACCTTGAATTCCCTAGTAATGGAACCAAAAAGTGAATTGTGTTGTTGATGCTCATACTTTAATCATATTACCCTATAAATATAGGGTGGTGTCCACAACTGCTTGCAACAAAGGAAACAATAAGAACGATTTTGTAGTACGTACTTTAGTAACAAAAACTAAGAAATTGCTGAACCAACCATGATTACAAAATAAAATACTTAAAAATAAAACTAAAACAAAAGATAGAATTGAAAAATCATTGATCATGGAAACACATATGCAACAAAGTAATGAAATAACTATTGGAACAACAAATGCATTCATAAATATAGAAACAAAATAAATGTAAACTCCCTAATCGTTGGTTAGGAGTGGTCCTTACTCCTATCCTTCTATCAAGTTTAACACTTGACCTTAAATAATAGAAATTTCCCTTGAATCTACTATCTTTATTGAATTGAAAAATGCATTGTTACAATGAATCAAATGAATAGAAAACTGAACCACTAAATCGAAGTATAAGATATCTTTTATACAAGAGATTTTCTAGTTCTGTTACGAGAGAACTAGTTATTCCAAATGACTAATTCTACTTAACTAAATGCTAACTGAAACAATGACTATCTATTTGGGAAATAAATTAATGAAGGGGAAATCCTTAAAGTGTTCAAATTGGAATAATTCATGAAAATTGAAGAGGAAATCCGTGATTGGCTCCTTTGAAGGAGTCAATCACTGTTGGAAGATTTTTTTGTCATATAACTGATTGAAAGAATTTTGATGACAAGTGACAACAAAGCTTTGTTCAGGGTACTTCATCCTCAAAATTGGGCAGAATGTTTGTTGAGTTAATGGTGCCACTTATGTACAAGATATGGTGTTGTCAGCTGTGATTCTAATCATTTGAATGATTTGTATGTATGTGTGAATTTCTTGCTTTGGAGAATCATGGTCAATGATATGGATGATCTAGATGTGGTACTCTGAGTTCCATATTAACATAGAAGTAAGTCCTACACCGGTGCATGAATTAATTTATGTGCTTCCTATCATAAATCAACACACACTCTTTCAAAAGTGCAATTAATGTTTCACAAATAGATCTATTTAAGCCATTTTGAAGAAGAATTAATAAGGTAAAAATAAAAAACATTTGCACAATAATTCCTTCAAAATCATAGTAAATTATTAAATATAAGAAGTTAATATTTTTCATCATGTACTATGATCTCAAAATTACATATGGCTAAAGATTGATTAAACATCGCAAAATGAGGCTCATCGCACAAGTCCCTGATATGTCTTCTTTGCGCATGCCTTTTCTTCTCGAGTCTCATGCATAGTTGTGTGTGTGCTCGTTTCCCCTTGTGCTCTCCCTTTGCACATCTACATTCACATTTCCTCTCACGCTCTTCTTCCTTACACACCTTCCCTTTTTCATTTTGGCACATTTCCATGCACCATCTTCTTCCAATGCTCACGCACTCCCTTGCAGATTTGTATGTTTTAGAAAATATGCATCCATTTCCTCCTATCCTCACACACTCTCTTGTACATGCTCAAAGACTTCTACATTCTTTCCTCTTTCTCCCGCACATGTGCCCAAGTTTGTAACCCTCTACACCAATCATTGTGTGTCACATGTCCCTCTATGGGAAATTGTTAGATAAAAGTGCAACTTACGTGAAAAAGTTAGATAACGCCATTTGTGCGTTGATCTTTATGGCGAATGACTACATGACACTTGGCAGAGACTAAACCAATAGAAAATCAGTTGAACCGTGATCAATTAGATCATGCCACCTGTCTTATGTGTTCATTTTGTACCATAAAATTCAAATCACCAAAACATTTTCCACAAAGTTTGAAATCATGCGTGCATGGTCTTGTTTGAAAGCTATTGACATGGGCTACACTCTAGGATTTTCAAAATTAGATTTTGGAAAAATTTGGTAGGTGAAAATGGTAAAACGTGACTCAAATCATTAATGCACACTTCTAGTCCACTAAACCACCCATATTTTATAAATTTTGGTCTCTTTCCTTCTTCTACAAGTTAGATGACATGGGGAGGTGGATCTGACATTATTGCAGGTATATTTACAGAAATTTATCACGTGTTGTTGGTGGTTATGATTGGAAATTTGAGTTTTCTCACTTTTCCCTCCTCTTCTCTCCTTCTATATATTCTTGGATAATTCTCATTTGTAAAGGTTAGATCCTCTTAGATTATAAGAATATTATTTAGGGTAGTATAACACTTGTATTTTTATTTGCAAGCCTAAAATTTGATTCACTGCATGTGGATTCTTGCCTCTTTTCACCATTGTGTTGGGGTTAAGCCATATAAAAGTATTGCACATGTCTATAATCTGAGCAATCATACAAGCAATGAATGCAGAAATAACTAGAAGATAAAATAAACAAGAGAAAGATTACACCAAATTTAACGTGGTTCACCCAGTGTGGATTACGTCCACCAAGAATTGGCCAATATTATTATTATTCATTTCTTTACTGAGGAAATACAATGAAGATCTACTGTCTTCCAACACCTCATAGGATTTCAGTGTTTTTCCCTCACTCAACTACTCTTTCTTTCTCACCAAGAAAACTTACATGCAAAACAATTGCTATTTATCTTCTCTTCTTCTTAATTAACCTCATACAATGCATACATGCATATATATCTATTTTGGGTAACTTAACTATGCTTTTACAATCAATAAATCATCTTTTAAATAATTGATTTATTCTAATTTTCATCAAAAAGTAAAAAAATGCGTCACACAGGTAGCCATAGACGGTTACTGCCTGACCGTCATCACTCACTCCCTGACCTGGACTGATCGACGCTGGTTACATCCTGATCGACGCTGGTTACACCTTGACCGATGCCGGTTACACCCTTACCAATGTCAGTTACTGTCAGAACTAGTAACATGTATAAACAAGTTTCTTGTGAAGCAATTAAGCTCCATTCTCAACAATTTACCACTTGGAGATCAACTGCTACATTGTATTGTGCATCACCATCCTTGGTTCCTTTTCCTTGGCATGTTTCTTCCTCTTCAAGTGTTAAACTCGAAGACCAACAAAAGTGGAGTGAAGATCCAACTTATCCCTTACCAATGACTTCATTAGAATATCTGCAGGGTTCTCATCTGTATGGAGTTTCTCTAACTTTAGTTGTTCATCCTCCATCACTTGCCATATGAAGTGATACCTCAACTGAATATGTTTCATTCTTGAATGAAATGTTGAGTTATTTTCTAGATGAATCACACTCTAACTATCATTGTATAATATGCAATCCTCTTGCTCCTTATCCAACTCTTCCATGAACCTTCTCATCCATATCATCTCCTTGCTAACTTCTGTAGCTGCTGTTGGTCGTCAAATAGGACTTTTAAGAAGAGCAACAGTCAGGGGACAAGAAGTCCCTCCTCTTTAATGGGAGAGGTTCCCTTATTCAGAAATGACCCTTATTCAGAAACGAACCTATTTACAAATGTACAAGACATGATTTGTTGGTTAAACTTGGATATTACGAAAGTGTTTTCTATAAAGATCATCAATTACAAAAAGGACTGAGGAAATGAGAGTCCGGGAAAGAGCAGAAAGGCAACATGCAAAATTATAGAGAATCAGAGTAATTCATTATGTATGCGAAGTTACAGTGAATCGAAACAAGATCATTTGCATCGTATCAATAAGATGAAACTTAAAGACACAAAGTTCTGTAAATAACACCCTTTGGATTCATTAATCAAGGACACAAAGTTCCTTCTTGGTTATACAAGATCACTGTGCTTGCAAAATTTGGAAAAGTATGCAACCAGTGAGACTAATAAATCATTAACAAATGATCTTCACAAACAATTAAATGAAAGCTCAGAGATAACGGAGATTAGATAGACAAAGGATGGAAAGCCCTTATAAGTGACAGAGTAACTTGTGAATATGTACGCTGCACAATACCCACCCACAAGGAGAAGACGACCAGAAGTCGTAAACCCCGATATTTACTCTTCCTGCCTACACAACAACACATTTAAGAAACACATAAACGCCAACCCACAAGTCTAGTTCCCCAACGTCATATTAGTATACAGCAACCCACAATGGCAGATGTGAACGCAGCACAACGGCGCACACAATGAATTCAGCTTACAAATCAGTTACTGATCCCAGAGTAAAGCTTCACTTGACTACACCACAAGAACAAGTCAGGACCGCAAGATGACAATACCCGAGAACATTCAAAATTATCACAACCAAAGAACCCGAAAAGATTAAACCGCGGCAGAAGAGAGAAAAGAAAACACGCACGCAGAAACCCACAGAAGCAGCCGTGGCCAGATCACTGAGGAAGACGCAACCCACCGAGCCTTCACGAATCCGTCCCTGCCCTGACATTTCCTTAACGCCTCCAGCAACCCCTTATGTCTTTCCCTCAGCCCAAACACGACCCGGGACTGATGTGTTGGCCGCGAACTGCAAACGCCAGCAGAAAAGACTGGACTCTCTCCATCTCTTTATCAAACTCGACATGAGTATGATAATCTTTATTTGCTTCTCCAACGGCAGATTGAAGAGATCAAATTCCTTCATTTTCTCTTTGGAGATTGAGCTTTCCTTGAACAGATTATCTTTGACATAAGCTCTGAATTGAGCTTTAATTTCTTGCAAGGAACGGGGACACACCAGAAGTTTCATCTTGAAGATGACAATGAATATCCTTGAAAACTGATATAACCAGCGTCTTGAAAGCTTCGCCTTTCTGCCAACTGTTCTTGAGTTCTCCCAAAGCCTACTCCAAAACTTTGATCTTCCATATTGATAGCAACTAGGAGGACAAAAACGCAAACCAGGCTCGGAAAGGAATTTCAGAGGGAGGGGACACGCGCAGGTTTTCAAATTGTAAGGGTTCGAGCAAGGGTAGCATGGAAACAATGTAAGAATTGTAAAGGTGGCTTGCTCGTTACATAGCCGTTGAGGAGAGAGAAGGGTGATCAATGCACATTTAATGCATACCCACCAATTTGAATAAGCAGGATATTCAGGTAGAGCGGTAAAAACTGGTACGAATGACACTTGGTTCACTTGGGACATGTGAGACACGAATGCGTGAAACACGCAGCTCAGCCGATTCGGGCGAAACAGGGAGAAAATGCACAAATGCATTTTGGGACATTTGGGACGAAAACACGCGAAGTACGCGGTTCGGGTGTTTCGACTGAAAATGGAACAAAAGGCCCGTTTGAACTTGGGACATTTGGGACATGAAAGAGCGAAGTACGCGGTTCGGGTGTTTCGGCCGAAAATGGAACAAAAGGCCCGTTTGAACTTGGGACATTTGGGACATGAAAGAGCGAAGTACGTGGTTCGGGTGTTTCGGCCGAAAATGGAACAAAAGGCCCGTTTGAACTTGGGACATTTGGGACATGAAAGAGCGAAGTACGCAGTTCGGGTGTTTCGGCCAAAAATGGAACAACTTGCACGAAAAGTTTGGGACACTTGGAACATGAAAGAGCGAAGTACACGGTTCGGGGATTTTGGCCGATTGGGGAACAGAGCACAATTTTGAACTTGGGACAGTTGGGACGAAAAGCTCCGACGGGCCCGAAAATGGAACAACTTTGGGGATTTCAGCCGATTGGGGAACAGAGCGCACTTCGGAACTTGGGACAGTTGGGACAAAAATGTCCGACAGGCCCAAAATACATACAAAATGACCCAAAACTACAGACTTTTCTCAATTTCATGACTTCGGTACATTAGAGAAAACACTTAAACTCAAAATTTTGAAATTTTTACTTTCATCAGAGCAGGGAATTTTGAGTGGAAAACAGCTGGCTGCTTCTGGGGATGACTTGGCATGAATTCAAGGAATGAGACAAGGCAAGAACTTAGACAAACTCGGGGAAGCAGACCAGTACCTTATCCATTGGGCAACGGAGTCAAAAAATAGACCAATACAGAGGGAAACACACCAAAACAGAAAGGAAAGAAAAGCAAAAACACTATACAGAATATACAAGGGACTCCCTAATCACCTAGGACTTGAACAACTTGAGATACTGCCCACTATAAGGAAGTGGGAGAGAAGAACCATCCATGTAATCAAGATAAAAGGAATTCTCACCAGCAAAGTGTCTAATCTTGAAAGGTCCGAGCCACAGGGAATCAAAATTTCCATGGCTGCCACGAGGTTCATGTCTTTTGGCCCATAACAGCATGGTGTCTCCAACTTGGAAATATCTGAACCTAGCTTTCTTATCAAACAGCACCTTTACCTTCTGCTGGTGAATAGATATCCTATCAGCAACCATCAATCTGTCCTCATTCAGTTTGTGCAGGTACATAATTCTCTTGTCCAAAGCATCTCTGAAACTAGTATCTTCAATGGCCTTCATTAGGTGCAAGGCTGGCAGTTCCACTGTCACTGGCAATTGAGATTCTACTCCATATACCAATTGAAAAGGAGACATTCCAATAGCTCTCTTTGGTGTAATCCTGTCTACCCAAAGAGCATCATAGAGATTCTTGTACCAGTTTTGTTGAGACTCATTGACCAACTTCCTTATGATAGTCACCAGATTTTTGTTAGTGGATTCTGCTTGCCCATTTCCCTGGGGGTAATAATCTGAAGAATGAGCCAAGGAGATTCCATACCCGTAGAAAAAATCCATTATCTCAGTTGAAGAGAAATTCGAAGCATTATCTGTTACAATCTTATTAGGTACACCATACCTTACTAAGATGTTCTCTTTAATGAAGCTACACACCACTTCAGAAGTAGTACTCTTGACTGGAATAGCTTCCACCCATTTGGTGAAATAGTCAGTGGCAGTTAGCACATGAGTGTGACCAGCACTAGAAGTAGGATTAAGCGTACCAATGAAGTCCAAACCCCACTGTTGAAATGGTTCCTCAATCACAACTGGCTTGAGAGGCAAAGAAGCCAATTTAGGTCTTCCCACAAAAGTATGACAAGCCTCACATTTATCAACCCACTTGGATGCATCTCTGAATAAGGAAGGCCAGTAGTATCCTCCACGGAGTATCTTATGAGCTGTAAACGTTGATGAAAAGTGCCCTCCACATGCCTGATCATGAAAAGCTGAGAGAAACTTTCTCTGTTGTTCCTTATCCACACACTTCAAAAATCTCCCATCTAACCCACGCTTGAACAAAGCATTTTCCCACAATACATATTACACTGACCTCAATTTAACAGTCCTCTTTTCTTTGGCAGTTAAATGAGAGGGGCATTCCCCATAGGTGATAAAATGGGCGATGTCAGCATACCATTCATCAACTGAGCTAAGGAATAGAATGGTAGGAATGTCAGCTTTCTCCTCCAGCCACTCATGTTTAGCTCCTTCAGCAATGAGCTCACAAAGGCCTTTTCCACGAACCAGCTTGGTCAGTTTGATGTCAATGTCATACTCTTGGACCTTAGCAACCCAGTTCCCTTCTCTTGGATCCAAATTCTTGTTGTGTGAGAATTGACTTACCAGTTGTATCTGGAGCCAGCACCATGGAGTGAGAGTTGAGGATATAAAATCGAAACTGCTTAATAGCTTTGACCACTGCAAAAGCATGCTTCTCCATCATGGTCTATTTCAACTCATGATCTTTCAGAATATAGCTCATGAACGCAATTGGGAGTTCATGCTCATTAGAGTCATCTTTGAGTTAAGACAGCAGCCAAGGTATTATCTGTAACATAGCAATAGATGATGAAATCTTTGCTGAAATCAGGACAGGCAAAAACAGGAGTTTTAACAATAGCTCTCTTGATACCTTCAAAGGATTCCTTTCCTTCAGAAGACCAACCAAAATGTTTGCTTCCCTTTCATCATCTGAGAATATATTCAAAGTTAACTCTGCAACAAATCAGGGATGAATCTTCTCAAGAAATTTATCTTACCAAAGAAGGAGTGCATGCCCTTTTTGCTGGTTGGGAGAGGAATTTGTTGGATGGCTTGAACTCGTTCAAGATCAATCTTAATACCATCCTTGGAAATTATGTGCCCTAATAACTTTCCCTCAGTGACACAAAAGACAGATTTTTTAGGGTTCAGAGAGATCCCATGCTCTCTGCATCTCAGCAGAACTGTCTCTAGGTGATCAAAATGATCCACTCTTGTCTTGGAAAACACTGTCAGGTCATCAAGATATATGACAATACACCTTCCTTTCAAACTCCCAAAAGCCAGATCCATAGCTCTCTGGAAAGTGGCACCAGCATTAATAAGCCCAAAAGGCATTCTCTTGTAGGCAAAGGTACCCCAAGGAGTAGTGAAAACTACCTTGTGTTGATCTGCAGTATCAACCTCTACCTGATTGTATCCCGAGAATCCATTGAGCATGGATAACATTTCAGACCCTGTAATTGCTTGCAAGACCTGATCCATCATAGGCAAAGGATAATTATCTTTCAAAGACGCCTGATTCAGTGTCCTGAAATCAACACAGATGCGGATCTCACCATTTTTCTTCCTAACAGGCACAATATTTGCAATCCATGTTGAATGGTGAATGGGAAACATGATTTTAGCCTTCAACAACTTCTGAATTTCCTGAAAGATGGTGTCAGCTATTTTGGGATTATACTGCCTCTGTTTCTACTTAAAAGGTTTAATTCCTGGTTTGAGAGGAATCGAGTGCTGCATATCTTTTGGTTTTTGAAAGCTTTCAAATCCTCATAAGAATAAGCAAGAACATCCTTATACCTTTTTAAAAGATCAATTGCTTTTTCTCCTCTCATCTGCTGTGCAAAATTTTCCAATGTTCACGAGCTTAGGGTCAGTAGAACTCCCAATATCAATCTTATCATACTCAGCTGATTGTTGAGGCCCAGAAGAAGCTCTAGATTTCACATACCTATCATGTTTATCAAACAGTTCCTCCAAACTCACCAACCCTTTAGGAATCTTGTTTCCTTTGAGATTGATGCATCCATCCTGATCCTGTTTCCTCTCCTTGGGTGACAGCTTGGTCAAAGGGCACACTCTCACGGGGTAGGTTGTCACTTCCCTCAAAATACAGTTGTTCGAAATTACCCTTGAGTTCCAGGAAGGAAAGCAAATGTTGATCATCATTGAAAACTTGCCAATTATTGGTATTATCAGGTACACTAGGCCGATGGACCATCTCAATAGTGAACTTATCCTGAGAGAAGTCAGGATGAGGAATCAGTAGTGACCCTGAGACTGCCCATTGAATCAGCCCTGCTGTTCTTCTCCCTAGGTATTGCTTCAATGGAGAAAGCATCAAGGAATTCAATGGAATCCCAAACCTGATTCCGATAATGTTTTAGCCTTCCATTTTTTACTTGAAAAAGGTTTCTGACCTGCTTTACAATTAATTCTGCATCACCACGTGCCAGAAGGTTCTTTACACCTTGTTCTTTGGCCACTTGCAGTCCAAGAATGAGAGCCTCATACTCTGCTATGTAATATTTGTATTTTCGAACCGCAACTTAAATGAAAAGGGGTGTAGGCTTCCTTCAGGTGACACCAGCAGGACACCGGCTCCGGAACCAGCTGAAGAACAACTTCCATCAAACTCTAAAATCCAAATACCATTTGGATCTTTAGGTGACATTTTGGGAAGTTGGATTTCATCAGGGGACATAATCATGTAATTGCCATGACCCATATCCTCATAGAGTATTTGTGCTTTAGGATCATCCGTTTTTTGCACAATATACTCAGATTGCTTCTCGGGCATCAACTTCTTCATTTTTCCATTAACAGGTATGAGTGCATGCCACCAGTCCATTTGGATTTCCCCACCCACATCTTTGCAGAAGTTCCTACTTAGCAACATCCCGTATGAAGGAGGGAATATCTGCTACTAAGATGGTAGCCAACACTTTCTTTTCAGGCAAGGCAGCAAAAGCCACTTGTGCATCTTTAATTCTTCCGACCAGGGGCACTTCTTTACTCTCCATGGAGTAACAAGATCCATAAGTGCGGTGTGAGGGTCAGGCCTAAAGCATGAGATACTTTAGCAGGCATTACGTTATCTGAGGCTCCTAAAGTCAATGACACAATTACTGAGCCTATGACCAGCTATAAGAAGTGTTACATAAAATGGTTTAATTTTGTCACCAGGCGAGGTGACAACAGCTACCAGACTAGGCTATGGTGCATAAGGAGGAGTAGGTAGAAGGCCTTTAGAAGTGGTTTTGGAGTGAGAATTAACAAATTGAATCATTTTGGCAAAAGCTTTGGGATGAGTTTGATAATACTCGGCCTCTGAGATTTGAACCTTAGTCTTTTTCAGATGATCAATTATATCAAAAGACCCAGAAGTAGACGGACCATCATCATTTGAAATTCTAGGCTTATCAACTTTAGGAGAAAAAGAAGGAACTTTGCTAGTAGGATTAACAGGACTCACCTTTGTTGTAGATGAAGTAGGGATAGGAGATCCTCTTTTTGCAATTACAGGGATAGTTGCCGACTGCTCCTTAGATTTCTTGGTAGGCTGTGTCACTTTCTCCCTCCGACTTGTCTGTTCTCGAGTCATGACAGCAAATGATTCACTATTCATGTCTGCTACTACTTCATCATATTCATCTCTATCATCAATGCCCTCAGTGGTGAAGAAATTTACTCGAGATCCCTCGAATTCATCTGCTTCATTATCAACTTCTCTCGCAAACTCTTCGCAAGCTTCATTATCTTCATCATCATCTGGTTCTTCCACCTTGCAGGTCACATTGACAGGGACTTTAACAGGAGGTCCTTCAAGTGCTAATCTTGTTTGAGAAGCAGGCAAACGATTTCTGGGCTGAAAATTTCTCCTTGGAATGTCTGCATAAGGAGCGTGCTGAGCCAATTGTTTCTTTATAGCAATAAGATCATTGCAAGTTTCTGAACTAATGGATCAGTATTAGGTCCAGGGGTGGAAGAGGAAGAAGCAGCAGACTTAGATTTGGAAGGGTCTCTTCTCAACTTCCCTGACATGATCAAGTCATCCTCGATACTAACAGCGAGAGTTTGATCCTCGACCAATGTTGCGAGATTAGCCCTTCTTAGTGCATAACTAACTTTGGGCGATTGGGCATTTAGGAAGAAACATTTTTGAATTTGATCAACAGGTCGGGTAGGCTGCGGAATTTTATTGATCAATTTGTTGAACCGGGCCACAAATTCTCTCATGGGCTCTTGTGAATCTTTCTTTATCTGAGAGATTTGGGCTAGCAAGGCATGTACATCTTCTACCGGCTTGAAACGGTTTTCAAACTGAGTTCTCATTGTGTCCCAGTTGGTGATAGCGCTAGCCGGAAGGTGGTAGAACCAATCAGTAGCATTATCTTTTAACGTCTCAACGAACAGCCTTACGGAGACGTCTTCATATTCGACTCCCAGAACTCCACATGCAACAACGAAGGCTGCGATGTGTTCATCAGGATGCACTTTTCCATCACCTTTGAATTTGGGGAAGCTCTTCCGGTTACCTCTGGGTAACTCATGCAAAGGTTGAGTAAGGGCCAGGGGCCCGACACGATGACCCCATGGTAATGGCACGGCCATTCTTGGAAAAATGGCTTGGAGAGGGACTGCAACACTAGCAAGAATCAAAGCTTGAAGATTAGGGCTAGCTGGTTGTGAAGAAAAACCACCCGTGGGAATTCTGTCTTGAACAGGTGGAGTGCTTGTCGAACGAGTCCTTTTATTTGTTGAAGGGAAAGGAAAACCTTGCTGCTCCAAAATCTGAAACTGAGAATCTTCAACACCAAGGGCCCTCCTCCCTCGAGTAAAACGTGGAGTCGCCAGATCAAAGGATGATCAAAAAATTACAGAACTGGAATGTGATTTTCCCCAGTGGAGTCGCCAAAAAACTGTTGGTCGTCAAATAGGACTTTTAAGAAGAGCAACAGTGACAAGAAGTCCCTCCTCTTTAATGGGAGAGGTTCCCTTATTCAGAAACGACCCTTATTCAGAAACGAACCTATTTACAAATGTACAAGACATGATTTGTTGGTTAAACTTGGATATTACGAAAGTGTTTTCTATGAAGATCATCAATTACAAAAAGGACTGAGGAAATGAGAGTACGGGAAAGAGCAAAAAGGCAACATGCAGAATTATAGAGAATCAGAGTAATTCATTATGTATGCGAAGTTACAGTGAATCGAAACAAGATCATTTGCATCGTATCAATAAGATGAAACTTAAAGACACAAAGTTATGTAAATAACACCCTTCGGATTCATTAATCAAGGACACAAAGTTCCTTCTTGGTTATACAAGATCGCTGCGCTTGCAAAATTTGGAAAAGTATGCAACCAGTGAGACTAACAAATCATAAAAAAATGATCTTCACAAACAATTAAACGAAAAGCTCAGAGATAACGGAGATTAGATAGACAAAGGATGGAAATCCCTTTTGTATTGATTTCTTTGTAATCTATTTACACTTTCAGAAAATATGCCAAGTTCTTCCTTTTTTAGAATGGCATAAGGAAGGCCATTATATAGCTTACAAATCAGTTACTCTTCGTAACCGCTTCTTTAACCAAGAACAGTTAAGGACCGCCAATCGCAATACCTTAACTTCTTACAAAGAAAACAGAAAAAGAAAGGGAAGAAGAGAAAAGAACAAGGAGAAGAAGACAGGTGGCCAGTCACTGAGAGGGACCCACCGACTTCAGAATCCGCTGCCTGAATTTCTTTTAACGCCTCATCTATATCTCTGCCACGAGGGACTGACGTGTTGCCGTTGACTGAGTCCAGAATCCAAGACATTTCTCCATCTCTTTATCAAACTCGACATGAGTATGATAATCTTTATTTGCTTCTCCAACGGCAGATTGAAGAGAGCAGATTTCCTTCATTTTATCTTTGGAGATTGAGCTTTCCTTGAACAGATTATCTTTGACATAAGCTCTGAATTGAGCTTTAATTTCTTGCAAAGAACGGGACACACCAGAAGTTTCATCTTGAAGATGACAATGAATATCCATGAAAACTGATATAACCAGCGTCTTGAAAGCTTCGCCTTTCTGCCAACTGTTCTTTAGTTCTCCCAAAGCCTACTCCAAAAATTTGATCTTCCATATTGATAGCAACTAGGAGGACAGAAATGCAAACCAGGCTCGGAAAGGAATTTCAGAGGGATGGGACACGCGCAGGTTTTCAAATTGCAAGGGTTCAAGCAAGGGTAACATGGAAACAATGTAAGAATTGGAAAGGTGGCTTGCTTGTTACATAGCTGTTGAGGAGAGAGAAGGGTGATCAATGCACATTTAATGCATACCCACCAATTTGAATAAGCAAGATATTCGGGTAGAGCGTAAAAAACTGGTATGAATGACACTTGGTTCACTTGGGACATGTGAGACGCGAATGCGCAAAACACGCGGCTCGGCCGATTCAGGCGAAACAAGGAGAAAATGCACAAATGCATTTTGGGACATTTGGGATGAAAACGCGAGAAGTACGCGGTTCGTGTGTTTCGAACGAAAATGGAACAAAAGGCCAGTTTGAACTTGGGACATTTGGGACATGAAAGAGCGAAGTACGCGGTTCAGGTTTTTCGGCTGAAAATGGAGCAAAAGGCCCGTTTGAACTTGGGACATTTGGGACATGAAAGAGTGAAGTACGCAGTTCGGGTGTTTCGGCTGAAAATGGAACAAAAGGCCCGTTTGAACTTGGGACATTTGGGACATGAAAGAGAAAAGTATGCGGTTCGGGTATTTCGGCCGAAAATGGAACAACTTGCACGAAAAGTTTGGGACACTTGGAACATGAAAGAGCGAAGTACACGGTTCGGGGATTTCGGCCGATCGGGGAACAAAGCACAATTTTGAACTTGGGACGGTTGGGACGAAAAGCTCCGACGGGCCCAAAAATGGAACAACTTCGGGGATTTCGGCCGATCGGGGAACAAAGCGCACTTCGGAACTTGGGACAGTCAGGACAAAAATGTCCGACAGGCCCGAAATACATACAAAATGACCCAAAACTACAGACTTTTCTCAATTTCACGACTTCGGTACATTAGAGAAAACACTTAAACTCAAAATTTTGAAATTTTTACTTTCATCAGAGCAGGGAATTTTGAATGGACAACAACTGCAACATACTCTACCTCTATAGTAGAAAAAGTCACAAAATTTTGCAATCTTGAAATCCAGCTAACTGTCGTTCCACCTACTATGAAAATATATCCAGTGGTGCTCCTCCTACTATCCAAATCTTCAGCCATATCTAAATCAACATAGTCATATAAAGAAGTATCCGACCGTCCATAGTATAACTTTATGTCAGATGTCCCTCTCAAATACCTGAGAATCCATTAGACTACTTTCCAATGTTCTTTACCTCAATTAACCATAAACCTATTCACAACTCCCACTACCTATGCAATGTCTGATCTAGTACAAACCATGGCATACATAAGACTTCGTACTACTGAAGCATAGGGAATATGTGCCATGTACTCAACCTCCTCGTGTGATGAAAGACACTGATATTTTCTCAATTTGAAGTGTCTAGCCATATGTGTACCAATAGGTTTTGATCTTTACATATTAAACTTTTCCAACACCTTATTGATATAAGCCTCCTGAGACAAATAAAACTTCTTGTTTTTCTTGTCTTGGTGAATTTGCATGCCAAGGATTATCTTTGCAGCTCCCAAATCCTTCATTGCAAATGTGTGAGCTAACCTTTCTTTGATTTTAGCCACGTCATGCATACTAGATCCTGTGATCAACATATCATCCACATACAATAAAAAAATAACATAGCTCCCATTTTCAAGATTTTTAAAATAAACACAGTGGTCAGATTCACATCTCATATAACCATGCTCATGCATAAAACTATCAAATCTCAAATACCATTGCCTTGGAGCTTGCTTGAGCCCATATAGTCTATTTTTTAATTTAAACATAAGTTTCTCCTTACCCTTGACTCCATAACCAAACGGTAGCTACATATAAATCTCTTCATCTAAATCACCATGAAGGAAATATGTCTTCACATCTATTTTCTCTAAATGCAAATATTCTACTGCAACTAAGCTCAATATAGTACGAATAGAATTCATCTTAACAATAGGAGAAAATATTTCACCAAAATCAATACGTGTTTTTTTGTGCAAATCCCTTTACTACAAGCCTTGCCTTGTATCTTTTTCTATCCACCCTCTTCTTCCTTGATCATGTAAACCCACTTGTTCTGTAATGTTCTCTTACCTACTAGAAACTTAACTAAATCCCAAGTCTGAATCTATTTTAAGGAGTCCATATCCTCATCCATGTCATGCTCCCACTAGATGTGGGTCTTATCTTGCATTGCTTCTTCAAAGCTCTTTGATTCACCATTATTAGTAAATAATAAATAAAATAGAGAAGGTGTAAATCTTTCTAGAGGTTTACTTGTGAGTTGTGACCTTCTCACTGAAGTTTGGGGTACTGGAGGCTACATCTGGACCTCCTAGACATTTGTATCCAAATCTGACAATGACTGACACTGGTCACCTATAACCGACATCGGTTCTATTAACTAATGTTGGTTTGGCTCTTCTGTAACCGATATCGGTTCTGCTGATCGATGTCAGTCAGGGGTATCCTGACACTGGTTACTGTGTAACCCTATAGGTAATAATTTTAAATCTGAAAGTTCATTTTCATTCACAGACTTCTCAACCTGTTCATTCTTGGGTAATGAAATTCGATCCTTGTACATTATCTTTTCATTCCATTCAACATCACGACTTCTAATAATTTTGGAATTCTCTAAATTCCAAAAATGAAAACCAAAATCACCAGATCCATAACCAATGAAAGTGCATCTCTTGGATTTTGCATCCAACTTTTTCTTATTTTCCTTATCAACATGTAAAAAAGCTTCTAAAGCAAAAAATTTAAGAAAAGAAAGATCTGCCTCTTTTCTGCTCCAAGATTCCTCTGGTATTCCTCCATCTAGTGAACTTAAAGGCCCACGGTTAATCAAATAAACCATTGTATCAATTGCTTCCACCCAAAATTGTAAGGGTAGTCTAGAATGTATTCTCATACTTCTAGCACATTCCATGATTGTCTTGTTCATTCTTTCTGCAACACCATTCTCCTGTGGTTTTCTTAGAACCATTCTTTCTCTAGGTATCCCATTCACTAAACAATAATCATTGAAAGCTTTGCTACAGTATTCACCACCATTTTCATATCTAAGGCACTTTAACTTAGAATTTTATTCATTCTCAACAAGGGATTTCCATATTTTAAAAGTCTCAAAAACATCAGATTTACATTTAATACAATAAACCCATAACTTTATTGTAGCATCATCAATGAAAGTAACATAATACTAGGATCCTCCATGAGAAGCTACCTGAGCTATTCCCCACACATCTGAGTGTACAAGCTCTAATTTTTTTATCCTTCTTAGTTGCTCCAACTCTAAGAAATCTCACTCTCTTTTTCTTTCCAAAGATACAATGCTCACAGAAATCAATATCTAAATCTTTCAAATTTGCTAACTTACCCTTAGCCTTTAAGATTTGCATTTCTTTTTTACTCATATGACCCAACTGATTATGCCACATGCATGCATCTGAATATGAAGTAGATAATACAGAAAATGAATTAGTAATATAGGTAGATAAATATAACGTTCCTACCTTCTTACCTCTTACCACAACAAAAGCACCCTTGGTGACTTTCCAAGAGTCTCCTATAAAAATAACCATGTAACCAGATTCACCTAGTTGTCATGTAGAATAAGACTCCTCCTAAGGCGTTGCACATGCTTGTTATCTTTCAATACCCATGTATTTCCATTCTACAATTTTAGATGAATTTTCCATTTACCAGTAATACTGCAAGGTTCATGTTGTTGCAAATCAGCAGCACCCCCTGGATGTTGATCAGATTTCTAGTTTGATCTTTTAGACATCCAGTGTGATTGCACAACATTGAATCCTCTCCCCAAGTGTGGGACTTGTAAAATGGGAAAGGAATCTCCAGATTAGAGGCTGGTTCCTCAACTCCTCTGATCAGATTTATCACTTACAAGTTGCAGAGGTCTAAACTCCTAAATCTACTCTAAATTCCAAGGAGACAGAGATAGAGAATGCAAAAAGAAAGAACTAATGCTAATAGGTGATGCACCAAAGGAGTTTTAGACACCTGATGCTGCATGAAATACACAATCCACAAGGAAACACAACACAAAACATGCACAAATTCTCAAAATGTAATGAAAGATCAAGAAAGAAATGATAGATATATGAAAGGATTGAGGGATTTTAATCACAGAACATATATCAACATCTCAGATCCAATACAGTACATTACAGTGATCCAGAGGCAAGAAAAAGGTGCTGCATTACATGGAAAGGTAAAATTTCTTCACAAATTCTACCAAGGAGGAAGAAAAAGGAAGTTGCAGAGCTGAAAAAATGTCTCTCTTTGCAAAATGAACTCATTCTGGCTTTTACAGTGCAAAAAATGACCCCAGGAGAGAGAAACATGGGAAAACATGCAAGGGGTTCAACCATTGACCAAAATGCCATCAAAATAGCCTAGGTGCCCTGACAGACCCATTCCTTGACATTTTTAACCATGCTGGGAGAGAATGTGAGCCATTCTTCATTAAAAATGGTGGTTGAAACATCATTTCTGTCCATGACCACGTGCCAGAGGTGTTTCTTGATTTTCTCTCTCCAAACTCCACCAAAATGCAAAATTTACCTTAGAATCTTGTACAGAATTTCACCAGCTTTCCATTGATATAAAAAATGTGAAAAACCGAGCTCTGGATCGAAAGATATGGCGATTTGAAGTTTTAGGGCAAAATAGGGCCAAATCGGGTCGCTTTGATATTTTTGGCCTGGACATGTGGCGAGTTCTGATTGGCTGCGGGCCTTCTAGGGGAAAATTTCCCACAAAAAACTCTGCCGAGCCATAAGTTGAAAAATACATGGAGTTAGGAGGAAAACTTTACCTTTCTGGAAAGCTGAGAAAGAGCTCTATCCAATGGTGCCATTTCCAGAAGGTTTTGAGTGCCTAGAAAGCAAAATTTTGTGACTGAGGCACAAGAGAGGGAAGAATGAGAGGAGTTAGCCAAAAAATGAGTAGGGGGCACATTTTGGATAACAATTTTGGTGACTCAGAGGGGTCATCTGCCTGCTGGATGAAGTTACCAGTTGCCTGAAGCATCCATTGGGCATGGAGTCATGAGTTGTAGCCTGCAAACTGATCTGAACTTTGAAAACCTCCTCTCTGAGCCACTTGGAAACCCATTGAAATGGACTGTGCAAGAGAAAAACCAGCACCACAAAAACTATGTACAAAACTAAAGGGTCATACATGCTCCAAAATGGAACATGCAGAGTGTGCACAAGCACTTCTTTTACTGAAAGCAAACCTACCTACTCTATTCTAACTAGAAGTAAAGGTGGGCTAAACAAACCCTACAACTTGTTGTGCAAAATAGCTTCCTTTCTTCAAAATTGGCAACCATGCAACTGATTTGGCATTGAACATGGCTGATTGGATGAATGGAAAATCAACAAGAAGATGGTCTTCCACCCAAATCATCAAGGTATCAGGTGAAGGCAAATTCAATACCTCTTTTAGTTGTTCTGTATTTGGATTGGAGAGGTATGACAGCTGATCCTTGGTTCTTTGTAGCTCATCCTCATGCTTAGGAGCAAGCATGACTGATTGTGACTTCTCCTTTGGTTCCAATGAAGCCAGATACCTGATTGGGCAAGGTATGGTCCTTTGAGTATACCCATTTCCCTGATTTTCAACTCCAAGAATGGAGTTCTCTTGTAAACCCTTTTGAATGGATGGTGCAGAAGCAAAGGTAGAACCTTTTTGCCCTTTCTCTTCCTCCAATGAAGGACATGAAAGATTAAAATCTTCCAATCTTGGTTCCAAAGAGTTGCTATAAGATGCAGGCTGCTGGAAATGAATGCTCTCCTTCATGACAGCAGGCTCAATTATTTGGGACGTGGAAGATGAAAGAGAGAATGGTGGAAACTCAACCGGTTCTTCTTCATCAAAACATTCCTCCAAATTTGCAAGATACACTACCTCATTTTTGTCCTGATGCAAATGCTCAACTTCTTCCATAGTGTCCTCTTGATTTGTAACTTGATCATCATGGTTTCTTTCATGCTCCAACATTGAGTTTGAGAAATCAAACTCTTCTTCAGCACTAGAACACGAGAGGGATGAAGTAGAAAGAAGAACTGAAGGTTCTCCTGTAGCCTGCCTTATGTTCAAAGCCCTTGGATATGCACTTTTCTTCTTCACGGATAGAATGTGCTCCTCTTCTTTCACATTTGGAGCGGCTTCTCCCTCCTCTACTACTTGAAGGCAATCTTGCTCTTGATAGAACTCTTCTTCTAGCATGAAGTTTGTCAAGTCAAACTCTTCAATCTGCTGCTCTAGAGGACAAGTTAGGACTGCAAGATCTTCTTCTGAGCTTTCTTCCTCCATGGCTAATTGTGCAACTTGAATTGAATTGACATTCCCTTCAAATGGAGTGCCAACATGGACACTACTTTCTGAGCAAACTAACTGTTGGTCTACTTCTTCTTTTTGCTCTTCTTCTGCTGTCACAAAATCAGTCCTAACCACTACTTGTTCTCCAACTCCAACCTCTTCTAAAGGCTTAACCATCAAGGGGATCTTTTTCATCCCAAATTTAAGAGCCCAACTATTCAAACTTTGAATTTCTTCATCTTTGTTTGGCTTCTCTTTTTGCTGCTGTTTTCCTTGATTGGCATTTTGATTTTTATCCTCCCAACATGGATTTAGGAATGCAAGAGGAGAAGTGGATTGCAACTCAATTGATTTGGAAATTTTTCGTGGTAGTGGAGGAGGTAGAAACTCTTTTTTATTTGGAGGAGAGGGTATTTTTGTTAGCTCTTGTGGAGGGGATGACTGTTTGGAAGGAAAGGGGAAGGAAGAATTGAGATGTGGTGGAAGACTAGGGAATGGAGAAATGGAATTAAATCCTGGGGTAGCATTGACTGGATTTAGAATTTGAAATTCCAAATGAGATGAAGCTGCTTGAGTAATGGGAAGAGAAAAACCAATGATGGTGTAGAAATTACCCATTGACAAGGTTGTTCAACACCAAGTGTATAGGCCTCTATTTCTGTTGTCCATTGTGCAAGTTGGGGCAGCATCTTCATCATGAAGTCCAGCTTCTCCTGAGGGCTGAAGTGTCTTCGAAAAGGGCCTCCCCATGGACAAGGAGTCCTGCAACCAATTCTAAAAGCTTTCATTTGAGTTGTTTCTCTTGATTGCACCATCTTTGCCTCCATCTTTTGGATTTGTTCCAACAGATCTGCGTTTTCTTCTTGACTGCCCTCACAACCAGCATACCCTTGTGCTTGACATGCTTCATATCCAAACTAACTTTGGCACTGCTGCTCATATGGGTAGACATGCTGATTTTGAATTTGATCAAAATGTTGATTTGGAGGATTTGTAAAACATGTTGGAGGTGTGATATACTACTGTTGTAAATGTGAATTCCATGATGGAAATGAAGTCATGATTGCACAACTTCATGGAATGGAAAAGAATGAAAAAGACGGAAAGAAGAATGGATGGAAATGAATGGAAAACAGGGCTGCAACTTAGAGAATGAGTTGTTTACTAGATGGAGTCGCCAGATGTGCTTTTGAAAGTGCCTCCAAAAGGATGAATCTTTAACAGGAACACACCAACCTGTCAAAGATAAAGTGGAAGACCTCTAAGGTCCCACCGGGTGTGCCAAAACTATTGTTGCAAATCAGCAGCACCCCCTGGATGTTGATCAGATTTCTAGTTTTATCTTTTAGACATCCAGTGTGATTGCACAACATTGAATCCTCTCCCCAAGTGTGGGACTTGTAAAATGGGAAAGGAATCTCTAGATTAGAGGCTGGTTCCTCAACTCCTTTGGTCAGATTTATCACTTACAAGTTGCAGAGGTCTAAACTCCTAAATCTACTCTAAATTCCAAGGAGACAGAGATAGAGAATGCAAAAAAGAAAGAACTAATGCTAAAAGGTGATGCACCAAAGGAGTTGTAGACACCTGATGTTGCATGAAATACACAATCCACAAGGAAACACAACACAAAACATGCAAAAATTCTCAAAATGTAATGAAAGATCAAGAAAGCAATGATAGATATATGAAAGGATTGAGGGATTTTAATCACAGAACATATATCAACATCTCAGATCCAATACAGTACATTACAGTGATCCAGAGGCAAGAAAAAGGTGCTGCATTACATGGAAAGGTAAAATTTCTTCACAAATTCTACCAAGGAGGAAGAAAAAGGAAGTTGCAGAGCTGAAAAAGTGTCTCTCTTTGCAAAATGAACTCATTCTGGCTTTTACAGTGCAAAAAAGACCCTAGGAGAGAGAAATGCGGGAAAACATGCAAGGGGTTCAACCATTAACCAAAATGCCATCAAAATAGCTTGGGTGCCCTGACATACCCATTCCTTGACATTTTTAACCATGCTGGGAGAGAATGCGAGCCATTCTTCATTAAAAATGGTGGTTGAAACGTCATTTCTGTCCATGACCACGTGCCAGAGGTGTTTCTTGATTTTCTCTCTCCAAACTCCACCAAAATGTAAAATTGACCCCTGAATATTGTATAGAATTTCACCAGATTTCCATTGATATAAAGAACACGAAAAACTGAGCTCTGGATCGAAAGATATGGCGATTGAAGTTTTAGGGCAAAACAGGGCCAAATCGGGTCGCTTTGAATTTTTTGGCCTGGACACGTGGCGAGTTCCGATTGGCTGCGGGCCTTCTAGGGGAAAATTTCCCACAAAAACTCCACCAAGCCATAACTTGAAAAATACATGGAGTTAGGAGGAAAAATTTACCTTTCTGGAAAGTTGAGAAAGAGCTCTATCCAATGGTGCCATTTCCAAAAGGTTTTGAGTGCTTGAAAAGTAAAATTTTGTGACTGAGGCACAAGAGAGGGAAGAATGAGAGGAGTTAACCACAAAATGAGTAGGGGGCACATTTTGGATAACAGTTCATTATAACCAAAATAAACATGCCCAAAATTTCCTTGGACATAATTTCTGAAATAACCTTTATTAGGGGTTACATGGAAAGAAGCTCCTGAATCTAAAACCCATGATTCAATTCTATTATCTAAAAAACTAATAAGAGCATCTTTCATTACCTCTGATGCAACAAGATTTGCTTCTTTACCTTTGTCTGGTTATTGGTTCTCTTTATCCTTTGACCAACAATATTTCTTTGCATGTCCTTTCTTTCCACATTTCTAATAAGTAATTCCCTTACTTTTAGATTTAGATCTGCTATCCCTTGAATTTTATTTCCCATTATTCTTACTCTTGGATCTCTCCTTCTGCCTACCCCTTCTTTCTACATTCAAAGCATTTCCAGATGATTATTCCTCTGTACTTTTCCTGTGAATTTATTCATTCAATATTATACTGACCACATCATCAAACTTCAAAATATTATTAGCAGATGTTATATTACTAACAGCCATTACCAAGTTATCCCTACTATCAGAAAAATGACATAAGAATAAAATTTCTTTTAATTCATCATCAAATGGTATAGAAACCGATTTTAACTAATTTACAATAGATCGGAAATCATTCAAATGACTAGATGCAGATCCACCTTCATGCATCTTAGAACTAAATAGTTTCTTCATCAAATAAAATTTATTTTAAGCACTATTTTTTTCATATAAATTAGCAAGAAATTTCATTAACTCTACTGTATAAGCCACTTTTGTAATATTGGAAGCCATAGATGCTGTCAGGCTCAGTCTTATAGATCCCAAAGCCTTTCTGTCAATAATCTTCCATTCTTCATCAGTCATCTTTGTAGGTCTAGAATTTTCATCCAACGGTAAATATAAATCTCTTTGATATAAATAATCCTCAATCTACATCTTCCATAATTGATAATTACGACTGTCAAATTTCTCTACCTTGTATTTATTTTATTCTACCATTGCTGTAGCTCCCACTGATCCAAAACCGAGGGGTTTCAGACTTAAGGAACAGATTAACAAATGTGCCAAATGAATTGCAAAACAACTATCTCTGAAAAGAGATGTAAATTACTCAAAGATTTCAAAATACATCAATTATCTCTGCCAAGAGATGTCTATCTCTTCTTCCGGTTACATATGTATTTATAATAATTTTATAAATACGAAAGGACACCTAGAAAGATGTGGAAGGTCACCAGTCTCGAGGGAGACGAGGTGTTTCATCTTCCAAGACTTACATGTGCACTAATTTTGCGAAACATACTATTTTTAGAATTTACTATTTTTAGACAGCAGTACAAAAAATCACAATT
This sequence comes from Taxus chinensis, assembly GCA_019776745.2. Taxonomy (NCBI): domain Eukaryota; kingdom Viridiplantae; phylum Streptophyta; class Pinopsida; order Cupressales; family Taxaceae; genus Taxus; species Taxus chinensis. Next base: position 379,160,463 of record CM034151.1, read on the forward strand.
TGGGCCCCTTAAACGTGGATTTCGGGGGTCAAACATTGCCGAACAAAGTTCGCACCTTCTCATCACATTCTACGCATTCCAAGCTTTCCGTTGCCTTTTGAACGGAGTCAATCGGAGCTACGGTGCAAAAGTTATGGTCTCTGGAAGTTGCGCCACTAGAATTGATGCCTGGATCACCCACTCAATTAGAAAAACCTCTGTGAGTAAATATGTCAACACACAAAACCCTTAAACAAATATCTGATACCAATTTTTGGGGTTAAACATTATAATAGTTTTGCATAAATCTATAATCAGAGAAATCATACAAGTAATGAATGCAAAAATAACTAGAAGATAAAATAAACAAGAGAAATATTACACCAGATTTAACATGGTTCACCAAATGTGGGCTACTTCCATGAAGAAATGGCCAATATTATTATTCATTGCTTTATAGAGAAAATACAAAGAAGATCTATTATCTTCCAACATCTCACAGGATGTTCAATGATTTTCCCTTACTCAACTACTCTTTCTTTCTCACCAAGAAAACTTACATGCAAAACAATTGCTATTTATATTATCTTCTTCTTACTTACCCTCATACAATGCATACATGCATATATATATATATAGCTTAACTATGCTTTACAATCAATAAATCATCTTTAAAATAATTGATTTATTCTAATTTTCGTTAAAAAACAAAAAACTACATCGCACAGGTAACTGTCGACGGTTATTGCCTGACCATTGCCAATCACTTCCTGACCTAGACTGACCGATGCCAGTTACACCCTGACCGATGTCAGTTACTGTCAGAACCAGTAACATGTAAAAGCAAGTTTCTTATGAAGCAATTAAGCTCCATTCTCAACACATTGTAATCAATTGTGCACACATTGGAAGTAATAAAAGTCTTTTTTTCGCTATTATTTTCCCTACACATTTTATTTCCTTTACTTGCTTTTCTCTTGTAATATTGGTATGTTGTGCATTCTCATGTCCTTTGCGGGTTTCTTTTCTATTGTACTCCATGAAAGTGAGTGTATGAGTGTTGTTTCAGATTGTGACACACATGTCTTCCCTCCCTATGCGCACTTTCCCTTGTTTTCACACATATGAGAGTGTTCATCCCCTTATTTATGGTGTTATCACCTCCTCTTAGCTTAGGATTTCATTTTATTCATCTACATCTTACCCTGGTCCCTTATAGATTAGAGCTAGATAGTTACATTTTCCTTCCTAAGATTAGTTGTAGGAGTTGAAATAAGTAGAGGAAGCTGGCCTTCTCCAAAGGTATGTCTCAAGTGCAAGGTCCCAAAACTTGGAGACTGTCCCATGTTGCCTCAAATCTCCAGATCATTCTGATTTGGGACAGGTGCAATTTCTAGCCCCAACATTTACACTAAACCTTTATCCAAGCATGTATTCAAATCAATTCCACCATAGGTCACCATTAAGTCAGTCCTTTCGGTTATCTATATCATCACAATTGAATGTATTTCAATGAGCCAATACATCATCTCCTCCTTGAACAGGGATATGCAGAATCCTCCAGAAATCCTCTAGGGTCACCATTATCTCCCATTTCAGAAAATGAAAAATGTTTGTCTTAGAATGTCATTTCTCTACCAACGCTGTCAATAGGGCCATATATTATCTAATCTCTAGTATATGAGACACATAGTATAAATTGAGCACCTCAAGAAACCTAGTCTCAAAATCACCAAGATACCCTAATAACGATGATAAATGTCACATCCTACAGTGTCATGCAACCATTAACTCTAGCACCTCCCATAGTCATAAAATCAACACACTTAGCCAAAACAAATTGACCATTCCCTCATCCTAACCCCTTTTCCCCCTCCCCCATGATAGTTTTGTCAAATACAACATACATCTAAAAATCCCATGTTTTTTTGGAGAAAACGTTGTAATTCCCAATGGTGTTTTCATGAAAACAACATGACCCCTAATGCCTTTTTCATGAAAAAGGACACCGATACCCTAAGGCCATTTTTTCCTAGAAACAACATAAAGGGGTATAAATAACACATCTGATCACGAAAACATTGCCCCACATTTAATGCCCTAACTACCCTTTAAGGTACTAAAAGACCAATTTAATTCATCACCTATAGGGTATCCTTGATCAGCATGTCTCTGATGCTCATAAACACACTCATTGTGATGCTAGTAGAAGGGAATCCTCATGATTTTAGCTCTAGATTTCACAGACTAGAGCTCAAATTTCTAAAAATGAAAGTAAAATTGAATATCTTTTACCCTTAATCCACTATTTACCCCCCTTAGAAATATTTTGACCGTTTTGGCTCATTTTGACCCTCTCAATCATCCATTGAAGCTACGTAATGATCAAAATCTTGTTTGCATCATGATTATCTATCTATCAATTTAATCACAATCATCCAACGACCATAAAAACATTAATTTGATTAACAAAATCTTGTCGAATCAATCAATCAAATTGATCAAAGATCACAACTCCCCTTTTGGGAAATTCTTAGATCGCAATATTATCAATCTCGCTCCCTCACATATATCGTTTCTTGGGACATCATCAATTTATCCATTCATCTAATCCTTAAATCAATTAATTAAATAAAAGTGTTTCACATCATTCGAAACAAATCCCTCACATATATCATTGTTTAGGGCATCATTAAGTAGTCAATCAATATCTCTGTTAATCAATCAAAATAAAACTCACTCCCCAACATGTATTATTGCTTGGGGCACCATCAACTTATTAGTGAATCGATTGATCATCACACAATGTAAGTAGGCCTTAAATTCATACCGGTAGTTACATCTGCTTATCCCATCCATTGTATTTCTTCTTTTCCCATCTCTCTACTAACATCTGTCTAATTTCCTAACATTATATATTTCATTTCGAGAATTCATTTGTCTCATACCTCCCTGTATGACCCCTCAAGGGGTCATCACCCTTCATGAATTATTCTATATTGTTTGAAAAGTCATTACTTCTTTGGTTGCAATAACCTTTCAACGAGGGGGAAAATGTATACACTTAAATTTTGTAACACCCTGATTTTGTAAGTTATGTTGGTGATTATTTTTCATATTGTTGTATCTGCTGAAATGAAGGCAAACATGTTAAGATATATTTTGATCTTAAGAGAATGTGTTGCAAAATCTGGATTCTTGCATGCTATAATTTATTTGCATGGGACAACAGTTATTGTTGCTTGTATGTTACTGATGTGACGACAAATTGTCGTATGCTTGCTGAATTCTATATGCTGTGGCCTTTTTGTAATCACTTTGTTGATTTACTCTTGACTGAATTGCAGGTTGATATAAATGTGCAGCACCTGATTTCCGGTATGAGCAGCTGGCACGTAGATGCCAACGACAAAGGTTCGATTCTCGAACCATGCACTGTCGTACTTAAGACCTCGTGAGGCAGGAAATGTCTGGACACAAGTGGCTTTGGCATGTGAAACAAAGGATGAAACATCCTACACCGCATTGACTTGAATGTCAGTAGGAGGACTGGATTGGAGGTTGATTAGTGTTAGATGTTAGTAGGAATTAGAACCTAAGCTAATCCTAAGTTCTACCTTACATCCTAAACTACTATCCTAAGTGGATTTTTTAAATTCTAAAATGACTAACATAAACCTAAGTCCTATTAACCTAAAGACTAGGCTATGACCTAGGTCGAACACTAAAATGAATCCTAAACTAATCCTAACCTAAAGGGGGACGCGCAGACCCTTGGAGGGAGAGGATAAGGATGAAGGGTGTTTAATGGCATTAATGAGGAGTCCATATGTGGACAGTGCCAGTTTGGCGGGAATAGGTAAATGGCGGAGGTAGCTAGTTGGTCATGCACTAAATTTGGTTTTACATGCAAAATTTGAACTTGGGAGTTTGCCAACCCAAGTTGGCAGTGGCGTGGGAAAATGGAAAAAGGCAGAGCCTTTAATGCATTAAATTTTTTCGGTCCTAGTGACCAGCTCGCCTTAGAAAGAGTTTGGAGGAATTTTGTTAGTCATTTTGAGTTGTTCGGATTTTGGAGAAGTTGCTCTACATTTGGTTTTTTTTGTTTGGTTCAGTCGAACCAGTTTCATTGGGTTTTATTACTGTTTCTTTGGAAAAATTGGAGGCTATTGCTGAGCCTGTAAGAGGAAAGGATTGTTGGAAAGCTCATGTTGTCACCGTGGAAGGAAATACCTTCGGTAGACGCAATTTTCTTCGAGTTTTGAGGAAGAATTTACAGGCATGTTAAGCCCTTCTCTTTAAAAATACTTTCTTTGTTTAAGTGTCTCATTAAAACAACCCTGCTCTTGGGTTTTTGATTTATCTGATTGTTGTCATGATTGAGACGATTTGGGCTAGTTGATTTTTACTGTCATTGTTTGGAATGGTAGGGGTGAAATCATTTTCTTGTTATTGTGATTTGATCCGTCTTTGCATGAATTGAGTTGGAATAAAAACTTGTTGTGTTGGTTGTTGACAGTATTTGACAGTATTTAAGAATGGTGCGGGCAGTGTGGGTTGTTTTCATTACTATGCGATTGTTCTTTTGTTATATGAACTTTTGTGATAAAATTTCACATGATGTACGAGTTGCTTGATGTCGTTTCTATACTGAAATTTTTCTTAAAGGAAATAAGACTTTTCCTTTCCTTCTGCTGTTTCGGGATTAAAAGGAAATAGCATTTTTGGATTTTAAAGGAATTGGCATTAGAGTTTTATCTGAGCATTACGAGATCAGTTAGAGGGAAATGATGGTAATGTAATTATTTTTGTGCTTCTTCTTTTATATAAATGGACGAATACAATTTGGGTATTCGTGGGAGCTAGAAAAGAAATTGTTTTTCTTCTGAACTTATAAATGAATACATTCTTTCTTGCTGGAATGAAAGGTTGATTTGGTTGTGTTTTATGGAAATGACTTGATCTTACAGCTCGGATAGTAGTCGTGAAAACGAGCTTGGCTTGTATTTCTATGCATTAAATGAATTATGTTGATTCTTGCTGTGGGGGTTGGGTGATTTGCTGTGTTTTAATTGATACTGTTCGATCTTCTAGTTCGGGTTGTAGTTGTGAACAAGAACTCAACTTTTTATTTATGTATAATATGGAAAATTTTGGAAATAAGTAGGCGGTTTGGATCTGTCTTGACTGTACCTTGTTGTGCATCTGATATCCTGTGCGGGTTTTTATTAATAAGGGTATTATTACATGAAAATCACATTTTGGGTTCTGTACATCATGGTGAATAGAAAAATGGATTTGGGTAGAAACATTTACTGGTAAGGAATTCTTCTTCTTTCTACTATTTGAATTGATAAAATCAGTAGTCGGGTGGTTTATTGAACTTTATAAGTTCAGTCTGTAGAGAGGACAGTGGCATTTAAATTATTTTCTGAGTGCTGTGCTTTCTATACAAATGAAATATTTAATTGTTTCATGTGGTCTTCTTATCTTGGCACTGTCATTTAGAAGAAATGAAATCAGCCTGAACAATTCTTGTTGAGTCTGAAGAAATTGGTTGTTTTCTTAGCAAAAGATTAAAGGAATGAAATTTTCTCTTTTTGCTGTTGAGTTTTGGAATAGCATTGGAAGCTTTATTATGCATTATGATTAAGTCTTGCTGTAGGTAACAACAATGTGTAAATCGTATTTTGAACTGTATGCGATCCTGGATATAGAAGGTCACGTGATTAATTGATTGCATGATTGTATAACTGTTTATTTGGTTAAAAATATAGTGAAAGAAGTATGGGGTCTTCTAGTTCAGTAAATATATAGTATGCATCCTTATACTATTTGATCTATGATAAATACGATGTTGTACTATCCTATTTTTGGGTATTCATATGATCCTGATTTAAATGAAGTATTGATAAGAATGATAAATTCTTCCTTGTTTTCATTTAAAGCTGATTATGAATGAAATTACTCTTGCTGCTGGAAATTGAATTTCGAATGGATTTTGTAAGTTTCACTCTGAACTGTTATCTTGATTTGTGTCTCAATTGGATTCAATTTTTAGAATAGTCATGAGGAAAGAGATAGGAATGTGGTTGGATAACTTGGAAAAATGATCTTTTCTTCTTTCATTCAGCTAGAAATTTGTAATCGTTAATAACGAATCTTGTAGTGCTTAGATATGAGCAATTATATGCATTGTTGTTTGCTTTCTCGTCTGTGCTTGATTGCTTGGAATCTAATGTGATGCATGAGACTGAAAGGAAAGTAATTAGTTTATGTTTCAATTAGTTTTACCCTTTTGCATTTATTATTAATGAAAGGGTGGAAAGGATAACAGTTATGTTATATCAACAGTATGCTACTTGTATTCCTAAACTTTACAATTATTGTAATTTGGGACTTGTAACGGTCATGTGGAAAATAGGACAACAGTTCTTTGGCTGATTGGGATGGTATTTAATGGTTCAGTTGTTATGCTGCCCATTCTTTGATGCTTGATTTTTGATTGATGTTCTTACTATCGTTTCATAAAAGCAGGGTTCTTTTATTGAGACAGTTAATTGAAGAACCTCATTTTAATGATAAGTGCTTAATATGCTCAGTTCATTGAACTGACCCGTGCAAGAAATTTTGTAGATGGAATTGATTAGAACAAAGACATGGCTATTTTCTGATGCTTCTTTGATTGACCAAAGATGAATTGTATTTGTTTACTATTATTCCTCTTCGAGGAATTGTGAAAAGAAGAAAGTACATTCTTCTATCTATGAGTTGTAATGATGTTTTATATAAACATAGTCTAGTCAGTTGGATTGGCAAATGTATGGATTATGAAATGGATGATGAATACAAATACAAGTGTGGTATTTTAATGACTATATCAGTCGATATTGTTGATTAAATTGGAAATATAATGTTATTTCTTGATTTGGATTTATTTAATTGTCCTTGGATGGATGTTAAAAAGGAACAGATATCTATTCTTACCTAAATTCAACTTTTAAGTTGGAATGTGCAATTAGTTCATACTTGGGTAAAGATGAATTCTTAATTGAAATTAAAAAGGATTAGGAAGAAAATGATCCCATAACTGATAGGTATTCAGGATTAGCTCGGAAGCTAAGGAATATCAATTAACTTAGGAGTAATCGAACTTCGCTTTCAAACTCCATTAATGACCTTGTATGTTAAATTAAAAATGAAAGGATATGGGATAAGTATATCCATAAATAATGGACCTTAACTATGTAATGTTAAGGAGAATAAATGAATACATTTATTGGGAATTAGACCTCGTTTAAATGACGTCTAGTAAGCTAGAATTCTGAATTTAGTTACAGTTGTAAAAATCCTGGTTAAGTTTAATAGGTTAAACTTATCATGTCCGTCAGTAACGGGCTGCTTAATCTGAAGATTAAGAAGAAAACCAAGTAGAGAAATGCAGCCCTTCAGTATGAAGGAGAAGATGCATAGCAAGCTAAAGGACAGATTTAGTCTCTCTTAGCTACGTACAACTGTAACAGGAACGAGGATAAAGGGTCAGCACGGTTGCTGAAAGTTGATCTTAAATATTAAGATCATATCCAAATCACTTGAGCAGGATGTGTACTCTCGATGGGAGGATTCCATAGGACATTGATATACGCCAGCTACAGCAAGGTGTCTTCATGAAGACAGGGTTTTCATGATGACACAATGTTATAGCTGACATATTGCAATGCCCTCCCGAATTAAAACATCAAGAATACATAGGCTGAATGTGAAGTTCTTAGCTGGGGATAGGAGTATGATCACGTATACGGAGTGACTCCGGAGTACTAAAGATAACTAGACACACGGAGTCGTGGGGAATGACACCGTATGTATGCGTATCTTTAGTTACCAGGAGTGCCTTCCTATATTCGTTCATATTGCTAGTTGGAAATTGAAAGTTTAAATCTGACCTTAAATCAAGAGGACTGGTAGGAACCAGGAAAGACCATTCTAGATAACAGGTGAAGTGAAGTGAAGGACGTATTCCATTGATGTGTATCACATCCAGGAATATGATCATGCAAAGCATGTGAAAATCTTTGACCAAAGTATCGCAAGTGCTGGTTGCGTTGTCCTAATCACTTAATTTAAGATGCAGGATGTCAGATGAATATCAGTAACAGATATTCAGATAGGCTTCTTAAATGGATCACTTCGATAACCAGAAATAGTTAAGAGAACTGGTATATATAATATACTATGCATGAATGAACATGAAGGATCAGTTGTTGCCGAGTCATGAAATGAAGGATCGTTGAAACTCTGAGCCATGAAAATGGAAGATCGGCAGTTCTTCGAGTCATTTACAGCAGCATATAGAATCTGTTATAAGATTGAATGGCATTGAATGTGTGTTCCATATTGTAAATATGTGAACAGGGAACATTAGTTTTAAAAGGAAATTGTGTGTTCCAAACTGTGTTGTTTGGGCAGAGAACAAGTATTAAAACTTAAACGTGTGTTTGAATTATATAATTCATAACAAAGAACGTTGTATATAAAAAAAAAAATTCCCTTGTTCTAGTATCTTAAAATGGGGATGTTACAAATTTGATCACTCCCTCATCACCACTACCACATATATACCCATACCCATATATTATAGAGAGAGAGAGAGGTCCCCCATATCCATCATTTCTCTCGTCCTACTCCACTCACACTGCCACTCTAATGGTAGATGTGGTTGGATGCCTACTAACATTAATATAACCTTACCCTTCATCCCATCTTCCTATCATCCTAATTAATCACCTAATTATTTCATACTCAATATTAACTACATGATTTCACATTTTTAGGAATTTTATATTACTAGCTACATACACTCACCTACTAACCTAGCCTCTCTTACAAATTTTTGGAAGAACAATGGAATGAGGGGGGTGAATTAGTCCTACAAAACATTAATTCCATTTACCATTTATCATTCATTAACATTCATATAATCATTTAATCAACATGAACCATATGTGTGTTTATATAAGAATAGAAATAACCATACACAAGAGAAAGAGTAAGAGTAAGAGAGTACACATGAAAACCAAATATAAGTGGGAAACCATCATAGGGAAGAAAACCCACTAAAACAAAAACATTATATTTCCATGTTTCAAATTTAGTGAGGCACCAACCCCACAAGAAACACCAACCCCTAGTTGAGTAAAGCACCAACCCTACAAGGAGCACCAACCCCTAATTTAGTAGAGCCCCAACCCTATAAGGAGCACTAACCCCTAATTGAGTGAAGCATCCACTCCACAAGGAGGCTACACCCCCCTAAGATGACTAAGCACCAACTCAGCCACTTGATGATGATGATGTCTGAAATTTTTTGCTACCACAATTGATGGAGATCTCTAATTAACCTCACACAATCACAATCAAACCCTCATTCACATAAATCACTATTTCTTCTTCTTCTTAGAATTGTCTTGGATCTAAACCCTTGCTCACATGATCTCTAAATTTCCTCAACCTATAAAAAACTTCCTCATCCTTAAAATAATATATTCAAACCCATTACACTATCATATATGGGTCACACTTTGACCTCTAAGAGTACTATTTCAAAAATGAACCCAAAACACTAGCTTTATATGCATCTAATTTCACCAACACAAAGGATGTCAGTCCTAAACCTCTGGTTTGACCAATGCATCATAAAAAATACCAAAAAATTCGTTACAACATTCAATATGAATCATATAGGTCGGTCATGCCCAAAACTACTCATCTTGCACAAAACAAGATCAAAACCCCATCACTAGGATGAGCTAAAACCAATTATAAAAAAACCATGATTATTAAAGATCTAAAATTCATCACACATGTGTAACATAGCATAATAATATCATCCATGGTCAATAATTATCTTGGACTAATCAAATAATTCATAACACAACTCAAAAGCCTCATATCCTTCACTAAACAACTACTTCAAGCACCCTATCTTCGCCTTTGGGCATTATACGATGGAAAAGTGACATGCGAGCATGGGAATCTACAAGTACCTCTTCCTCGTACCCGACCTCTCGAGGTCATGTCGAGACAGCTGGTGAATGTTAAATGTGAATAGACAAGCTAATCAAGTAGTCTTATATGCTTAATACGCAATAATGGAATCTGAGAATCTAAGGCGAAGAAGGCCCTCCTAACCTAAATTGGTGTAATGGTTCATTCAGATATAATGGCTTCTCGGAGGCTCCAATCAATGTTGAGCTCTGTTGAGATCCTATTTCTTGGTTTTTGGATACGTGGGAAGTGACCTGTGGGAGCTTCGTATATATCTCCGGACAAGGTCATAAAATGGTGATGGGCGATTTAGTGGGTTTACAGTTAACTATGGGTGGTTTTCTAGTCTAGCCTAGAAAATATTAGATTAATTAGATTCTATATTTAATACAGATAATTGTACTATAATATCTGGCAGGAGTGGTGAGGATCTAAATACCAATGTTCGTAAGCCGGTGTCAATATTTAACTGATTTTAGGCCCGTTGGGTTGTGGGACTTGGGGATCACAACTGTGAGTCCGTGGTTGTTGTGGACCTGTTATGGTCATGTGAAGAATCAATCCCTTCTCCCAACTATCTAGTAATTGTATGCCTTTTCAGCCTCTACATTTAGAACTAGAAGTTGTATGATTTTCTTAGAGTACCTAACAGGTGTTCTGGCAACTTGAATGTGTAGGATAGTATCTATGTCAATGATGAGGTCTCCTGTGTTAGGCTGTGGAACTAAAGGATCACAACCAAATGTCTGTTCTCTTTCGAACCCTTGTACAGTCATCCGGGTGTTCTATCAAGGTAGTCTATAATTAGGGTGATTTGACCAAAATGTGTAAGCTTTTTCATCTTTGATGTTTAATCCTCTTAGTTGCTCACTAATTGCTTGTAAATTTTTTGTTTCTTGAAAGACCTATATCCTAAGGTCCTGATCTATATCAGCTAATGTTGTGGGTAGATTTAGCTGAGGCACTACGGGTTCAAATATATACTCTCTAGGCTCTCTAGGTCCTGTGATTGTCATATGAAATGATTCAACTTTTAACTAATATTTAATAAACTAATTACAAAAGAAGTATTTACACTATGCAAGCATTCTTCTATTTTTGTATTTTCAATGAAATTAAAGAACATATACTCTAGTATATTTATAAAATGAACAACTAATCTAGTAACATAATAAAAACAAGCAACGTAGCCTGGTATGGCTATTCGCCTGTGCAGTTGTGATCTTATCCTAAATATCTAAGCAACTATATATTTTGAATTGAAAAGACTCTCGATCCTACCTCAGAAGTGAGGAATGAATCACAGTTTCTCAGAAACTATCAATCCCCACAGCTTCCCTGGTGATATCGAGAGAAAATTTTTAACTGAAACGAAATGATTCACTACTCTATTTGATATGTCGTAACTAGAACTTTGATAGCTCAAACCTGGCGTTTACAGAATAGTGGTAAATCTAGTTATGTGTGATTTTGTCCCCTTAGTGTGATCTCCTTGTTCCTTCGTGTCCTCATGAATCCAGAAAGTATGTATATGATCGTATCAACAGAGGATGGTATTCAAACAATGACAACTTTGGATATAGAATGAATATAATGCGTGTATGAGAGAGATAGCGCAAGTGAACAGAGCTTGACTATGCAATTCCTAGCGGGATTTATTACAGGAATACAACGCAAGTGTACCAATATTTTTAGAAACTATCCTTGTGAGAAAAAAAGCCTACAACTTTAATGGATTCTAGTCTAGAAATGAAGCTTATTCTATGCTAAAATAATTTTATGCAGTGGCAATGGAACAAGACTGAAACAAGAAGATCATATGACCTCCAAAATACCAACAATGGAAGCAAAACATAAAACTAACAGAATTCTAAGCAAGAAATTGAAATATTGAATAAGAGAATTGAGAAGATGAGGGGCCATTTTCTTGAAAACAAGCTAGCTATTTGTAACTAATGCATTTACTAGAGGGTAACTCCCATTTGAACTCCTTTACTATAAACAATGGAAAAACACTATTACCAGGGGACCAAAAACATTAATGCAAGCCAAAGTGGTTGAAGAAAGTGTGTAAAATCCAAGATTCATGTTTGACGCGATCATCAGAAGGATCTAGAAAATACGTACAGGATCGCCACCCTGTGCAGGGTGGCGGTTACGGGACCACCGCCCTGTCCTGGGCAGCGGTCACAAGACCGCCGCCCAAGTAGGGCAGCGATTTCGTCACTAAAGACAAAAATGCAAGAAGAAAAGGGGAAAAGGGGAAAACAAAGCATGCGGAGGCTGAGCGGGGCATGTGGGATACAAGTGTATACTTGGCGAGCCTTTCTAGATTCTGAACACCTTGCAAGGAGACCTATATCATCATTGGGGCATGTGTAACATCGTTCCGGTGGTGCAGTACCCTATAATTTCATGTATGTACAGGCATCAATACCACACAAGATAAAATAAAATATGGCATGAAATAACCCTATGGAATCATTTGGACATGTAAATAACATCCATGCATGTTAGAGCTCATGAAACATCCATGCGTTCAAACCATAACAACTTTCCTCTTCACCAAATCAAGCTTCCTCAAAACTAGTTTTACAAAATCAACTAGTTTTTAACCTTACTGCCACTTCCAAGACCTCCAAGTTCATCACTATTCACTCTCTAGGTGATATAAAGCTTCAACTAATCCATCTCATGTTTCATTCACTTCATTCTTTTAGCCTGATAAATCATGTCTTGAAAATCAGCTTACCTTCTTCCTCACAAAATGACCTAAAATACCCATTAGACAAACTCATCAAGACACAATCCATATATCACTAGAAATCCCTCTAAATACTATTTTCAGAACATATTATAATTCCTTCCAACTCTAAGTTTAAGGCCTTCAACCAAGCCAATCTCTACAAACTGCTTCTTAAGCCTTCTAGAACTCAAAAACTGACTATGAGCTCAACTTTCTCCATCACCACAAAACACACTTCCAATCTTAACGAAAGAATGGAACATCTTTATACATTATGTATAAACACTCATCAAAATTCAAAAATCAAGAACAACTCAAAATCATCACTTTACCTCTTGAAGTCATTTGAAACCCTACTAGAACAAACATCATTTGAATTTGACCCTCAAATAATAGGTCATTACTTCTACATACCATATTAAAAAAATAGTTTTTATATATAATTAGAATCTCTTTGAACTAGGATCCCAAAAAATTGAATGGAGTTCTAACTCCTGATGTAGCTCCTAGAATGTTAATTTTACCACAAGCTACTCCATATTGCCCCAAAAACTAGTCTTTATAAATAGGGTACAATTTTCCCTTTTTCACTTGAACCATGCCCTAAAACTATCATGGACATGTAGAAAAATGCAGGCGATAAAAACGATGTCAAATTATTCTCTACCTTATTTGGAGAACTTCTTCACAAATTGAACTTCTTTAGAAATAAGCATTTTTAAGCGGGGACCATATATAATCACATGTTCTATCTTACCTTTCTAAAAATACGGAGGAGTCCTCTACAACATATAATAATCACTTTTGTAAAATGAATCAATACGGTCTCAGTATACTCACTTTTCTCCAAGTCACTTTGAGCTAGGGTTTAGTTAGGGTTTCAAAGAAACTTGACTTATTATCGATCATTCATAAAAATGTGATGATTAAACCACATCATTATTTTTTTGAAACATTCATAATTGACCTAAGAATATATGCCTAATATCTCAAGTCCCCATACAAATCATACATATCACAACGAGCATTAGAAGGTCCAATTTTGCTTCAAAAACACATTGTAACTTACCCGGTTTTGCCAAAACTTGCATATCTTGCAAATATATCTTTAGAATGACTTAAAACTTGTCATGAAGCATCATGACAATATAATCTAACCAACCATACTCACCATATAGCTCAAATATTCTTGGAACTCTCTATCCACATTAACTTACCTATGCCAACATGTCTATTTATGACTGTTTGCTGCCCGAGGACCTCATAAATGCATTGTATCACTGAATACTGACCTGTAAATCACCATACACCTCAGGTACAATACCACCATGCTACTATCATTCTTGGAAAATAATTATCAACTCCAACTCATTCTGCATGCTTCAAGGCTAGGCATAGGTCTGGAATGACCTGACTCAACAATGACCTGACATGAAATGACCATGTTGACATTATGTAAAATTATGTAGACCTCTAACACACCTCATTGAACATGAATGACCTCATATTAACCTTTAATCATCTTGAGAGACCTCAAATAATGACTCAACTCACTAGACCATGCTCCAAGACAATATAGAACATACCAACTTATGACACTATCAATCAACCTTCATCTTTGACACTGATTGACGCGTCATGAGAACTCATACAACACCATGAAACCCTTTTATATCAATTTAATTGACATCAATGACAACACAAACACACAATGGCTAACACAAATCACCCTATTAATCACTTACTAACTATCCTAATCTACTCTAGAAGTTATTAATCTAATGCTAGAGTTCCTCACCAATTTTCTAGAATTCTCCATTTTTAGAACCTTCTTCCTCTACCAACTTCCATGAATATAATATTTACTAGAAACCCTCCTATATTTAGAATCTTCCTCCAAATCAATCTCCACCATTAATCAATCTTCAACATGGATTCATTTCAACAATCCATTCCTCCATGTGAATTTTATAAATTGATTCCTTCTCCATGCAAATCATCTAAGAACAAGCATACTAACATCTTACCACCTTGAAAATCAAACAAAAAAATCATACCAAAGAGCTGCCAAATTCTAGATCCAATTAGAAATCAATCACATAAGCATTCATCTTAGATTGAACAATTAAATTGGGGAAAATCAACTTTAAGGAGCGATTCCAATGAAGTTAAAAGGAGGTATAATCTTATTTGTTATTATCATCTTAAGTGTTCTTGATCCTTAGTCCAATATGATGTATGAATATTGGTTTGAGGAAGATATGTTTGATTGTATGTTCATGGTTTTCTATGTGTATACTTCAAATTAAAACTTGACACACCTTCCAAACTTTCAACCTTCATATCTTTCAAATAAAAAACCCTAAAAAATTCCTTAAGTTACACGATGACCACGGACTCGTGCTGCTCATTTTGACATATTGAAAATGCCTATACCAAATTCAATAAAATATCTCCATTTTTTTCATTTCGATGCTCAGATGCACCTCATTCCATGGCCTCTTAGCTATGTGATTTATGTCTTATTTTACTAATTAGCTTCTAGTGTTTCTTTTTAGTGTTGTTTATCCATGGTTATAAGAATTTGTTGTGCTCCCCACAAGCAAGTCATACTACAATGGAAAATAAGTATGAGGTAGGTATATTTCATTGTTTTATTTACAACACTTTCATTACTAGTTTTATTTCAAAACTTACTTTCAATTTTAGGAGCTACATAGATCATTTTCTGAAGATGATCTTGTGTTTTAGTATTTTGACACACATTGATCTTTGACTAGGGCATATGTATACGCCTAATTTTTTACACTTTCTAACTATTTTTCTTGTGCAGGGGATACTAACGCATTTTTCTTATGAGCAGGTGCCTCAAGGGGTCTGTCAGGATTAGAGTGTGATCATACTTGGTCACGTGGGCTAGATCACAAAATTTGAGAGATGTCACTATTATGTCAAAGTTCACTGATTTTTTCTTTGTTTTTTTCCTTTATTCACACATTACACCCATTATGCCTACTTTCCTTATTATATTCACTTGTCTATGCTCAATGAAAACTATTATCCCTACTTTTGGTCATCCCAAACCTTCATCATTTAATCTATTTACCTCATGGATCTCACTCCACATTTTTTCTACCCATTTTTTCTTAGGGTTCCCCTAAGGCTGATGTCATTGCACATGGTATATGATGTTGGGTTTTGTTTTTCCAAAGCCAACGCCATCACCCATGGGGGATGGCATCAAGTTTATCCACCCCTCCCTTTTCCTCATTTAGATCACCAATTGAAAATAAATTAAACATTCATAAAGGCACCACTTGATATTGCTTGCACATCTTCACACTATTTCAAACCTACTTGTTGGACTTATGGATTTGGACATTACCCTTTTACATTTAGGTCATTATAGTGAGTTAAAAATAGAGATATTCTTGTTGAGATTTCCCCTTATCCACCTATAATGCTTCTCTCTCAATGCTTTTGTATCTGGAGAGGATTATGCGTCAATGGTCACACATTCTTTAAGTAAGTTTTTATAAGCCTTATTAGTCTTATATGTTGCATTTTTATGTTGTTTATTGGTCATTAATTGTTATATACTAGAGTAGATGTATATTTGTTTTTGTCTATTGCATTGTCTTATTATATTATGCCCCTTGGATTTATCCATTCCCTGACCTATCTCTATTCTAAAGCCTATTGTGATATCTATATTTATCTTAGGTGTAGGCCTTTAAAACCTATAGATATCTTAGGTTTATGATCACTATCCTCTATAATTACGACAACAGAAATCCCTAAGAAAATTTGGTATCTACATCTGTGTTTAGACTTAGATTTAATCTCTAAATTTGAGAATCCAATTTGGAACCTATATTTTCTCGTTATACAGTCTGTAGATGCAGAGAAAGGAGAGGTTATATATTGGATAGTAAGGCTAACTAGAGTATATAATGTGTGTTCTAACTTAGGTACCAAGTTATAAGGAGGATCAATAATGGGTGAGTTATTCAGATGAAAAATTGATGATTGTTCCCCAGAATCCAAGTCACTTGTTGGAGTGTAGAGGTAACATGGCGCTGATATACTTTATACTGATCACAATCCTCCAGATCCTCTATGAGTAGCTCGTCATCCTCATCATTTTGTGGTGAGGGGGAGGGGAATTGGCTAAGACCATACAGATGCAGTTAAAGGATAATTATATGGATTATAGAGAAGATAAAGAATTACAATTATCAAAATAGGATTGTAATTATTGTTAGTATCAAAGGACCTCCATAATTTTAACTTTGGTTTATCTGAACAAGAAAGGTTCATTAAGAGAATAGTTATTATCATACAAAGGGGTGGTAATATCAATGTTAAGTTCTTCAATGCAAACTTCACTAAGTTTAAAGTAGGAAATTCCTTAGTAGGAGGTGAAGCATAAGATAAAGTGATAAGATTTCTATCTGTTGCATTCTTGTAAGAACAAGGTCACAGAAAGGCTACAATTGAGAAAATGATAGAATTGGAAATGTTATAAGGATTGGTCTTAAGGTTTATCTTGCTATGATTGTCATCATTCTTGTCAAGGAGGTAAGGTAGGATGTTACCAAAATTCTTGGGGTGTCCACTATATCCTTGAAGGGATTCAAATGGGTTGTTAAAAGCACTTGTACTCTTGAAATGGGACACAAGGTAGTTCCTCAAGACCAGGGAAGTTATAAACACCACATTACTAAAAGTATTTAAATTATCATAGTTCTGAGTCACCTTAAAGCTTAAATACATAGCCTATGTTAGGAAACTTGATGCATTGACAAGAGGATGAGGTGATTACACATATTTAATGTCCATGGTCGACCAAGGATAATGTTATATGAAATAGGAGAGTTGAAGATCCTAATTTTTGTAACACCCGCACTAGTAACACAACCAAAACACATACATTTTTCTAAACAACAATATCACTTGGGCCTACATGCTTAAAAAACAATGCATGGACCAAACCATGAAATGTATCACTTTGCATGTATCTCCAAGACAAGGAGTAGGTGATGCTATCAAAACATAAAAAATGTAAATTTATAATAAGACCAAGCCATCCAATATCTTGTCAAAGGGGAAAATGATGCCATTACTTATACTCATCCCTCCATTAGGGAAGGAAGACTAGCCTTTGGTTCCTCTAGAATAATAATGTAACTGTGCATGAAAACATGCTTATCCCTCCACACTTATTCCTCCACTAAATCTAGTCTTTGTAACCATTTTTCCCTCCCAAAAATAGGTAAACACATACACAATAATAACACTTATCCCAACATACACCCATACATAAACATACCCATGTATATAAGATACAACCACCATCAAATAAAGGAACACATTTCTCCATTGAGAAACGAATAAGTAATAATATATTAAGAATAAAGAGAGTGTGGAAATGAAATTTCATCAATAATATGAGACACATTATCAAGCATTATTAGGAGGCTTGCAAAGGGGAATGATCATCATTACAAACTACTACTTGGTGTCCCCAAATATGTCACTTAGAAATATTGGGATACCCATTTTAAAAAAGTTATAGATTTTCTCTAGAATTCTCCAGAAAGTTGCAAAAGGTTGCTTGGAAGCAGTTGGAGGAATACCCATTGTCCCAAAATGTCATGAAGTTCCTAGAAAGATAAGTACTTACTCTGTTAAGTAATCAGGTTTCTCAAATTACTTTACTTCAAAGTTGTAGTAAGTCGTCCTCTAAAATTTGATTTTCACTACTTCACATTTGATGGATTTTCATAGTTGGTTTACTCCTCAAAGTAATTAAGCAATGCTGCTCAAAAATTCTGATTTCCTTCTTTTTGTTAAAATGGAGTTACTTTACTTCATAAAGCAACTAAATAAAGTAGTTGCAAAAACCCGCAAAGAAGAAAAAAGAAGAGAGTAATGCAGAAAAATGGAGTTATTTTACTTCATAAAGTACCTAAGTAGAGTAGTTAAAAAATCCCACAAATAATAAAAAAAAAGAGTAATGAGGAAAAATGGAGTTAATTTACTTCATAAAGTAACTAAGTATAACAATTTCAAAATCCCGAAAAGAAGAGAAGTTTCTTTACTTCTACAAATAATAAGTAATGGGGGTTTAGGATCCCACAATATAAAGAGAATTGTTTTACTTTTACAAGCAATAAGTAATGGGGTGTCGAAATCCTACAAAGAAGAGAAATTTCTTTAATTTTGCAAGTAATAAGTAATGGGGGGTCGAATTTATGCAAAGAAGGGAATTTTGACAACTGGTTTTGGCAATAACTTTTGCTCTAGTGCTCTGTTTTTCAAGATCTTGGACTTTATGGAAAGCTCTCAACGTCCTCTATGTCGTAGAATCATTAAAATTATTTTTTGGTGGGAGTAAGTGAAATAAAAATGGAAAAAACATCTCTAGCACATTAATGAAAAGTAATAAGTATTGGATGTTTATTTTTCTAAGTAGTTTATGCTAAGTACTATATGCTAAGTAGTTTATTTTTCTTTAAATAGTAGAACATTTGAATATCATGAGTGTCAAGTAAAGAGAGATTCAAGGAGACAAATTCTCAACTACCCGCAGATTTGTAGCTAGAACGTACGGAAGGCACAATTAATTTCTCATATTTGTATCTTCTTTCTAGATGCTATAAATAGAGAGAGAGGCCTATGGACAAAGGGATGGAACTTTTTGGCAACAAGCTATTATGCTTTGTGCATTGAGATTTAAAACTTTGTGTTAGAATGCTCTCATGTTCATTTTGTAAACTGGCTATAATTGAATAAGAAGAAAGTGAATTTTTGTGGAACTTTTTGTCTAAGAAGTCTCATTATGCATCCCCTGAGGATTTTGTGGTAAACTTTTTGTTACTTAAAATCTAAATTTGGATTAATTTATTTTTCATTTGCTTAAACTGTGTCATTTCTAAAAGTGTTTATTTATTCTGTGTGGATGCAATAAGCTCTGCGATCTACTTATTGTGAAGTACTTTTCCCTTTCCTCATTGTTGTTATAATTTTGTATCTTCCCATCTCTTATTTCCTGCACTATTCCCAAAACACATTTGCTTATTTGCTATAAAATTTCCAAGTTATGGTTCATGAGCTTCGTGATTAAAGTAATACCCCCAGAAAGTAGTTAGAACAAATAAATATTTTACACTAGAGCTTCACCATTAAATTAAGGGGATTCATCCCATGACTGCCTAGGTTTGTGTATCTAACCGTGCATAAAATCTAGCCAACATTACTTATCACTCCAATAGGAAATCCTGGCTAGTCTTTGCTTCCTCTCATTAAACATGCATGCAATAAAATATAACAAACATACACCTCCACTTGAGACACCACTTATTGCTCCACTAAGGCTAGTTAAGAATTCCCTTGATTCCTCTATAAGAAAAAGCAAATCCTTATTCCTCCCTTGACTAACATCACACTAATTTATCCATAAACAATGGTGTACCTCATCCCCATACATTTATGCATCCACACAAGCAAAATGATAGATATATAATTTCACATTGGCTCTAAAAGAGAGAAACAAAAACAATAAGCATAACCACAAGGAAGAGGTAAAGTAAGGTTTTTAAACACCACTATACATATATTTCATGATTTACATCTTATTCAATTTAATCCTTTTGTATTAAGAATAAGTTAATGATAAAGAATATTCATAAGCACCTACATTCTCACAAATGTGATGACAATAACTAACACCACATTAGCTCAAACCAATGTAACACAGTATAATAAATGACTTCATGAGGGAATAAGAAGAAAGGGATTGTCCCACAATGTACTTAGGTTATTTAGTTCACATGTCCCTTTTGTTAAATTTCTTCATTTAACATCATCAATTAAAAAATATTTGTGTACAAAACACATGCTTGTGTCTCCAAATTGTAAGTTTCCCTTTTTATTGAAAACTATTGGTCGCCAAGGATACACTCCATTAAATTTCATCTTTGTCACAATAAATTATGCCATTTAAATCATTTCTATTTCATTTAAAGTTCACAAGAGTCACATAGCACTCATTATAAATAGGGAATTCACATTCCCAAAAGACATGTACCACATGGGAGAAATTCATTTAATTGTTATTAAATACTATAAGGTTGACCATCTATTCTAAGAGGCAAGGAAAAGTTCCCTTTATGTTGATAAAACATCTTGTAAGGCACCATTTGATAGTGTTAGAAGACTCATGTTTTACATTCTTGATCATACCACATTGGTATACACAAACATGTATGTTCCCATTTCACATTACATAGGTCTCATTTCATTAAAACATTTACTCATAAAATGTATACCTCATTATTATTATTATTATTATTATTATTATTATTATTTGTGATTCCTTACCACATTCCAATTTTGTAATTCAATTATTAGTTAGGATTTAAGCTAGCAAGATACATGCTCCCACATGAAACATCCATCACGCTTCTATTGGTGACAAGGGGTTTAATGCCAAGTCAAAAAGCATATAATTTCAAGTTTCCTATCAACCCCTTCCACAACATCTTGTTACACACAAATCTATAGTTGGAGAAAATCAAAAGGTTTTACCCACATTTAACCTCTTAAAAGGTCTCGGGATTGCAATGAGTTATATTTACCTCGCTTGGACCTCACCATGAGATCAACATCAATGTTACCACACTAATCTCGTTCCAAAAAAGCGTTGCACATTAAGATTATCTTTTTATTCATTAAAATAAGGGCAAGAACACTATGGATCTAATGCCCACTCCAATTTCATGCGGTATAAGACAAACAACCACTCACTTGTTATTCACAACATCTCTAACCCGCCATAAGGCCAAGCTAGACACATAAAACATACCCTACTCATAAGGACCTTAAACAATTAACGACATTTCACTGTCGCAAGTCTAATTAACACTTTACATTTCCAAAATTATCACAAGGGAAAAAAAATTATTATTTCATATAATTAACATTGCACTGATAGTTGAATAGAAGTAAATTACAAATTATAATGAATTCATTAATATTGTGAACTTCTTACACCTCTAACATGTAAGAATTTTGAGACGAAAAATATTAATTTGCAATATGATGTTTTTATAAAAAAGGATCCGTTGGATTTTGAAAGAAGGGGCGAATATGGAACACTAGGGGTGATGTCCCTTGATTGCCAGATTTTGATCGATCATCAACTTCCCCTCAATGGAGCTGCTGAATCCTTACACACTTAGTGAATACAATTTTTCATCTATTATTACAATATTTTTTATCTCAAAATTATTTTAATTTTTCTCTTATTTGTTTTGTGGTAGATGTCAACTAGAGGCTTTAACAGAGTAGAAGCAATTCCATTTTCTCCATCTGCTGAATTTCAAGCAATGATGCAAACAATTTATTTTAACAGAGTTGTTAAAGAATACACACACATGAGCAACATCATATAACACATTTCCACAATCCTAAACCCGAAAAGTAGACAACAAATGAATCCATCGCAAAATCTTACCCCGGTTGTAGGAGAATTTCAATTTTTGTAAAACCATGCACAAGATTACACAAATTAAATAATTCTTTTTCTCCAGGTTGATCTTAACAAAACCAAGTGAAGACTGGAACATGTCACTAAGGGGAAGATTATTTTTACCATCCATATACAACGTCTGGTATATCTTGAGGAGACTCCACCTGTTGATGGATTATTTGGAATCTACTAAGGAAAAAGGGGCCTTCATAAATAACTTCAGCAAATAGGAATAGAACTTAAATGACATTTTCCTTTCTCAACAAAAATAATCCGTTTGTCCAAATGCGATTTCATTTAAAAAATAAAATATATAAAAAGGAGACTACCATGGAAAAAATGATAATAGTTATCAAAGAAAGTTCACTTGGCCAATTAATATTCCAGTGGTTGTTTTGGAGGAGAGGAAGGTGTCACGGTTGTCACAATATCATGATTTCATCAGTTTACTGAAATTTATTTTCCCATTTAGTTTTAACACTTGTCAAGAAGCCACTCTTTTCCATGCATGCGTAAAGAGGTCATTCACTTAAAACTCAATGCATATGGAAAAACAGGAACACCGAACCCAACTTATGAGGGGTTCATTATCAAGACAAACTATGGCAATGATTGCATTATGAACTCGACTTCATTAGCGATTTAGGATCCTCTATAGGCTCATTGAGTACCCAATGATTCACGACATCAAACTCACCACAAGAGTGGGGTTGTTTTGGTTCAGCTTCTTGTTATCCATAGCTAGACTAAGAATAGGAAACAAGATCTGGATGATTTGCAACCTCATTCGTTGCAGGAGATTAAGAGTTTAATTTCGGTACCATACAATTATCCAAAGTACAAGAAAATACCATGGCAACCAAATACTAATTCTTTTGATGCAATAGAACTATAAAATGCCACGTCTGATTTACAACTCCATATTGTTTATAATACAAACATATGATAAACTAAGTTTTATTCTTTCAATTCATCTTTAACATATATAATTACTCAAATATAATACATATCTTATTTTATCAAATTTACACATCTACGGGCTATAACAAATTAAAACTCAGATTTCAACAATCATTTGAATCCCACCGTACAACTTGCAACATGTCAGATTATGTAAACATGGTCAACGAAGACGCTCAAATGGACCCAACCCTCCTATCTAACACACTATCAAAACTTGCAACATCAATTCATAGTTAGAACAAGATAACACACTATTTACTTTCCATAATTTTCAAACACTCATTATTTTTACACAATGTAACGCCCACAATTTTGACACACAAAAACATCAACAATAAGACCAGAATAATTTTTTTGACTTACATTGTTATATACACGACACCAAATGAGATCACTAAGGATAACACATAACACATGAGACATTTGCAAAACCATGAACCCACATAAATAACATGAAAACACTTGATGCACATAAAATCCACTTTCCCCAAATGACAAAGTATGCACGACAATAGAAAAACAATATAGTCTTACAATTAGGCACCTTCCACAACACATCATTTTCATGGATACATTTTTATTACACTCTTATTTTCATCATTTGAATTTAATTATTTGTAGAACACTTAACATGTATACCTCCCTTCCTCTTAAAACTAGGTTGCATCTTTCTTTATTGCATTTAACATTTTACCTATGATGGTTCCATTTAAAATTTAACTTTTAATAAGTACAATGGAATTTGGTTCATTCTCCATTATAATAATTTCCATAACTCAATTGTTAGTTTTATGCATTTTAAACACATATAAATACCCTGATGTTGAGTTTTATGCCAAGGGTTTATTCCAGAAATAAGTTTACTTGAAGTTTAGTCTTACCTTCATTACACAAGCAGAACTATCATGAAGTTGGGAAAGTAATCTTAATATTTAAAGGATATTAGGGTCCAAGTTCCCTTTCCATGTAATCTTGAATCCATTAGGAATGTCTAATTCTTTTTATGAAGTTTTTATCATTCAATACTTGGTTTGAGTCTTTGTTAATTTTTGGATCAGAAGGAGGTAGAGTACTTTGTAGAGCAAGTAGAGCAGAGTTCATATCAGCTTGCAGACATCCACCACCTTCAGGAAAGTATGTAGGATTCCCCCATTCATGGGGTGGAGCTTCAAAAGAATGGGAAAATCACAAGGATCAGCCCGTCGGTTCTAAAGGCCCCATACCCAATAAGATATTTGGCTAATTTGGAGCCAAAATCAAAGTTGTAACTAGTCATGCTCATTTCAAAGCATAAGGAAGATATTCAATGTGCCAGAGGTCAACTATAATACCTCCAACCAAATGCAAATCAACTTGAGGAGGTATACATTCTTTTCTCAACTGATATTTTGAATAATGGGAAAGGAAAATGGTTGCAAGATAATTTTCCACTCTCATTAAAGACCATGTTAATTGTCAAAATAATTACATGGTCAAATTTTGTACAGAAAGGGGGCTATTTTTTCGAGCCAATTGTTGGTTTTGTTTAGCTTCCTTTTCCTTTGGTTAGAGTAGGTTAGTGTAGGTTTGTTTATTACAAAACAAGTGCTTGTGCATGCTCTGCATATTTCATCTTGGAACATGTGTGATTTTCATGTTTGTACATAGTTTTTTGGGCCCTTTATTGGTGTTGTGTAGTCCAGTTCAGATCAATTTCCATGGTGAAAATAAGAATGTTTTGGGGAAATTTTCAAGATTCATTCAAAGCTTCAAGAGATCAACTTCAAATTTATGATGAGTTATGCAAATTCAGGGACAAAAAAGAATGTTTGAGATTAGTTTCCTTCAAAGTTATACTTGACTCCATGCCCAATGAATGCTTCAATGCCACCGGTCTTCATTATCTAGTAGATAGATGACCCCTAAGAGATCACCAAAATGTTGTCAAATAAACACTCATGTTTATTTGGACAAGTTGATTCAAAAATGAGGGATTTTCTCATCATCCTATTTGTTTTCCCCTTCTTCATCTTCCTCTTTTCTTATCTTTCACTTTTTCCGTACGTCCTATTTTCCTGCGGCTTCCTTATTTTCCATGGGTCTTAGTTTCCCGCGTGTTCCTCTTTTTCCACGGATCTCTGTTTTATGTGGGTTCCTCTTTTTCCGCAAATCCTTGTTTTCCACGGGTTCCTCTTTTTTCGTAGATCCATGTTTTCCTCATGTTCCTCTTTTTTCTGTGGATTCCTGTTTTCTACATGTTCCTCTTTTTCCACAAATCTCTTTTGTCTGTGGGTTCCTATTTTTCCATGGATCTATGTTTTCTGTGGATTCCTCTTTTTTTGCAGATCTTTGTTTTCCACATGTTCCTTCTTTTATGTAGGTCTCAACAATATGTGGGTTCTTAAAATTTCCCAGATCAAAAGACTGGAGGCTCCATAGTCCAATGGGAAGCTAACACATTAATAGGGTGACCCGGAGGTTAAGTTTGATGGCCCCCTGGCCGTCGATTATGCGGATGACATGGTGATCTTTAAATGCTGATAAATTTTGATCCAAAGCACCAAATAAGATAAAATTTATATCGTTGGAAAGGTATTGAAGAATACTACATGATGGAAGTAGATTTGGGTCACAAAAATGTACTTTACTAATCCATAATTTAAAAAACTATCCCATGGTAGCTTTTGGGTATGGGATCTGTAAAAAATTATGATGCCTATGTTGGATCTATAAAATTGAATTTTGATTGGTAATGGGTGGTTGAAGAAGTGGTTGGGCTCCTTAATTTCGAATTTGATCTCTCTCCTCTTCTTCTTCTTCTATATATGAAACTCATTTTTAATATAATGTATCATTCTCCATTTTTGCAAAGGCACCATGCCAAAATGGTGTTCCAAACAAATTTGAGTTGCAAACCTGTGTTTTGGAACTTGCAATGCTCTCAATGCCTCCCAAATGGATGTAATAAACTATATATACTCTGGAGCAATTAAATTTGGTCATTTTGGCTCTTCTATGCCCTTCTCTTACATTTGGTTGTCTCTCTTACTTCTCCGTTCTCTCGTTTTATGTTGTGTATGAGTTCTACTTGCAATTTTTTCTTTTCCTAGTATTTGTAATGTGTGGAATGAGTTGATTTATTTTTTTTGGGTTTGTGTCACACTTGTATTCCCTCTCTTTCCTTCATTTCCATCTCATTTCTCCCTCATAGAGATTGATACCCCTTTTCTTGGTGTTGTCACCTCTTTCATAGCTTATGATTTCATTTCCATGCATCTTTCTCTCTCCATGGTGCATATGAATGCTTAGATTAGGCTTAGATAGTTTTACTTTCAGTTGTAGGAGTAATTTTAGCATTAGGATAGGTAGAGGAACCAACCTTCTCTAGAGGTTTGTCTCGATTTGCAGGGTCCGACGCTTGGAGACCGTCCCATGTTGGCCCAAAATTATGATCTTCCATAATCATATCAGGGTGCAATTTTGAGTGACAAAAACATGATCATGTGATTCCAAAATAATTTCAACTCCAAGGTTATTATAATCAAACTTATCATCAACATCTACCATCTCTTCATATGAATCAAAATGATGTTCAACAATGGAGATATTAACACCAAGGTCTGAAACATATGAAAGATTCACAAACCTCAATTCCAAATTAAATTTATGAGTGATTGTTAATGGATTCTCATCTCTTAAGTAATACTTCAAATCACCATTGAATGCATCACAATGTATGATGAGTACATAAGCTTCACTTAGTTTTAAATACATGTGGAATCTATTCCATGCTTCCATAAACCTAATGTTATACATTCTAACACTTTCATTCTTCCCTTTTATCACATTATAGAAATAATGCCTAAGAGAATAGGAATTCATCTTATTACAATATTGCTTGGTGAAGAGACATTGCAGTTTATCCCTAGAAATAACAATTTTATTAGGAAAATCATGAAACCAGTCCTGAGCATCATCAGCTAAAAATTTAATGAAAATAATAACCATAATACCTTCATTGTTAATCTAAAAATATTCGATCAAGTTAATAAATTATTTTAAATGTCTCTCTCTATTAAGTGTGCTACTTTTATTAAACTTGCAAATAAATTCCCTAATAGATTTAGGGAAACAGGCTAAAAATTCATAAAAGCAATCTCTATTAATAGGTCGATATATTTGATCAATAAATGATTTTATGAAAATTCCTATTTGGAGCACAAAGGAAACCCATGGAAACACTAAAATACTACTCTGAATAATCCGAACTCACAAATCAAATACACCAACTAAACAAGCACAAGTGTTACCTCAACCACTAGCAAACTAAGTAAAATAAGCCAAACAAGAGATATGTATTATGTGAACACTCATCTACTATAACCAAGAAATTTGAAATCCACTAATTTAATCCAACACAAAGCTCTAGGATCAAACCACGAGAAATATTTTTCAGAAAAAATGTACTACTGAAAATTTTGAATCCTTTTTCCACAATTCAAAACATAAACAAATGGCATCAAATGTTTCAAAACCAAAGAAAATACTGAAGCATATTGGTCTAAAAGTCAACAAGGAATTGTCACTTTAAAATGAATAACAAGATCTAAGATCTTTATTTAAAATGAATTTGAATGCCTAAAACTAAAAGAGGTTACAAATATAAAAACAAAAAGGGATGTAGGTAATGGTAAGTTCAAACACAAACAAAATTGGAGCATCTCCAGCAATGGCACCAAATTGTTGGCTCTCAAATATGTTTCAATGTGTAGATGAGTGAATAGAATGGGATAAGTTGATGTATATATGTAGTTATTCACCAATCAAGGGCATTTTCAAGGAAACAAATGAGAGGGTGGTTAACCTCTTACTCTTTATACTGTGGAACCCAGGGGAGAGACCCAATAACAACCAAAAATGTTACAAAATACATAAAGTATGCATGTATTAGTTCAATAGACCCAGATAAGCAACCTAATCACTATGATTTTCTGCCCAATTTTATGTCACTAGCAGGAAGAATCATAAGACTACTTAAGACTAGGAAAAGTTTACAAAAAAATATATCAATACAACAAATATGAATCCAAAGTTATAATAAAGAGGCCTCTAAAAGTATGTAGGATGATATATATGTCTCCAGGGGGCATGTAGAAAAAGATTTAATTAGAATAAACGAGGGGGATTGATCATTCCAACTTCACATATAGCCTTGTCCATTGGGTCAAATTTACAAAGCTTGAGATGGAGTAAGAGATAACATAAGAGTTGCATCAATATACATAATTACTATAACTCCACATACATCTTATAACCATATAACCACATACACTAATATTTAATAAGTCATCAGACTATTATAATCTAGAATATAAAATATAGCCTCAGACAATTAAATGAGTGTAAATGAAACCATAATTTCACAAAGATTTTATAACTAAATACTTTGGTGATTATAAAATAGACCTCTGCACCTAATTACCAAATCAAGATTTACTTGAGTGAATACACTTCAAACTGAAATGATATTTTCCTTTTTAATCCACTATCTCACCTATGACTCAATTAAACATAAAATTATACTCTCCCATATTTGAATTACAAAATATTTGAATTGATTATAATAATTCAAAACTTAAAACACCTAAACAAAATTGAATGGACACCTAAATAATAAACTACCAAAGGGATCAGAGACCCGACAAAAATGGCCAAGTTGGAATATGGTTTGATGAAGAAAATGTTTCATCCATTTATACATTTGAGAGAACATTCCAAAAATGGAATTGGAGGAACTCCAGAGCTATAGATAATCAATGAGAGAGAGAGAGAAAATGGTCATGCATAGATTGATCATGGATCATATGACATTTGGAAACCAATCATGAGCTTTCCTCAATTTCATTCCTCGATCGACATGCCCTTATCAAGTGATCTCCCCATAATGGTGTGGAAGAGGCATACCCTTTTGGGATGATGCCTCAAATAAAAGTATAAGAGATATTTATCCTACTTTAAGGATACATAATTAATTACAACCTATATCAATCTATCCAGGCTCTTTGATCAACACATATTGCCTAAGAAGTACCTAAGAGAACCTACCCACGTACAGAAGTGAGAAAGCTAGAGAAGAGAATGACAGATGATGGTGGAAGTATAAACTATTGTCAAAACTATGTCATGAAAAATCACAAATATTTACACCATTCTCTTTGAAACTAAGACCAATGTGTTGCTCTTTGAAAGACCATTCCAACAATACCAGTCTCATGTCATATGTAGCTCTTTGTAAAAACATATGACTAAAAACCCATACCATTATTTGTCACCATTACTCAAGCTTATGACATTCTCGTGCTCTATTTTCACATAACATGAATGTCAAATTTAAAATCATATGGAATATAGTGTAGTGAATCTAAGAAAACATTGATTACTACCACGTTTTTTCCTACACATGTTTCCCATCAGCACTTCGGCATCGTTTATAGTAGGGATGCGGGAAGAGAATCTTCAAAAGAGTGTCAAGCACTAATGAGCATCACTTGTCCCTTTGTATTCCATGAATTGAGCATATGTCTTCTGTCAAGATAGAGGAGAGACAAACTTTGAGAGGATTTCATTGTGTCAATGCATGACACATGTCTTCTAGGCCACTTGTCATTTATTAGGGCTCTGTAAAATGCAAAACTTTAACCAAGGCCTTTGAGAAGTCTTGTTTTTCTATCTTCTCCATGTGTCCTTTGTGACACATGTGCTTAATAGAGACTCTACAATGTTTGGGGGATGGGGAAAAACTTGAGGCCTACAGGAGTCTCAAGCGTCAATGGGTGACACTTGTTGTTTTTTCCATCTAATGCACCGAAGAAGACCATGTCAAAGGTATGGAGATATCATTTGTCATCATGTGTACTTGTTTCACTCAATTAATATTGCCAACTTTATTTAGTGATTAATCAAAGTAATTTGAACATCTCAAGGGGAAAAGACACTCAAAACTCCAAGTTTCTTCCTGATTTAACTTGTATGCACTCAGAGCAAAAAAAGGAAAGCAACTTGGAAGAATTTTTAAAATAATGGTGCCTCAAAATGCATGAAATAACATCATTAAAAGCCTTCAAGCTCCAAATTTTTGACCACAAGGCCCCAAAATGATGTGGAACAATTTTGGGTGCTAACAGGGGTTAAGGTTTTTTTGGGAGGTGTAGTATTTTCCCACGACTTCTTTTGGTGTTCAGCCTCTCAATTGTTCTCCTTTGGATGGCCAAGCTACTACATCATTTCCATTGGCTACCTCATCTATAACATTCTATGAATCTGTTTGAAGTCCTCAAACTATCCTATGAGATGGCATCGTCACTTCATGATTTTATCCTCATAAGGGTGTTGCTCAATGCCTAATTAACAAGAGGAATAGTGTAATCTTTCAAGGCAAAACCAACAACAATTGTGGTGAGATTTAAGTCAAAAGGAGGATAATCAATTTTTACTTCACTATTTTCTCCAATTTCATTTTTATTTTCATTATCCTCTTCTTTCACGTTTTTCTTGAAATACTTACATGTCACAGCTCTACAGCTTGGGGTTTTGTACCACAAGAATGGCATTTTCCATTTATAAATCACTTTTTTCCTAGTTTAAGTGTGAATTGTTTATAATAGAGGACTATAAAATGCATAATTTTGTGTGTGGGGAGGATTTTAAGTGTAGGGTAGATGATGCAGAGAACCTTGCAATTCTCCTTATACATCACCAAATTTATCAACAAACACAAAGTTAGAATGATCAACTTGCCAAAATGCACCAAAACCGACAAAACTCTCCCAAATTTCTTATTTATATCAGAAAAAATTGTCATGAATAAATTTTTATATGGTTGTAAAATAGAAATATCATTATAACCCCACTTAGAAAATGTTTTAATTATTCTACCCTCCAAATTTCAGAACCTATATCCTCAAAACACATTATGCATACTCAGTTTACCAGATTTGAGCCTGATTTTGTGTTCTTATAACAGGTTTTGGTCTGAGTATTAATCACAACTCCAGATATATATAAAATAAAAAAAATGATAAATAACCCATTTGAAAAAGGTCATCATCCTTCTACTCTCCAAATTTCATATCATTTGAAGATGGTAATAAAAATTTATCATGACTTTACTGGATCACTGTTTAAAGGGTTTTAAAGACATACACTTGGTTATGACTTTCCTTTCTTCAACATATCTTCTTCTTTCTTCAATACAAGCCTTTATAATGTATGTACCTTCATTTTTTACATGTATACACCATTCCAAAAGCCCTAGACATCATAAATAATTCAAATATTCACAAACAATAATGTGATCCACACACACAAATACTCAAATATGCATCCAAACACAATTTTAAACAAAAATGAAGATTTTATTAGATACAATCATGAAAGTTGCATAGCTTCAAGAGTCAGTTGGCTCAATTACAGAGTTCTTCTCCCTCTCTACTTCCTCCACCCAATTTTTAACAACCTCTAATCCCCTTTTCCATTCGAATACATTTGTCTTTTATGAGAAGAGTAGGTAGTTAGATTGAGAAACCAACTAACCTAACCATGCTTAGCCCAACCAAGTAAGATATAAGATCTAGTTAAGACATGGATTAGGTATACACAAATTTGATGTCTCTCATACATCATTTATTCCACTTAAAATAACAACTAAACCTACTAACATGACTCAAATACCATTTAAATATTCAAATGAGCCATTTTGGAGGGAAAACTCCATATGAGCTCTTATTACAAATTCATGGGTCCAAATAGACTAAAATACCTTATAAACATCCTAAGACACCCTACTAAGCCTATTCAAGCCAAAAATTAAATATATACAAGATGTTACTGCATCATACTCCCCATGTGGAGATAATGATGCTGCATACCAAAAGGCCTCTTTCTTCTTTCTTTTCCAATTATGCTCCACTTGTAAAATTATCTTCTTTATTACTGCATTTTTTCATCTTTATCAGATTCATGCTTATTTTTCTCTTCCTTAGATGTCTTTATCATCTTCATCATTGCTTGATCTTAAAAAATGATGTCTTCATGTCTTTTTCTCTTTATTTGAGCTCTTTCTAGAGTTGCCTTCTTAATGTTATTCTCCTCTTCTTCTAGTGTACCTACAATCAAACATGAACACAAAACCTTAGATGTAAAAAAGATACTTTTGTGTCTCTTCACCTGCTTCCTCTTCACTTTCTCTTTCATTTTCAGTCTCTTCCTTCATCTTCTCAACTTTCTCTTCCTCACACTTCATTCCTTCACCATTCAAAGCACTTTCTAGTGCTTGTATTTCAGCCTCTAACTACTCTTTGCTCACATACACAAACTGAAATTCATATTTCACACATTCTTGATCAATTTTCTCTTAACAAATGTATTCTTCATCATTTTTCTGATTTCTTATTTTTCTTTATTGTTTTCCTTATTTTCCATCATTCTTAGCTTTCTTTTTTCCTCTCTTATCCTCTTCCTCAGCTGCATTTTTTTGGCTTGAAAAAATTTCCTAAGTATTGAGAAGGCATGCAAAGGGGGTGTGTAGGCATGCACATGTGTCAGTTGAAGAATGGCACACCTAGGAAGAGAGCGCAAAGGACTTAGCTGATTTTGCATGGCACATGTTAAAAATAGGAAAAGTGGTTTGAGTGTAGCCCAAGTAAATAAAAGTGCAAGAATACTTCACGGATAAGTAAGATGTATTTTGGGACTAATAATAAGATGAAAGTAGAGTTTATTTATAGATTAATATATTATTGGCCATTTTGTAAAAGCATGTGGTTGTAGGCGCATGGATATTTTGAGCATGCAATATATTTTGGAGATGCATGGGTGGTGAATGGCAAGTCCCCACCCCTATATATATTAGTTGTATTGCACTGTTTAGGTAGCCCATGTGTATTGTATTGTTATTCTGCTCTGTCTTAGTGTACATAACTCTTGGAGAGTGGTATTATTATGTATTCAATTTATGTTACTTGATGTACTAATGCAATGAATAATTGTGGATGGGTTCTAGTAATTGATGTATTTGATCATGGTACTTGTATGGCGAATCTGACCCTAATCCTTATATGATCTGTTATGCTTCCTTATTATGTGTGTTTCCTATTTGAGCTCATGGATCTGATGTTTGTACTAGAATGTATGCTTTAATAATGGTTGATATGAACATGCATGTTAACATCTTACAAGCTTTCATAAATGAGGGACTTGGTAGCTTCATGCACTTTGGGTGAGCATTCAGATCTTTTTGGATGAAGTGTCAGTTCACCTAGGTAATCAAGTGGAAAGAAATAAGACTACATTTTGGTTCCATTTTCGAGACATCTTTTCAAATTGTATTCTATATGTTGTATTCAGATGGCATATCGATTCACTCTTGCGAGCATTGAAATTTGGGTAGATGACGGACAACATTAGTTTGTGTGGAGATATAGCACTGGAAATGATTTAAATGTGTGTAAATGGGTGGAAGAACATATTTATTATGAGATATATGATAATTTTTTCATCCTTTTCCTATAGAGTTGTATGAGTGGTTGTTAACATATGCATCAAATAAAAGTTGGAGTTATAGATCAAGGATTTGGATACATGATGATTACCATAATTTGTTTGATGCAGATGAAGCTTAGATGTGTGTTATAGATCATTGGTGGGCTGGTGTTATGCACAATTATACGTTAGAGTACTTCATTTCTACGTATTCTTGGCCATAAGGTGTTGATTTTGAATTTTTTTGTGAGCCTAGAGGGTCATATATATGCGTTATTCCTTTTGCAATTAAGATCTTGATAGTACTACTAAGTTTGTAGAAATTACCTATGGCTAGCTAAATATACCACATTTTGCAGGAGCAAGAGTAAGTGTGGTGAAGGATGGCAGACATGGCGATAAAAAGGTAAAGAGGGGAAAGGTGGATCAAGTATAATGAAATGTGGGAGAGGGAATTGGAAAAGTAGCACAAAACTGAAGAGTTTTTGGAGTTATAGAGGATGATGTCTCGCGAAGGATTTGAAGCTCACGTGGAAGATGTGGACTCAGAGCATCAATATATCCCCCACTTAGGAAAGCGTAGTAGAGAATCCCCTTCAGATTTTGATGAGATCGCATCATATGATGAAAGATTGAGGATTGCAGGTGCACATTTGATCCCACCTGGTGACCTAGCCCTTGCGCTTGGTGTTCCAGTTCTAGAAGTATTCATTGAGAAGTAGGTGAATGTAGGTAATCTAGTAGCTACATGTAGATATAATTTTCCTTTGAATAAAGAAGTGCATCAGACAACACATATACCTATGGCAACACATATATCATCTTTGTTTGGGGGTCCGGTTGGAGGAGTATTTTTTGGCGCATCATCAGGACAAAGTGTGGGCATGTATAACATTGGGAATAAGTCTAGAATTACTACAACTTCGCAGACCATGGGAGTTCAGTTTAGCACTACTTTGGGGACTCAAGGAAGTACATCCACTGGTTTGTTTCCTACTATAACAGGAGGATTAGGGGGATCGAGATGAAGTGGATCAGGTGGTTCTAGTGGTGGAGGAAATATTGGTGGGGGTTTTGGTTCTAAATCTGGTGGACAAGGTCCACACCCTCATTAGCCACATCAAGTTTACTATGATATGTCTCTTCACTTTCCAGAGTATAGGGGTATTGAAGATGCAACAGAGCATGTACACAATTGTGGGTTGTTATGGCGTGTTAAGGGGATCATACCCTCAGATAGAAAAGTGAGTATGTTTGCTACTACTCTTCAAGGGCACATGCATAGTTGGTATAGAAAGTATGACCCGCATCAAACTGCAGTAGATTTTAATTCTTTCCACATTGCATTTCTAGCTGAGTTCCATATTCCATAATTTAAGAAAAGAATTATTAGTGCGCTTAATGACACTAAGTAGCATTTATCAGAAAGTGTTCAGGAATATGACATGCATTTTAAAATGTTGTGAAATTTTTCTTATGACATACATCCTATTCAGCATGCACAGTGGTTTATTTGTGGATTTTTTACTCCATTCAAAAGGGATAAATCTCATAAGACCTTTGTAGATCTACGTGACGCCTAGGAAGCAGCTCTGCACGCTGAGGTGGTTGGAAGTGTGGATAATAGAGTATGTTCTTAGAATAACAGATTACAGTGATGGAAAATAGCTGGAGAAGCTCTCTACTAATTCAACTCATGAGACGCGTAATGAGATATGGTGTACAGATTGCAAGGTTGAAGGACATACGTCTGTTCTTAGAAGCACAGATTACAGCGATGGAAAAACAGTTAGAGAATCTTTCTACTAATTCATCTCATGAGATGTACAGTGGGATATGGTATACAAAAATTACAAGGTTAAAGGACATACTAAGGATAACTTCCCTCGCAAGTTGGTACGTGCCATGTTGTTGGATTGTGAGATTTTTCATTTGGAACATGATGCAAGTAGATGTCCCCTCTTACAGTGTGCAATCCAGAAGGATGTGTATATGTATTGTAAGATTTTAAAAACCCATACTCATGACATCGTTGATACCAGATTGATTGATCATATCCATGAACCCATTGAGATTGGTGTATGACAGACTAGTGTAGCAGGTGGATCTAAAGAACAAGGAGAGAAACATAATGAAGGGCGCAATAATGGGGATAATAGAAAAGGGGGTTTTTGTGGAGGATATAGAGGTCGAGGTCGTGATGGTGGATGAGGAGGATTCCCTAGAGGAGCTTGTTATACTGATGGATATCCTTATCATTATCAACGCGAATGCCCTCAGAATCTAGTTTTCTCATGGTGTGGTAAACAACACAAGTATGAAGAATGTTTGGACTTATATGAGCACATGAGAAAACAACATAATAAAGACAATGGAATAGGAATGATAAAGGTACAACATGTAGTCCTGAGTTACAACCTTTTTTAGTTACTACACGCATTAAGGCTGCACACGCACATGAACCTCCAATGTATAAGCATACTATAACCAAGCAAGAAGTGATAACTGCAAAGTATCTTGATGTTGTACATCAGAAAGAGGTTTAGCAAGAAATTATGGATGTTATTAGGGATCTATAAGGAAAGATTCAAATCCTAAAGGAGTAGGAACACGTGATGGATCGAGAAAAGAAGGTTGAACTCCCAAAAAAGGATGTAGATGACTTGAAGGAGGTCTGTTGAATTTTTCACCAAGAGAATGTCATCTCTTTGTTAGGAGAATGGTTGGGGAAAATATATTGCGCACAGGTAGTGAGCACAAGATGGAGATACTCCATGCAAATCTGCCCCCACCTAATCATGAATATGATAAGGAGATTACACTAAATGTAGTCATAGATGGATGTCTTATGAGCAACATTTTGATAAATACAGGTGTAGAAGTTAATGTAATCATGTTGGATGCATGGAATAATATGAGAATACCATCATTACAACCTTCTTCAAATGTTATGTATATGACAAACAATACTAGGGAAAATCCCATTTGAGTACTAAAGGATGTAACCATTATAATTCAGGGAGCCAAGTTTACTGGGGAATTCGAGGTATTGGAGCTTGTTGAAGCAGATAGCTTCCTAACACTACTTGGGTGACCTTGGTGTTATGTGAATAATGTATATTTACACTTCAATAAAGGGTTCATTAGCTTTGAGAACAAGGAAGAACATGTTATTATACCTTTGAAAGATACAAATTTTTCTTTATATGTTGATTCTTTGAGTAAAGAGGACATGAACATGATATATGTGTGCATAATCAGAGACCCCAAGGTAACTGATCCATATAAGGAAGGAGTGATATAATGGGATATTGCTCAGTCAGTTAGTGATACCACAAGTATTTCTTGTGATAACTGGGTGTGTGGTACATATGAAGTAGTTGGGAGAAAGTTCAAGAACACAATTACTTGCATGATTAGGCCACACATGGTTAGGTGCTTGAGTTATAGCCATGTACCTCAATACCCTAGTGAAGGGAACCTTGATGTATTTCTACAAAAGGGAAGCCCAATGGAAGAATGAGGAGAAAGAAGAAATATGCTATTATATACTCTATGTGGGAAAACAGCGCGCTGGTGGGAAACATACAAAAAAAACCTGTTGGAATGGTGAGAAGTGAGAATTTCCCTTTCTACTAGGTTCCTAAGGAGTAATCTACCTTCTCAAATATTTGAGTTTCATGGGAAGTCCCCTGCTTCACACCACATTTAGAATTTTGTGATAATTGGATGGAGGGTCAAGAGGCCTTGTTGTCATCACTCTAGGTACATAAGTTCTACTCCACCTTAATTGGTTGCATGTGCACATGGTATGTCCATGTAGAGCTAACAAGAGTAATAACTAATTGGCAAGAGATGACCTAAGGTATGATTCATAATTTTGATTATTTTTCTACTAAGCCTTTGGTCAATGAAACAATACATATTATTAAGCACCTTACTTTGGGAGATAGCATGAAAGTTGAGGAAATTCTATTATAAATGTTTGGAGAGATATATTTAGAGGAACACCTTGACCTTTAAGAGACTGAGGAAGAAGAGATGATTTGTGCCTGGGAAGAAAATGAAAAGGGTAAATTGGTGTATATGATAATTGATGATGATGACAATGATGATGATGAGGGTAATAACCTGGACGTTAACCACACTAAAGGTATATGTGAAGTGATGGACATACTAGATGTGGAGGCACACACACATCATGAGCCTATGAAAACAAAGAAGGTTAACATTGGAACATATACATAGCCCAAAGAGTTCATTATTGGTGATTACTGGTCGTAGCTGGAGGTGGATAAAATTATTGAAATCTTACGTGAATTCCAGGACTTATTCCTGTGAGGATATCATGAGTTAAAAAAAGTACACCATTCTTTAGGGGAGATGAAAATCAAGCTTAAAGAGGGTGTGTGCCCTGTTAGGAAGAGACCTTACAGAATGAATCCTAATCTGCGTGTAAAGATAAATGAAGAAATTGATAAAATGCTCAAGTCTGGTGTAATTGAGCATATTGAAGAATTTGAATGGGTTAGCCCCATGGTTATTAGTTTTAAAAAATATGAGAGGATAAGAATTTGTGTGGACTACAGATAATTAAATGCTTCATGTGTTATTAATCCCTTCCCTACTCTTTTCACATAAGATATTCTTGAAGGAGTTTCTAGGTGTGAGATATATTCTTTTACAAACAGGATTTCAGGATATCATGAAGTGCGTATTGCGAAGGAGCATCAAGATAAGATCAATTTCACCACTAAGTGGGGAAGTGTTACATACACAGTGATGCCCTTTGGATTGAAGAATGTGTCGGCATTGTTCTCGTGCATTGTAGTGTAGGATTTTAAGGATTTCATTCATAATTTTTTATAGGTGTATCTGGATGATTGGACAATTTATGGATTAGTTAAGGACCATTATGAGAATATAATT
Organism: Taxus chinensis; assembly: GCA_019776745.2. Taxonomy (NCBI): domain Eukaryota; kingdom Viridiplantae; phylum Streptophyta; class Pinopsida; order Cupressales; family Taxaceae; genus Taxus; species Taxus chinensis. The sequence continues at coordinate 379,199,177 of CM034151.1, forward strand.
CTTATGTTTGAGAGGTTCTGACAACTAAGCACCTCCCTTAACATTAATAAGTGCATCTTTGCAACACCTTTTGACACTTTACTTGGGCATATAATTTACAAGGAAGGGTTGTTGGTGGACCCAACCAAGGTCACTATGATCTTAGGTTTAGAAGAACCTAATAGTCAAAGTGAAGTGCATGGATTTCTTGGACATACAAGGTATTAGAGGAAATTCATTAAGAGTTATCCAAATATTTCCACACCCTTAGATGAACTATTGAAAACCAAAGGGAACTTCTATTGGGGTGACGTGCAACAGTAGGTGTTTGAAACACTATAGGAAATGCTAACCACTGCACCTATTTTGTGCTTTCCTTTGTGGGACAAACCCTTTCATGTTTATATTGATACTTCAGGGATGGAAATTTGTGTAGTATTGGCGTAACCAGGAGAAGGAATTGTAGACCACCTCATTCGCTTTACAAGCAAGAAGTTGACACCTATGAAGCAAAGATATACAACTACTGAGCGCGAGGATTTTTCCATGATCTATGCTCTACACAAATTTAGAAAATACTTATTAGAAACACCATTTATCTTCTTTATAGATTATATGGAACTTAATTATTTTTTCAACAAGCCTGTTTTGCAAGGGCGCATTTGTAGGTGGATATTACTATTTGAGGATTTTGAGTTTACCATTGTAAAACCAGGAAAAATTATTTCAGGGCCTAATCATTTATCAAGGATACATTTTGGTGAGGACATACAGAGCACTGAGGAAATAATGCTTGATGCACAATTTTTTAGATTAAACCATGCACACACATATTTAGAGGATATTGCAGTATTTTTATGCACTAGACAAGTGTAGGAGGGAATGAAGACATTAGAGAATAAACAACTTACAATACACACACCGCCTTACCAGTTGATAGGCGGAGATTTGTATAAACTAGGCCATGATGAAATTTTACGTTGGTGTGTTTCAAAGCATGAGTGTGAGGCTATTATGGAAGAAGATCAAGGTGGAATTACAGGAGGTCATTATGCGGGGGATGCCACGACGCGTAAGATTATAATGGTGGGAAAAATTGTACAAGGATATTAAATAATGTGTCAAGGCATGTGACCATTTTCAACACCTTGGGAATCTAGGAACTAGAGATGAGATGCCTTTGAGGCCTATTGCAAGTGTTGAACCTTTTGAGAAATGGGCTATTGACTTTGTAGGTCTGATTTCACCACCCGTGCGTAGGAATGGCACACTTTATATTATAACTTGTACAGACTATCTAACAAAGTGGGAGGAAGAAAATCCTACAAAGGATTGCATAACAACTACAAAAACAAGATGTATATGGTAAAATATTATCAACATGTATGGATGTCCTTTGAGCCTGACTAGTGATAGGGGTAATCATTTTCTTAATGAGTCGATTATAATTTTGTTGGCAGAACTTATGGTGGCACACCATAATACTACTCCTTATCACCCACATGCTAATGGTACTGTTGAATCTTTCAACAATATTTTGGGACAAAAACTGATGAAAATTTATGATGTTGGAAGAAAATAATGGGATGATAAAGTATCTGTTTTACTTTGGGCATATAGGACCAAATACAAGAGGTTGAATAAGGCCACACCCTTCTAATTGGTGTTTGGTGCAAATTCTAATTTGCATGTTGAATTTATGTTTCCATCCTTGTGTATTACGTGTGCAGGAGGACTAGCTGATGAGTAAGATGTTGAGGAGCTTATTTAAAAACTGATGTAGTTAGATGAGAGGCGTGTTATTTCCTAATGGATCCAGAAGACAAAAAAATGTGAGGCACAAGGCCTGTCATGATAGGCACATAAGGAACAAAATATTTAAGGTGGGAAAGATGGTTCTTCCGTATGATTATAAGTTTTCAAACCACCCAGGGAAATTGAAGGTGCATTGGTTGTGACCTTTTGTAGTAAGAAAATATACTTAAGTCAGGAACTTGTCAGTTAAAGGAGTTGGATGGTACCTTATTGCCTAGTTACTTTAATGTGAGTAGGCTGAAGCCCTACTATAAATAAGTCTTCTTGGTGCTTGTAATAAGACAATATTGCTAATTATATTAGATTTCCCTTTTATGTGTTTCCTTTCACTATTTCTATTCTTTGTCAATTTAGTTCAGTATTTTGTTGTAATAAGCTCATTTGTGCGCCGGAAGCTTAATAATGTTTTTTGAATTGATACACAAAGGATTGAGCATACTTTTAGTGTGGGGTGGAGTAGATACAAGAAAAATGGATTTATCTGAAAGTTAAAGTGCAATGTAGTTTTATTTTTTCACTCAAACCCTAGATGCATTGGCACATCACTCAGAAAGATTTGAGAACTCACCTAAAGGCCACAAAGGTACCACATCCCTCTTTGTTATTGTCTTACCAGGGTGATAACATGCATGTATATAATAACCATATTCAAAGTGCATATTCCATTCTAACAATTAGATCTATGAACTCAATTTAGAAACACACAAAATAAGTAACATACAGAACACACAAGGATTAATACCAGATTCACCATATAATAACCATGAGAATAAACATCAATAATCAATATCCAATTATAATGATCCATTGTATTAAATCATGATAACCAGTAGTTGAATACATACATAATACCATAAAAAATTGAGGCACATAAAATCATACAAGCATAACTCTATTACATATAGTCATACACACTCTCTTGCATCCCCAATCCATGCAAATCAATACATATATATAGGGGGTGGGGACTTGACCTTCACTACCCATGCCCTCTCAAAATAGGTTTCATGCTTATAATAGTCATGCAACGCTATAAAAGTAACTAAGGAACGATGCAAGCTTCGCCTAATAATAGACTATCTATTAATAACACTAGATCTACATCCTATTATTAGCTCAGCTTTGCATGACACTTAAACTTATTCTTGTTCCTAAAATATCTTTATGTAGCCTCTAAGTCTTCTACCTTGATCAAAAACGTGCTAAGCACACTATGTCTATTTTCAGCCCAATCCATGCAAAAATGGCTAAGTCCAAACTCTATCTTTGTTGGGAAAAAATCCTCAGGGTGCAACTCTATTAAATATTCACACCCCGCCACATGCACCCTTCCTTCATGCCACTATCAAATGTTCTCTTGATACTTACGTAATACTTCAGCAAGAAAACATTACCCCACATTAATATCATTTTCGCCCTTGGAAATGAATACTCATTCCTTATCTCTCTAAAGAATAAAGAATAAAGAAGTAAAGAATGACTTCTCGTAATGAAAGGATTTAATCATACTTTGCCAATCTAGGAATTATTCTATTGTAGGTAACAATAGCTCAACATAATCATTCTTGATATATTACTTCCAACTCTTCCCATTCGTTGAGTCCCTTCTTGGCCTGAGTAGGAATGTCACCAAGAATAGCATCCATTTCATCTAAAGTCATGTCTTCACCCTTATGCTTCAAGACCCTTAGCACATTTTCTAATCCTGACACCATACCATCTATAACATCTATACATCGGGCCATTAACTTTCTCAATTCTTTGATCTTTTCATCATGAGGGTCCCTGACTGCCTTAAGCACGTAGCGCTTCTCTGGTAGTAACACTAACCTCTCCTCACACCCCAAAGTATCATTATTCTTCACCACTAGGACTTCATTCTCCTCTTTCAATGTCCTTATCTTAATAATATTATTAGGATCTTCACATATCTTCAACGCAAAATTGGCCATTTTCACTTTATCCTTCAAAGTATCAAGTATGGCATCATACGCAACTATTCGGCGCACAATCTGTCTCTTGGCACTTTTTGTCTCTACATTAACATTTTTTGTGTCTCTATAACTTGTTTTGCCTCACTCAGTGCATGCACTAGACCCTCATCCAACATCAAATGAATTAACCTATGCAAGTAATGGAATCTAGATGGAAATCTCTCAGATACCATTTCTTCATACTGTGGTTGATGCTTGCAAAAAAATTTCACCAATCCTCTATCAAGTGCACCTTTGAATTTCCTCCATCAAGTGCCGAATTTCCTCCTCTTTATCCTTCATATCCTCCAACAATGTCCAAATTGTATCCACTTTGTCAATATTCTGGCGAGCAACCTCTGCAAATGTCTTCATCAAATCATTACTTGTTTGCTCATCAGAGAATTGATTTGGACTGATGGTCACATGTCTAGAATGAGGATCATTCTTTTTTCTTCTCGAGGCACATGATTATTCACATACATCAAATACATGCTCATCCATGTGATTCTACATACTCCATGATAAATATTTTCTGGTGCACATGTTTTCCATCTCTGGATCTATTAGCTCCAATTCATATAATTGTTTTGTGGCAATAGTGCTCTTGAATCTGGCATGTATGATATGTTTCGGGTCGTTGATATACCCAAGGTTTTTTGTATGCACTATCTCTTCATCTCTCTGCCTACTAGAGCGCTCACCTATATTTCCCTATGCTTCAACACCTTCCTTCTTCTCTTCTCCAATTTCTTCCTCTAGTCCACCAGTCAGTTGTTCAACACTATCTTCTTTCTTTGTATCTCCTCCACCGTAACTTTCTTCTTCATGTTCATGTATACTTACATTGGAGACATCTAATTAAAATAATGGTTGCTCACCACCGATCTCTTCATCCTCTTAAACCTCAAGGTTAGGCATTGAAGCATCATCATGTGCATTCCCATGTGATGACTTCTCCTCATCACTATCTTTTACAGACACATATTTGTGCCTTTTCTTTCTTTCTTCTTCAACTTTCTTCACAAGTGTTATGCACAGTGATCTCATCAAAGGCTGTGAAGTACCAGTTCCCATATCTATACCCATGCATCTTCTACACAATTACCTCCTACTATGATCAAGTTCAGTACTACCTTCATGTTCTCCCTCTTCTCACTCCAGGACATTCGCTGAGTCTGACCTTTCCTACCTTGGGGGTGTTTCTTCAAGTGGTATCTTCATTCCCATAGTCTATTTACCTTTAGGAGGACCTGACAGTGATAATTCCTCTCCTGTAATCACTTTTCCTTCCTTAAACCTTGTCCTAAGATACACATACATGCACGTGGGCTCAATATTTCCTATAGCCATGACCTCTGGAGTGATATCAATATTATCAGACTCCATGTTTTCTACATATGCCTCATTATTGGGGTAGACATATGTTTTGTGCAGAATATGGATATATATAGCTACTTTATCAGCATCAAATTGTAACTTCCACGCGTTGTGGATCCGATTCACAGAATCTCTAAAATAGCAGGTAGTAAACGCAAAGGACAACTTACACCATGGGCTCTTCTCACTGGTCTTCATGAAAAAGTGGCCCAAGAAGAAGTGTTGATACACCTTGAACTTTGCCTATCCTTCCAACACACCAGGAAACTCTCATGGTATGTGTCACTCTCCTTCAAATGCGTTGCGTATCCTCCTAAACCACTTCTCTTGATGTTATTTGTAAGTTTTAAAAATTGAGCTTTGGTAAGTAAACTTCACAAATTCCTTTACCAGTGACTTGTATTCTAGTGGGTACACCCACATCTTGTCTTTCGGGCCATTAGGTACATCGATTTCACTAAACACAATTAAAAGTAAAATTGTGCCCCAAGTAATTTCTCACCCTTATCAGCTTGGATGATCACCTCTTCCACTATACCCTCTGCAACATAGCTCATGATGCTATAATATGTATTTTCCACCATTTTTTGTGCTATGAACAACCAGTGCTTATTCACCTCCTTCCATCTCTTTGAGGTGCCCAATTTTCAGCTAACCTATCACAATGTTACCCTTGTAGCTAGGTATTATATGTCTATAACATTGAAATCTTGTCCTCCCTTGTGATACTCAAAGGTGATAGTTATTACCTCTACTGAATCATCATCTGATATATCACATGTAATCTCTACACCATATTTTTACAAACTTATATCTTTTCTGATCAACTTTGATGTAATCCTCATTCTTCTCCCAGCAAAGTAAAAGAAATCGTCATGCATGTGCGACATGAGCCACTAGTACAGACGTTTGGGTTTTTCAAAAAATGGTAATTCAAACAGCTACATAACCCCAACACTCTCTAGTAGCTTGTAGATCAAGTTGTTAATTAATCTCTACTTATCTGTAGTCCTTCTGTTCATCCTTAAGATGGTCTTTGCCTTTAAGTCCTTCACAATTTTCTCATTTTGATGTTTGGAATCGTTGATTTTGCATTTTTCCAACTGTGACATCCATGGCCTTCCTTCAATAACTTCTATTGAGTATTGCATATTTGTGAACCACTCTTGCGGTTCCTCTTCTATGATAGGCTCCTTCACCACAGTTCTCTTTGGTGCCATCATTATGTTTAACCGATAACATGTTTTAAAAACTGCAACTTTCCACTACCTCACCCTTGCACTCCTTGATCTCTACTTCTTCTTAAAACACCTCATGCCCTAGTGTGCCCTAGCAAAAACCCTCTCTCTTTTGAAACCTTAACCACCCAAACCAAGGAAAATTTTAAGGAACCCACCTAAAAAAACTTATATAAATCGTGGTGAATATGGTCATAACTAGATTCGCTATGTTGGCGAATTATCTAAAATCAGTGTTCGTGGTATTGGAGAATATAATATATTTTGAAGGAAATTGTAGATGGAGTGGTGAATGAAGGATAATTCATTGGCATGAAGGTTATTTCTTTCACAAAACTATTTTTAAGTCCAAATGGAGGTTTGCCACATGTTCCTATGACTATCACTCTACTTCGCCTAGCTGCAGACCTGAACTTTACTGAATTGGTTCATTTTGCAGGCTTGGGGTCCACAAAATGCCTCTTCCTTGAGGATTCCCAGAATCCTGCCATATGTTTTCCCGATATCGAATTCCTGACATTGGGGCTCCTTTTGCATACATTTACACTCAGGTTCCCAGAATGGGGTGACACTTTGCCACTCCCCATGTGCGAGGCTTATCAAAAGTTTTAGCGGCTTCCTAGGAAGTTAGCAAAATATTTTAAATTTGGAAGGTCTTCTAAAGTATTAATAGATTCTAATGCATGTGTGTGTGTGTGTGTGCACGTGCGCGTGCGCGCGTGTGTGTGTATAGATATATATGTGTGGTGAATTTAATCAAATTTAAAAAAACTTAAACATGTTGGAAAATGAGACTAAATGAATAAGAAGGTTCCATAGATTTCTTGGTGATCCAATAATTTTTTAAAACCCCGACCCATCTATCACACACGATTCATTAAAAAATATATGTTGGGATTGGAGATCCATTGGCTATTCACATGGGAAAAATTATTGTTTGTGTATTTTTTAGGCCAAATGTGGTCACTGTAAATAGCCAAAGCATATTCTATAATTCCTAATTTTAGCACAAATTATGAATATTAGCCACTAAAATTTTCCATGACGTAAACCTTCTTCCTGGACACACCCAACAAGCTCATTACAAACTTCCACGCGGAGACTCTATTAATGTCGTGTCTTGAATTCTACCTGGTTTGTTTTCCAAGTCAATCGCTCTTTGCACTTTGCACTTTGCCATCTTCTTAAATGATGCAAGGTAAGAAATATGTACTTTTATAGATTTTTAACTCAAAATGTTTCCATTTTTTTGCATTAATTGCAACTAACAAGCAGCTTCGATTCCAATATCCAAAATATAGTTTTATTTTATCACTCAAAAATGGTTCCAATCAATGAAATTTCAACTCACCCCTAACTTTTAGATTCCTTTTTCTCTTTCACACAGAAGAACGTCATCTTTGCACCCAACCTCAAATTGGCACGCCTTACTTCTCGGCCACAAATATTGTTATCATGCTTCCCATGTACCTATCCACTAAGCATATTTACCAAGTAGCTTCATTTTTTTTCCTCCTCATGTTACAATACATGTCCATCCATCTATGTGTGGTCATCAATTTGTCTAATTCTCCTTAAATAACTTCAATCAGCATGTAACCTTTTCAGTGCAGCAATACCAAGGATAACAACATGCACCAATAACTTCTTCTTTTTTATCCAAACCCCAATTTAAAAGGGTGTTCCTTTATTGAATCCAATAGATAGTAATCAGATAAGTGCAAGCACACTTATATACCCAAAGTACTAAAGCATACTTTATCATGAAAGGAAACACTTCAAGAACATCATTAAAGGTAAACCTAAGCTAAATCCCAATATCTTGTTACAAACACCAAGAATACATTTATAGTAGGGATTTAACCTATTTGAAGTAACCATCCAGTTCATGTAACTGGCCTCATTCCAATATCTTTGTCCCAACAAATTAACTTTGATAGGGGGTTGTCTTGTGGTGTGCACCACCATAAACTCAGCTCAAAATAATTTTGACAAAGGTCTCATTAAGAAAATGAGTTCCCCTATCACTTGAAATCTACAAAAGAATCATCCATACCTTATTCAGAATAATGCCTTTCCCATGTCAAATCTATCTTGTTTTTATTGTCTTCTGGCAATCCTTTGTAGGTGCATGACTTCTTCCAACACCTTAATAGATTTTCTATACACTCTTATAATGTTCATCATGCAATCCTCTTGTGTCTTATATGCAGGTGGGGAATACATGACCCACAAAATACAATAGCCCATTGCCAAAAACAAAATGTTTTCAATCTTTTGTAATATTCCTCCAAAGTACAAAAAATCTTTATCATCCCAATCCTTTCTTCCCAAGGTTTTTGTCAACAAATGTCCCAACATCTTGTTGAGCATAGTAGTACCATTTAATATCCTGGGTATAAGGGGTTTCCCACCATAGTCTCATTAAGAAAATGATTGCCCCTATCACTTTTTAAGCTCAACGGACATCCATACCTAATGACCTATTGTTTCCACCATAGATCTTCTTCCATGTAGATCGTGTAATCCTTCGTAAGCATTGCTTTTCTCCCCCCTCGTGCTCATGCTCTAGTACACACCATGGTAGAAAATATCATAGCGTGTGCCATTCCTAAGTATAACTTATACAAATCTCGCGTTATCAATTGGTAAGGTGTCACACGTATTGTAAGTTGTTTCTTCTATAATGTTTTCATTCCCTCACACACCTGCCCATTATGCAAAAATACAACAATATATTCCAACTCGGTGGGCACCTGATTCAATCTAAAAGTTGTGCATCCATCATGGTGTCCTCAATGCTCTATGCATCCTCACCAGAATTGATTGTTGACAAATAATGAGGCCCTGAGTTGCTTTTTCCGGGTTTCACAATCATAGTAAATTGAAACTCCTGAAATAGTAGTATCCACCTGAAAATGCACCCTTGCAAAACAGGCTTGTTGACTAAATACTTAAGTGTCATATGATCTGTAAATAAGATAAATGGTGTAGCTAATAAGTATTGTCTAAACTTGTGTAGTGTGTAAATCATGGACAAAGCTTTCGCTCAGTAGTTGTATAGTTCTGTTCAGCTAGTGTCAACTTCCTACTTACAAAACAAATAGGGTGGTCTACAATTCCTTCACCTAGTTGTGCTAACACGGTGCCAATCACCATCCTAGAAGCATCCACATGAACATGAAATGGTTTTTTCCATGAAAGAAATCCCAAAATAGGTGCATGGTCAACCTTTCCTTCAGTGTTTCAAACGCCTATTATTGCACCTCGCCCCAATAGAATTTTCCTTGGCCTTCAAAATTTCCTCTAAGGGTGTGGAAATATTTACATAACCCTTAATGAATTTCCGGTAATACCTTGTATGAATAAGAAATCCGCACACTTCACTTTGATTGTTAGGTTCTTCCAATCCTAAGATCACAATGACCTTGGCTGGATCTACCAACAAGCCTTCCTTACAAATAATATGCCCTAATAAAGTGCCAAAAGGTGTTGCAAAGATACATTTCTTAATATTTAGAGAGATGCTCAATTTCCTGCACCTCTCAAACATAAGCCTCAAATTGTCACAATGATCCTTAACTAAACCATATATTATCCAATCATCGAGATATACCTGTAAAAACTTATGAATAAAGTCCTGAAATGCTTGTACAACAATGCAAAAAGATTACAGGCGCATTCTTCAGTCCAAAGGGCATAACTATGTATGCAGAACTTCCCCATTCAGTGGGGAAAATTGTCTTTTCCTGATCTTCCTTCACTATGCGCACTTGATGATAACCAAAAAATCCATCAGTAAAAGAAGTAGATCTGCACCCTGCAATGTCCTTCTAGGATCTCCTCAGTAAAGGGGATAGGAAAAGGATCAATAACACATGAAGCATTTAATTCTCTATATTCCACATAGATCCTTATCCTCCCATCTTTCTTTATGCTTATTACCATCAGGCTAACCCACTCTAACTCCTCAATGGGCTCAATGATTCCAGATTTCAACATCTTATCAATTTCTTCCTTCACCTTGATGCACAGATTAGGATTCATCCTGTAAGGTCTCTTCCTAATCAGGCATGCACCTTCTTTAAGTTTTTCATTCGCATCTCTGAAATAATTTGCTATCATTAAATACCTAAATAAGGGTGTACTCCTTTTAATTTGCATGATACTTTAGGTCCTCCCTTGTGGAAATAAATTCTCTGAAAGTAATGTCACCTTTAGGTAAAAGCTCAGCTCAATAATCTTAGCCACCTCCTGCTCCAACCAATAATCACCAATAATGGCCTCTTTAGGCTCTCTAACCATATATCCCAATGTTACCTTATTTGTTTTCATAGGCTCATGATATGTGCGTGCCTTCTCATCTATTATGTTTATCACCTCACGTGTACCTTCACTATGGTTAACATATAGGTTGTTGTCCTCATTATAATCTATTGTGCATACCAATTGACCCTTTTCCTTTTCTTCTTAGGCATGGACCATTTCTTCTTCTTCAGTCTCTTCAAGGTCAAGAATGCCTCTAAATCCATCTCTCCAAACATATCTAATAGAAGTTCCTCAGCCTTCTCACTATCTCCCAAAGTAAGGTGCTTCATAATCTATAGTGCTTCATTGACCAAAGGTTTAGTAGAAAAGTAATCAAAAGTATGGATCATACCTGAGGTCATCTCTTGCCAATTAACTATTTCCCATGTCAATTCTGCATGGACATACCATGTGCATGCACATCTGCTTAGGGTGGCGTAGAACTTATGTACCCAGAGTGATGGTGGTAAGGCCTCCTGCCCCTCCATCCAAAGTCTCTCACATTCTGAACATGGTGCAAAGCAGGGGATCCTTCCCATGCAATTTACATATATGTGAAGGTACATTTCTCCTTAGAAACCTAGTAGAAAAGGTGATTCTCACCTCTCACCATTCCAATAGGTTGTCTCTGTGTGTATTCCACCAATGCGTTGTTGTCCCGCATAGGGTATAAACCAACATATTTCTTCTATCACCCTCATCCTTCCACTAGGATTCCATGGTGCACAAAAATACATCATGGTTCCCTTCACCAGCGTATCAAGGTACCTAGTTATGACTCAAGCATCGAACAACGCACGGCCTAATCATGTGAGTAACAGTATTCTTGATCTCTCACCCAACTACTTCATATGTTCCATGCACCAGTTTTCACAAGCAATACTTGTAGTATCACTAACTAAATGAGCATCATCCCGTTGTATCACTCCTTCCTTAGATGGCTAAACTACCTCAGGATCTCTGATTCTACGTGCATATATCTTGTTCAAGTCTTCCTCACTCAAAGACTCAACATACGGGGTAGCCTTTACATCTATCAAAGGTATAATCATGTGCTCTTATTTTTATCAAAGCTAATGTACCCCTTATTGAAGCACAAATTTTTATTATTAACATAGCACTAGGGGTGCCCAAGTAATGTTGGGAAACTATTTTCCTCCTCGAGCTCCAATAATTCAAAATCCCCAGTAAAATTGGCTCCCTAAATCATAATAATTACATCTTCTAATACCCCAATAGGATTAGCCCTAGTTATGTTTTCCATATACCACACATTTGAAGAAGGTTGTAATGGGGGTCTTCCCATCTGATTCCAAACATCCAATGTGAGTACATTAACTTCTACACCTGTATCTATCAGAATGTTGCTCAGAAGCCATCCATCAATGACCGCATTCAATGTAATCTCTTTATCATACTCATGATTATGGGGAGGCAGATTTTTATGGAGTATCTACCTCTCACGCTCATTACCTGCGCATGGTACTTTCTCTCTCAACCACTCTCCTAATAAGGGGATTATGTTCTCCTAACATAACATTATACAAAATTCCTTTAAATCATCTACATCCTTTTGTGGGATTTCAACCTTCTTTTCTCGTTCCATCACACGTGCCTGTTCCTTCAAAATCTGAATTTCTCCTTGTAGATTCCTGATAACGTCCATAATATCTAGGTACAATTCTTTCTGATGTTCAACATCAGGGTACTTTGCATTGATCACTTCTTTCTTTGTTATAGTCAGCTTATACTTCGGAGGTTCACGGGCATGCACATCCTTAATGCATGTGGTAACTAACACTGGTTGTAATTCAAAATTCAATCCAACCTTTGGCATCCATTGATCTCCATCCACACATTGTATCTTAATCATAGTTACTCCCTTATCTTTCTTGTGTTACTCATATACTCATACAAGTCAGGGAATTATTCAAATTTATGTTGTTTTCCACACCATGAGAAAACCACATTCTGAGGGCACTCACGCTGATAATGATCAGGATATCCACAAGTAAAACAAGTTCCTATAGGAAATCCTCCTCTTCCACCGCCGCAACCTCAACCTCTATATCCACCAAGGAAGCCTCTACTCTTGTTATCCCCATTATTGTGCCCTTCATTATGTTGTTCTCCTTATTCCTTAGATCCACTTGCTACACTAGTATGACGCATACGGGTTTCAATGGCTTCATTAACATGATCGATTACTCTGTAGTTAACAGTATCATTAGTATGAGTTTTGTAAATTTTACAATACATAGATACATTCTTCTGGATCGAATGTTGTAAAAGAGGACATCTACTTGCATCATGGTCTAGATGACAAATCTCGCAATCCAACAGCATGGCACACACTGATTTTTTAGGACAACTATCATAGTGTGTCCTTCAACCTCGCAATTTGTATGCCATATTCCATTATGTGTCTCATGAGTTGAATCAGCAAAGATCTTTTCCAATTGTTTCTCCATAGCTGCAATCTACAATTCTAAAAATGGACTCACTCCGATGTCCACACTCCCAACTATTTCAGTGTGCATAGCTACTTCCAAAGAGTCGTGTGGATCCACAAAAGTCTTATGTGATAGCGCCCTTTTGAAAGGAGTCAACACCCCTCCAAAAAACCACTGTACATGCTGACTAGGGTGAATTCCATTAGACAAATTTGACAATAAAGTGTTAAAACATGCGTCATACTCCCGAACGCTTTATGATAATCCTTGTTTAATGTCCTTAAGCACTTTGATACTCTTCTGTTCAAAATTAGGGTATTGGCATGGTGTCCTATTAAGTGTTTTCATTGATGCAAAACCACATTAATGATAAAGTGAATTTTTTAAGATGATTTCATGATGATGTATGTGGTGCTAATATAATGTTTTAAATTCTTTTAAATATTCATAGTCCCATGAAAACACATCACTGAATTTTTTGCACAGGGAGACAAAAGCGTGTTTTTCATCCTCATTACATACCTTCCCAAGTAGAAGTTCTTTATCTGAGGCAATTATAACTGGTTGGCATTCCTCTTGTTTTTTCGCCATTTTCTTCTCCACTCCTTTGAACTCATCATCTGGACTAAAGATCTGCTCCAAAATGACCAATCCCTTCAGCAATTTGTTCATTTTTAGTTGAGTTATCTGATCGCCATAGAAATCTCGCAAATCAGATTGCATTTTTAAGGCGAACTCGAATTCATTTTGTATAGATTGGACAATTTGTTCATCACTTTCAAAAACTTTCCCATTGGTTTGATTATCTGGAATGGATGGCCTAACCACCATTTTGATATGTTGCACATTTCCCTTGACAAGGTCTTCCACTAGTGAAAATTGAGAACCCAAATCCGCCATCTAATCAACATCATTGTTCAATTTCCTAGGCACAACTTGTAGGTTAAGAACGTCAAAACTTTCTACTAAATCCCATACTCTATGCTTGTAAGCCTTTAAAAACTTATTCATTGTTGCACATTTACCTTTGCCTTGGTGAATAACTAGTTTAGTATCTCTAAAAATCTACAATTCTTTGATTTTTCAGTTTTTTCAGCAATTAGAAGACCATGCGCTAATGCTTCATACTCATCTATATTGTTAGAGCACGCAAATTGCAATTTATGAGCAAAGAAGAACTTCACATTTATTGGAGAAATGAACACAACACCCACCATGACTTCATTTTTTCTTCTAGAACCAATAAAGAACATCCACCATAGTCTAGAAGCACTTTCATTATCTTGTTTGAATGTCGCGGGTATCATAGATCCTTCTTAGAGAATGCAATAGGTACCAAGACTAGTCTCAAAGGTTTTGAGTTCTTTGTCATATGGATCAAATTCATGATCTCTCTTTGTCCATTCATCTAGCAATAAGTCAGGCATTGAATGGGGAATAGGCTACTCATCTAGAACTAAAGATTATTCATGCTCTTCTTGAATTAGGCAATTTGATTGGATAAGGGTGGAATCATATGACTCAATGTGGTAAGAGAAGATGGGTTCAACTTGTATGGTAAATCTTGTACATATCTAGTTCTCAAAAGCATGTGAGTCCAATCCGAAGACAAATAACCCCTACCTTAGCAATGAAATCTCTAGACAAGCAAATGGAAAACATGGGAGGTAGGTCGATTACTGATGTGTCATGGTTTATGGTGAGGATTGGGCAGGCATGAAGGGTTAACTCAAGATTTTTTTGTTACCCCCAATACACCCATGGTTGACCCATAAAGTTACAAAACTCCCTTAGACATAGGATTGTATTTGAGTTCCAGGATATCAACAATTTTATTAGGCATTACAGAGGTACTAGCCCCTGAATCTATCATGCGTTTATGCACCAAGTGTTTACCAAAAATCAATGACATGTAAAAGGGTGGGATTTTGACATTCTTACTTACTTGGTCTTCCTTTGATTGACAGACATTGACTGTGGCATGCATTTTCTGCACCACTGGATCCGCCTGAGGAAGATGCTTGAGGGCTTCATATAAGAGATCCTTGTGTGATGGAATAGCCAATGCATCCCATGTTGTTACATTGACATTGGTTTTCTTTGTTTTCTCAAAAATATTAAACGGAAGACCCACGGATTTCTGCATCTATGGCATGTTATTGTCCTTCTATTGTTGTGGCATTTGAATAGGCGTTTTCGTTTGAACAACAACCTCCTTGTCTGAAACAGAGCTACTGGGAATTCCAGATTGTTTGTTCTTGTTTATATCAATCTCTTTCCCCTTAGCCACAACACTGGCCTGACCCATGAAAGATGGCAATTGTGATTCCGGCATCCTTTTCTTGAATCTTGTATTATCAGCAATGTTGATTTAAGGTCTATTATAGGTATCTGCCACTTGATTAACCGCAAAAAATCCTCAGCTCCAAAGAACATGAGATTGGCGTCAGTATCGGCCTCTTGAACTGCATCCGTGTTTCAGAAGGGTGCTTCTATAAGTGGCTCTTACTGACTGGAAGAGCATTGTATCATGTATGCTTGAAGGTGCATTGCCCTTTCACAACCCAATTGATTATACCGCAGATTGCATGGAAAACACCACTCAGTTTCTTGAACTACATTTATTTGTATTGGAACCAATGCTTGACTTGAGCTAGGAGAAGGAATTTCTTGTGGGGGAGGAATTGTTGCCAATGGAAGAAGAGCATTATGGCCCTACCATTTGTTATTTTGTTGACTTTGTACATATCTCTGATTAGGTTGTTGATTTCTATATGGTTGATACCCTTGATTTGAAGCTTGCCCCTGAGTCTGATAATTTTTATAGGATTGGGCTTGTTGTTTCTCTAGGGATATAACTTTGTTAGTCAAATTTCTGAGTAGAGCTTTCATATCCTCATCGTCTTTTTGTTGTGCTGGAGAGTATGAGGTAGATGGGTAGGTTGTGGATTTGGCTCAGAGATGGGAGCAATAGTAGGTTGGGAAGCTTGCGGAAATTCAAGATGTAAGGGCATGGGTGGCCTAGGGGCTAATTTCTTAGCTTGTATTTGTAATGTCCCCAATGGACATTATTTTACCCCTAAACGGATTTTAGACAATCCCAACTTTAAATATGCAAAATACAAACAAATTGTAGCCAAACAGAAATCTGATTTTTGCATAAAGTTAAATCTAGGGCGGCGAACAGAAAATAATGGATAACTCCAAAAATACTTGCTCAAATCTCTTGAAATTTTAAATTGAGCTTGCTAATACAATAATTGATATTATAGAACTGTTTTTGGAATTTTTTGAATAACAGAATGCTGCCAGAAATTTACATCATGCCCTAAACAATTGAAAACTTCTAAAATTAATATCTTTTGCTAGAGAAGTCCAAATGAGCTGAAACTTTGGATCTTGGGCCACAAAAATATGAAGAATAATATTCCAAAAACAGTTTTTCGCACAACAAACACGAAACCCTAATTTTTGCCCTAAAAAGTAGGTCGCCCAACACATTTAGGGCATCAATTTAGCTCCAAACTTGACAAGCTAGGGTAGATCTCTCACTACCGAAGAATGCCCTGCTAGCTAGGGATGGATCTCTCACCACCGAAGCTAGGGTTCCTGTGGGATCTTACTCCACAAGCTAGATATTTGCAAACAGCAGTTGCACATGAAAGAATATGCATAAGCTACAAGCTTAAGACACAAATTAGAAAATATCAAATGGTATGGAATATCTTTCCTTTCAAGTCGAACTTCTCCTTATAAAGGAAGAAGAGACCTAAAACAACCTCTACAATATCCAATTAGTACCCAAGGATTTTCCCTATGCAAGCATTTAATATTTTCCCATATTAAATGTTTTTTCCAACAACTTTTTCCCTCTTAATGCAAGTCGCATTTTTCTAGGGGAAATACATAGTAAAATGTGCATTTATCCTTTCTATGTTCCCATTCCCCCTTTTAAGGCAAGCCAGCCTTTTCACCTAGGATGGATAACAATTTATATTTGGGCCTTTTCCATCCTTGATTTAATAATTATTAAGTCATATAAATTATTATAAGTGCTCTATATATTTTTTTCTTTTATTAATGGCACTTTATAATAATTAAATATAACTTAAGCCACCCTTATATTTTTCCTTTGGCCGTTCGGGTTGACAAAATAGGCCAAAGGTCTTCGAATGGGAAGGGGATATTACAGGTCCTCCCTTACCCATAATTGGTTGCCCTCAAGCAATTGCATCTTTAGTTTTGTCCAACCCTCTATCCACAAGATGACAAAACATGTTCTTAGTTTTTTGCCATTCAAAAGCCCCTATACCTGTTAGGAGAGCCATGCCATGACGCCATGGTATCATAGAGAAAACTCCGCAGTCATACCCCCAGTTGCCATCAGATGGTTCAACAACCTCCATGAATCCTTGAAGAATGCATCCGCAACCAGCTCATGAATCCCGATGATGGAAATAAATCTCGAATGTTCCATCAATAATTTAGATTTGATCCACTTCCTTCCTCAGGAGGTATGCTCATCAGAGCTTTTTTGATCTTTCCAAAATGACTCCCACTTATCAGGAATGAAAATCTTGAAGTTTCAACTATTGGTCTACAATGGTTTGAAATAAATTAAAATAAATTCAGCTTATCATGAGTTAGAAAAATTGGGATTTTCAGCAGCGATGTTGATTCTACTACAAGTGCCTCCTAGATGTTTTAAGTTCCTTCTGGGTCATGTGCCGACTGCTCCGTAGGGTATTCTTGATAAATAAATTGAAGATTTCAGATTGCTGTAATTTTTTTGCCCACATGGTTTCCTAATTAAAATCAAATTGCTAGGTCATTGTCTTGCTTGTAAGCAGGTATCAATCTAGGAAATCCAGAATTCTACTATTTTATGCTCCTAAGGGGACACCTTTACAGAGTAGGACCAATGTAGTTCAACGCTTACTTGACTATATACAACAATCTCACAACCCTTGCTCTTGAGTTGGAATAATTTCTCTAACAAGACAAACTCCTATGCATGCAATGTACACTATTTTTCTCAACTGCCAACATCAAACCTTTCTACACTAGAATGGCTATGTTTTATCTTCCAATAAGTTACTGATGTAACATCAAGTTCCGGCATATAATTTCCAAGTTTGGGAACTTGCGGGGCCAGTTCTGGATCATGCAATAATCGTGGACCTAATGGCATATTATCTCTGAAACCCTTACTCAAAGATTGGTATTTCCTCCAACAAGAATCCTCGTCAATCACCTCTATTGGATGCCCTTTATTATTATTCTCACTTTTTTTCTTATTCTCCCAAGACCTGCTTTGATTCAAATTCTGAGTGCGCTGGCTCAAATAAAGGTTAGTGACTTCCTGTTGTTTCACCATGTTGGTGAACATTTCCTTCATAAAACCCACATTGAGATCTTTCCAAACGACCATATTTAACCCACACAGGCTAGAGGAACAACAACTCTGATACAATTTGTAATGTCCCCAATGGACACTATTTTACCCCTAAACGGATTTTAGACAATCCCAACTTTAAATATGTAAAAGATCAGACAAATTGCAGCCAAACAGAAATTTGATTTTTGCACAAAATTAAATCTAGGGCAACGAACAGAAAATAATGGATAACTCCAAAAGTACTTGCTCAAATCTCTTGAAATTTTAAATGGAGCTTGCTAATACAATAACAGATATTATAGAACTGTTTTTGGAATTTTTCGAATAACAGAATGCTGCCAGAAATTTATAGCGTGCCCTAAACAACTGAAAACTTCTAAAATTAATATCTTTTGCTAGAGAAGTCCAAATGAGCTGAAACTTTGGATCTTGGGCCACAAAAATATGAAGAATAATATTCTAAAAATAGTTTTCACACAACAAACACGAAACCCTAAATTTACCCTAAAAAGTAGGTCACCCAACACATTTAGGGCATCAATTCAGCTCCAAACTTGACAAGCTAGGGTAGATCTCTCACTACTAAAGAATGCCCTGCTAGCTAAGGATGGATCTCTCACCACCGAAGCTATGGTTCCTGTGGGATCTTACTCCACAAGCTGGATATTTACAAACAACAGTTGCACATGAAAGAATATGCATAAGCTACAAGCTTAAGACACAAATTAGAAAATATCAAATGGTATGGAATATTTTTCCCTTCAAGTCAGCTTCTTATAAAGGAAGGAGAAACCCAAAACAACCTCTACAATATCCAATTAGTTCCCAAGGATTTTTCCTATGCAAGCATTTAATATTTTCCCATATTAAATGTTTTTCCAACAACTTTTTCTCTCCTAATGCAAGTCACATTTTTCTAGGGGAAATACATAGTAAATTGGGCATTTATCCTTTCTATGTTCCCATTCCCCCTTCTAAGGCAAGTCACCTTTTCACCTAGGATGGATAACAATTTATATTTGGGCCTTTTCCATCCTTGATTTAATAATTATTAAGTCATATAAATTATTATAAGTGCTCTATATATATTTTTCTTTTATTAATGGCACTTTATAATAATTAAATATAACTTAAGCCACCCTTATATTTTTCCTTTGGCCATCGGGTTGACAAAATAGGCCAAAGGTCTTCGAATGGGAAGGTGATATTACAGTATTACACAATTTCCTGCCCTTATGGCTAATGCATAAGTTGTTGGCAGACTTGTACCTCCCATGGATTGCACCATAGCAACAATATCAAAGTTAAGAGTTTTTTAAAAAGTAAAGAAATGCACCTTCAACTGTAGGTCTGACAAGAATTGGAATTATGTCCTAGGCTTTTTTAAACATAAAATTAAAATTTGCCATGAGTTCACTTGGGGCCCTTTTGATGGTGGTTGATTGCTCCAATAGAGACAAGTTTTCTGCTCTTTCTCCAAATTGATTGCACATAACTATACATAACTCATTCCAATTTATAATTAATCTCGCGAATTCTGATACACTATAAATTTTTGTCTTGGAATGATGAAGCTAGAAGTTTTACCGCCACATCCATATCAACAATTTCATAGATGGCATAGACATTTGCAATGTCTTGGATGTGATCAACTAGGGTTGTATGATTCTCTCTAGTGAAATATGGGATATTTTTCAAAACTGCAAATGGGATAGGATTTTGTGCAATGAGGACCAATGGACTGCTGCGAGTAAAATCAACAAGTGGATTGGGTTGTTGTGCAGCCATTCTAATGAGTCTAAGAACTCTAGTGGATTGAAAGAAAGCCCTACCAGATGGAGGTGTGGAAAGAGTTTTGTTTGGAGGAGATGGATATCTCTAAATATGTCTTCCTCTTCCTTGTCTGCCTGGAGATAGTTGAAAGTATTCAAATGTGCCTTCTTCCCTTACCTCAGACCGTGTTTGTATCCTTCTCATGAATCAGGGACTCTTTGGACTGCTGAAACCAGTCAATTTACTGCTTGGAGTTGCTAGATGTGTTGTTGCAGAGCCTCCAAAGGCTAGGATTTTACCAAGCTACACATCCAAACTTGGCAAAAGTGGAAATATTAATTTCAATGTCCCACCGGGCATGTCAGAACTGTTGTAGCTCAAAATTGCACCATGGATATGATCATGAATGACCAAGAATTCAAAGGCAGCATGGGATTGTCTCTTAGTTGTGGGACCTGCGAACTGAGACGGGCCTCCAGAGAAGGTCAGCTTCCTCTACCTATTCCTAATGCTAAACTACTCATAGGAATTGAAATGTAGCTATCTAACTTTACTCTAACATTCGAAGGGACCAGGGTGAGAAGGGAATGCATAAAATAGAAATCCTAAACTACAAAGGCGATAGCACCAAAACAAGGAGAAAGATACTTCAATAAGAGAGAAAACGATGATGAAGAGGGTAGAAACAATGGCCACATTTCAAGACAATGTTTAAATTCCCACTCTCATGATGCACATTAGAAATAGAGATTAAAATAGCACACACAACATACCCATGAATGAATGAATGAAAGGGCAAAGAAGTGCAATGAAACACCAACTAAGGCAAATACGAGCCACAAAACTAGTAATTTTATTGCTTGAAGATTATGCACAAATCAAACAATGACGGAGGATGTGAAAACGTATTGCAAAATCATGATCCAAGGTATTCAACTCTTAGAATACTTGTGCAACATTAGAAATGATGCCCTTGCATTCCCAAAGTATCCAACATTACAACTGAGCATCATTTTACAATATATAGAAAAATGGAAGAAGAAGAAAAGAGAGGGAAATTTGAATTCCTCCTTCCACCATCCAACCACCTTCATTAAATTCTCAGAAAAGATCTGAACACTTCTGGAAACCCTCTTTTCCACATCATTTTCCTTGTTGAAGAAGGAACGACGCCTATACTGCATTAAATTCTGATGGTTGCGTTGCCTAGAGAAGTTCTTTTGTGTGTTTGGGATGTTTTCCTTTGTTTCATCCACCAACCTCCATTTGCATTAAGAAATACAAACTTCATTGCATAAGGAGGTTAAGATATTTCCAATAATATAAGATCTCCAAATATTAGGTCATTGGATCAAAAGTTACATCCATTTTTAATCCCAAGCAGAAAATTGGCATTTCCCTTTGATATGCGGCTTTTGTTGACCTCTGTGGCTTTCCCACATGTGACGTGGCTATTGCTCTCCTGGTCGCAACTTGACTTCCCCATTCCTCGGCATTACTAACTTCTCTTCTTCAACCCGCGGCCTCCAGTTGTTTTTCCTTTTACTTGTGACTTTTCCTATACATGCATCGCGGATTTTCAAATGTGTCGCGGCTATTTAGATTTGCGATGCTTTTAACTTCCAGGTTTTCACGGCTTCTTTTGTTTTGCTTTATCCTTGGCTTTTTCTTGTAGCCTTCCACAGCATGCTCAAGTCTTTCCAAGGATTTTCTCCCTTGGTCGCAGTTTGCTTAAAACCTCCGCAGTATTGAATCCTCATCAATTTCAAATCCATACTTACCCAAGTCGTTCAATTTTGTAAAGGTTTAAAATTGGACAACATTTACCCAATGGAGGTAAGAAGCAATTCGATGATGTCCTTTATGTTTCTGATATTGCTCATAATCTTCTTTCAATAAGTAGATTAGCAGATATTGGTCTCAAAGTTCTGTTTGATCAATCAAGTTGTCTTTTACTTGAAGAACAAAAGCACATAGTTGCCAAAGGAAAGAGAGTAGGCAATTTATACAAACTTTAGTCCACTGTCAATGATGGGCAGGCTTTTATTGCAATTGGTACTAAAATCAATGTTGAGCTTTGGCATCGTAGGCTTGGTCATTTGAAATTCAAAACCATGTAAGAGATGAATATTAGTGCATCAACAATTGGTCTCAAGTTTGACAAAAATGCAAAATTAAAGTTGTGTGAAGCTTGCACTCTTGGAAAGATGACAAGGACTACATTTCCCAATCATCAAACAATAGAGCAACGGAAGTTTTGGAACTCATTCACACTAATATATGTAGCCCAATGTCAGTAAATTCATTTGGGGGTGCAAAGTATGTAACAACATTCATTGATGATTATTGTAGGAAAGTTGATGTATTTTTTCTGAAGAAGAAATCAAATATATTTGATGTTTTCAAATTTTATCAAAAGGATGTTGAAAATTGAACTGGAAAGAGGTTAAAGGTTCTTCGAAGTAACAATGGTGGTGAATATACTTGTAAAAGGTATCAACAACATTGTGACGAACATGGAATTTCCACCTAGCCGACAGTTCTGTATAATCCTTAGCAAAATGGAGTGGCTGAAAGGATGAATTGCACATTAGCAAAATGTGTTAGAAGTATGCTAGAAGATAGCAAACTTCCTAGAACTTTTTGGGCTGAAGCTTTTTCTACTGTTGCTTATATTCGAAATAGAGTTACCTCAAAGGCTCTAAATGGTAAAACTCCAGAGGAATTGTGGTCTGGTAAGAAATCTAACTTGGAAGATTTAAGAGTATTTGGTTGCAAAGTTCTTTCATTTGTTCCTCTTGAAAAGAGAAAAAAGTTATATTCAAAGAGTCATCTAGCCATTTTTATTAGATATTGTCAGGAATCAAAGGCTTATAAATTGTATAAAAAAAACAAATCAGATTTTTGTTAGTAGAGATGTTAAGTTTTTTGAAGATTCATCCGTACAATAGTCCAATTCAGTTCGGCAGCATGATATACCTAATTTACAAATGGGAGAAGAGCTTTATTCTACAACAGATTTTGAAGTTGATTCTCTAAATGAAATAGAGGAGAAGAATCCCAATGCAGTGGAATTGGAAAAGGAACCACATGTTCAAATTGAAGAAGAGGTTCATCTAATTATACAAAGGAGAATTCTCCCACCATGCAGCAGAAAGCCTTCCTTGAATGTAATTGAAAATGCTCATAATTCCTTTGCTTCTCTTATATGTTTTGTTACTTCTAGAGAGCCCAAAAATGTGCATGAAGCTTGTAATTCTACAAGTGTTGGACAATGGAAAGAAGCAATGGATTTAGAATATAAGGCTTTGATGAAAAATCAAACTTGGGAGCTAACTGATCTTCCTCCAAGAAGAAAAGCTATTGATTGCAAGTGGATTTTCAAGCAAAAACTCAAATATAATGGAAGCATTAGACAGGTTCAAAGCACGTCTTGTAACACATGGTTTTTCACAAATTGAAGGTATTGATTACTTTGAAACCTTCTCCCTTGTTGTTAGGATGACTTATGTAAGAGTTTTGCTTGCTATTGCAACAAAGTTAGATTTAGAAGTGCATCAACCAGATGTGAAAAGTGCATTTTTAAATGTTGAACTTGAGGAGGAGATTTATATGACGCAACCCGAAGGATATATTACATCCAAATTTGAAAGCAAGGTATGCAAGCTCAAGAGATCATTATATTCGAAATAGAGTTACCTCAAAGGCTCTAAATGGTAAAACACCAAAGGAATTGTGGTTTGGTAAGAAATCTAACTTGGAAGATTTAAGAGTACTTGGTTGCAAAGTTCTTTCATTTGTTTCTCGTGAAAAGAGGAAAAAGTTATATTCAAAGAGTCATCTAGCCATTTTTATTGGATATTGTCAGGAATCAAAGGCTTATAAATTGTATAATAAAAAAACAAATCAGTGTTTTGTTAGTAGAGATGTTAAGTTTTTTGAAGATTCATCCGTACAACATTCAGTTCGGCAGCATGATATACCTAATTTACAAATGGGAGAAGAGCCTTATTCTGCAGCAAATTTTGAAGTTGATTCTCTAAATGAAATAGAGGAGAATCCCAATGCAGTGGAATTGGAAAAAGAACCACATGTTCAAATTGAAGAAGAGGTTCATCCAATTATACAAAGGAGAATTCTCCCACCACGCAGCAGGAAGCCTTCTTGAATGTAATTGAAAATGCTCAAAATTCCTTTGCTTCTCTTATATGTTTTTTTACTTCTAGAGAGCCCAAAAATGTGCATGAAGCTTGTAATTCTACAAATGTTGAACAATGGAAAGAAGCAATGGATTGAGAATTTAAGGCTTTGATGAAAAATCAAACTTGGGAGCTAACTGATCTTCCTCCAAGAAGAAAAGCTATTGATTGCAAGTGGATTTTCAAGCAAAAACTCAAATATGATGGAAGCATAAGACAAATTCAAAGCACATCTTGTAACACGTGGTTTTTCACAAATTGAAGGTATTGATTACTTTGAAACCTTCTCCCTTGTTGTTAAGATGACTTCTGTAAGAGTTTTGCTTGCTATTGCAACAAAGTTAGATTTAGAAGTGCATCAACCAGATGTGAAAAGTGCATTTTTAAATGGTGAACTTGAGGAGGAGATTTATATGACGCAACCCAAAGGATGTATCACATCCAAATTTGACAGCAAGGTCTTCAAGCTCAAGAGATCATTATATTTGAAATAGAGTTACCTCAAAGGCTCTAAATGGTAAAACCCCAGAGGAATTGTGGTCTGGTAAGAAATCTAACTTGGAAGATTTAAGAGTATTTGGTTGCAAGTTCTTTCATTTGTTCCTCGTGAAAAGAGGAAAAAGTTATATTCAAAGAGTCATCTAGCCATTTTTATTGGATATAGTCAGGAATCAAAGGCTTATAAATTGTATAATAAAAAACAAATAAGGTTTTTGTTAGTAGAGATGCTAAGATTTTTGAAGATTCATCCGTACAACAGTCCAATTCAATTCGGCATCATGATATACCTAATTTACAAATGGGAGAAGAGCCTTATTCTGCAACAGATTTTGAAGTTGATTCTCTAAATGAAATAGAGGAGGAGAATCCCAATGCAGTGGAATTGGAAAAAGGAACCACATGTTCAAATTGAAGAAGAGGTTCATCCAATTATACAAAGGAGAATTCTCCCACCACGTAGCAGGGAGCATTCCTTGAATGTAATTGAAAATGCTCATAATTCCTTTGCTTTTCTTATATGTTTTGCTACTTCTAGAGAGCCCAAAAATGTGCATGAAGCTTGTAATTCTACAAATGCTGAACAATGGAAAGAAGCAATGGATTGAGAATTTAAGGCTTTGATGAAAAATCAAACTTGGGAGCTAACTGATTTTCCTCCAAGAAGAAAAGTTATTGATTGCAAGTGGATTTTCAAGCAAAAACTCAAATATGATGGAAGCATTAGACAGGTTCAAAGCACGTCTTGTAACACGTGGTTTTTCACAAATTGAAGGTATTGATTACTTTGAAACCTTCTCCCTTGTTGTTAAGATGACTTCTATAAGAGTTCTGTTTGCTATTGCAACAAAGTTAGATTTAGAAGTGCATCAACCAGATGGGAAAAGTGCATTTTTAAATGGTGAACTTGAGGAGGAGATTTATATGACGCAACCCGAAGGATATATCACATCCAAATTTGAAAGCAAGGTATGCAAGCTCAAGAGATCATTATATGGTCTTAAGCAATCACCTCGTGCTTGGTATAAGAGAATGTCTCAATACCTTCTTACAAACAACTTCAAAAGAGGGTCAGTTGATGACAACATCTATATGAAGATGGAAAACAAGTGGTTTGTTATTCTTGCTTTATATGTCGATAATGCAATTGTAATCAACAATAACTTGTCATTCTTGAAAAGCACTAAAAGCATGTTGTCCGCTGAATTTGAAATGGTAGATTATCAATATCTACATTATTACCTTGGCATCACAATAACTCGTGATAGAAAAGAAAGGAGATTACATATGAGTCAGACGAGATTCTTAGAAGACATTCTAAAACGTTGTAACATGTTGGAATGCAATCCGATAGCAACCCTAATGCAAGCAACTTTGAAGTTGTCAACAGAGATGTGTCCCAAAACAGAACATGAAAGGAAAGTAATGGAAAATGTTCCATATAAGAATGTCATCAGAAGCCTCATGTATACTATGGTATGCACACGTCCTGAGTTGGCTTATGCAATTAGCTCTTTGAGTCAATATATGGTGAATCTCGGATCAGCTCATTGGACTGCAGTGTAAAGAGTATTAAGGTATGTCAAAGGTACCTTAGACTATGGTATATGTTTTCAAAAGCATAATGATGTATTGCAACTAACAGGGTATTGTTATTCTGACTGGGGAGGAGATTTTGACACAAGAAAATCAACCACATGGTACTGTTGTATGTTTAATAGTGGTTGTGTGTCATGGAATAACAAGAAACAATCTGCTACAACACTCTCAAACACTGAAGCATAGTATATGGGAGCATCTCACGCAGCAAAGGAAACAATGTGGTTGAACAGGTTAATAAAAGATTTGGGATTTGCACAAAACAAACCTATGAGGTTATTTTGTGATAATCAAAGTTGCATTAAGATTGCTAAGGATCCAAAATACCATGGACGAACAAAGCACATTGGTATACAGTACCATTTAATTCAGGATCAAGAGCAGAATGATCAAATTGCAATGGAGTACTGCTCTACAGAAAATATGGTTGCAGACATATTTACAAAGTCACTACCCCGAGTAAAATTTGAAGCTCACAGATTGCAGCTACAAGTGTTACCAATCATATCAACTTAGAGCAGCAATTTTGACTGAGTGTTAGAGTCACAATCTAACTGCTGTAGAAGTTTTAGTTAGTTAAGAGTGTCAAAGTCAAAGTTTTCTTCTAACTGCTGTAGGAGTGTCAAAGTAGAAGTTTTCTTCTAACTGTTGTAGGAGTGTCAAGTACATAGGATTCCTTTCGATTAGGAAATCAGTTTGTTTGTGTTAGTTTAAATATTTCCTTTCCAATGTAAATGCACAGATTATTCAGTTCGATAAAAACAGTCCGCTGTTATTTTTCTGGAAAAACAATCTTTTTATTGTATAGTTAGATTAATCAATCCTGGGCATATACCTTTTACTGTCACACTTAATAGTAGATATGCTTAAGCAATTGATGGTGAAGATGATGGTACACAGACTGTAATGCAACCTCAAACAGCATAGCAGATCAATATTTTGCATATCAATTTCTGCCAAGTCACAATTGATAGCTATGGTTGGAGTTTGTTTCAGTTGACTTCAATTGCCCATACACAAAAAACAGGCACTGCTCAGATCTAGGCCAGATCAAGGTATTTTCTGTAACTAACACATCAAGATAGGCAACTGTATTACATACTAGATTTAATTTGTTGCAAGGCAAGACGGGCACCCAGTAATATTGTAGTGTGTACTGGTGTTCTCAAAAAGGTTGGAATTTATGAGTAGGCCGTGATGGATTTTTCATTTATTGGATTCTTTCACTCACAGAGAATGTGATCGCTTCTGTCTTGGTTAAAGGATTTTACTTTTAGTTTACTAAGTTGCCTCTGTAAAAAGTAGTGCTCAATGATGGCACTTTCCAATATTTGGAGGACTAAAGTACTTAATATATTGAGTTATTGAAACAATTATTGGAACTGCTAATTCTCATAAAAGTTGGTATCGCTGAAGGTTGTTCCTTTAGAGAAGAATTATTTCTGATAAAAATTGGTATAGCTGAAATTGGTTGCCCTGGAGAACAAAAAACAAGTGCCTAAATGTCTGCCAATCCTCCTCGTTGATCTTTGTACTTTCTTGGAATTAGTAAACTGTTGCTCTTTCCTTCCCGGTCTTAAATGTAGATGTCTTATGCCACAACTGATAGTGAGCCTCGGGAGTCGGAACCACTGAGCAGCCTGTGTGACAACAATTCATCTGCAAGTGAACAGATTGGAAAATGATTGATAAATCCAGTTTCTTAATTCTGGGAGATTTCTTTTTTGTATCTGCAGACTTTTATTTAGTTGTTTACCTTGAGATGAAGGCAACAAGTTTCAAACTTTCAATAAACACATATAACAACTGCAATGAAAATTTTGCTCAAAGCAGGATTTTCAAGTGCATCTCGAAGAGATTTGATGCATTGCTCGTGGCAAAATTAATGGCTTGTGCCCTACAAAAGTGCACTTGATCTCATCAGAGCAATGTTGGGACAATTCTTGTATAGTCAAGATTCCCAGAACATGTTACAGAATCTTGGTAAATGCTGTCGCTAGGTCCACATCAGCAATCGGCACTGCAAGTTGGTTTTCATATAAATACCAACAGAGACTTGGCAGAAACCATGTAGGAAAATCAGAAAACATTTATAATTGAAGGCATTTATCTTAGGCCAGACTTATTTGATCTTAAAATAGAAAAAGCGGTGCAAATTGTTGTTTCCCGCTGTCCGATAGTATTGCTTGTGCTACAAAAAAAAACACAATCTTAAACACAGCATAAAAAAAATTCCTTTTCAAGCAATACCTTTATAATATATCATTGTGCTAGTTGTGATATTTAACAAAAAAATTGTGGATCCATATTGCTTTAAACATTTACAAAGTTGGTCAGAAAACATTACCAATGCACGGGAAGTAAGTTCTCTTATAAAGAATAGGTTTTGGTCCAAAAGTATACAGGAACCCTTTAGGCACGACGCTTGCTAAGATGCCATGAGTTGGGTTCATGATAACGGTCATAAAGAGGTTCAATACGCTCCTGTCGCTTACGCTTGCTTAGTTTGGTAGGATCAGCTACGTTGAAAAACCTTGGTGCCAATTCCACCAACCATTTTGGATCGACAACAGTAACTTCCCGCATGTACTCTTTGGTAGTCATGACCAATTCATGATAGATAACCCAGTCAGGTTGCCGTTGGAAAAGTGCACTACTGGGATGAATATAGACCGGCTGATTCTCAACTAGAGTTCTATATCCTTCCTGAGGATCCTTTCTAGCTGCATGGAAGAAAAACCCTGCACCGATTGCCTTCCTAATCTTAGTAAAGTTCCTTCCAGCACTCACAACATCCAGCTTATACCTGCAAATCACAAAAGTGTGATATGAATCCCCATAATCATTAAATTTTATACATCATACAATTACACACAGATTGTGAGTGCAAAAATTGAAAACATGATTCTCTTCATTCTTGGTTAAATGTATCTGTGTAAACAACAATGACGGTGAGTTGTGATTTATCACCAGGCCATAATCAGGAAATAGACGCAGTAAGCACAATTCAAACTAGAGCAACATCTACAAAATACTGCTATGTATATTATCAGAACTCCGAAAATATTGACTAGCGCCCAAAAAAATACAGACGAGACCAACAAATAATATGCTACAATTCAACAGATGTTAAATAAACAAACATGTTATGCAGAAACTAGAAAGCACACCTGTCCATAATAGTCAACAACTGCTTTCTCACATCCTGAGCCCTCCTCAAAGAACGAGACTGAACGAAGTTCTCAAAACACCAGGGACCTGAGAAGTTCTTAGCCTTCCAGGCCTCATACACTGCCAACAAAGTTAGATGGTCTCCTTCTGGCTGGAAAAACTTTGCCCTTTTCTGATCAGCCTGAGCCTGCTTTTCTCGTGGCCTATAGAAAATGTTTTGTGTCTGAAGCATAGCTATTATGGTTAAGATCTCATCACTGCAGCCCAGATCCACACTGGCAAGAGCATTTTTGACAAAGGTGGTTCCAACGGAAATTCTGCCATCTTTCTACCAAGTTTGGTTAGAAGACCTTCCTCATCCAAAGCCCCTAAGCTGTACAGTTGTTCCATTGCCGATATAAGAGCTTGAGGAGGAGGGGTGTCCATAAAATCAAAAGAGAGGATGTCGTTGATTCCCATGGCTTTCATAGTAAGTGTTGTAAATCCAAGATTGATCCTTTGTATTTCTGGCACGGTGGTAGGTAACATCTCATTACGATATGCACTTTCTGTATATAGGCGATAACACTTTCCAGGACCTGTACGACCAGCACGCCCAGCACGTTGCTTGGCTGATGCTTGAGAAATTGGGGTGATGACCAGAGAATCTAGTCCAAGTTTAGGGTTGTATACATTTTGCTTAGCAAAGCCAGGATCCACAACATAGTAGATTCCATCAATGGTTAGAGAAGCTTCTGCAATATTGGTAGCAACAACCACTTTTCTTTTACCTGGAGGAGCAGGATCGAAAATTCTGGACTGCATCTCACTAGGCAGAGCACTGTATACAGGCAGTATGATTAGTTCAGGAACATTCTTTCCAAGTCCTTTCATTCGCTCATAGAGAATCTAACATGCCGTATCAATTTCCTCTTGCCCTGTTAAGAAGAGAAGAATATCACCTTCAGGTTCTGTCAAGTGAATCTGCATAACTGTGATCAATGCAGCATCCAGATAGTCACTTTCTGGTTGTTTGGTATATAGTATCTCTACAGGAAATGTCCTTCCAGGAATGGTGAAAATATTGCAGTTAAAGAAGTACCCTGAAAATTTCTCAGCATCCAAAGTTGCAGAGGTTACAATGAGCCGAAGATCAGGTCTGCGTCTGATCAACTGCTTCAGCAACCCAAACAAGACATCAGTATGAATTGTTCTCTCATGAGCCTCATCTAGCATCACTACCGAATACTGAGAGAGTTCTTCGTCAAGTAAAATCTCTCTGAGAAGCATACCATCAGTCATGTATTTGATCACAGTTTCTAGCCCAGTGCAATCCTCAAAGCGGATGGCATATCCAACCTCATCTCCCAATCGACATCCGAATTCCTCTGCTACTCGTTTTGCCACAGACATGGCTGCCACTCTGCGTGGTTGTGTACAGCCAATCTTACCTCTGGTTGTGTAGCCCGCCTCTGCCAAATATTGGGTTACCTGAGTTGTTTTTCCAGAGCCCGTCTCTCCAATCACAACCAGAACTTGGTTGTCATTTACTGCCTGGATTAATTCCTTCTTTAACTTGTATATAGGAAGACTTTGCCGTTGTTCCTGAATTGACAGCTTTGAGCGCTGTCCAAAAGTCGGTGCTTTTCCAAAAGCATCTTTCTTCCATTCGGGCATGTCATATGCAGAAAGGCCTACACCTCTTAACTCCTGTGCAAGATGCCTTTCACCTGTTTCTGGCATTGGGTCCTCCCATGGTCGATTCAAATCTTTTGGAATAGAATCCAACATGGTCCTCTGCTGCTGTTCTCGAAGTTCCCTTCTTTCCTTTGCAAGAGCCGACTGTGTCATGGCTGCTCTCTGCAATGACCCATCGGGATTTTTAACAATTTTCACTGGTGATACATCAATAGAGTACCGTGTCTGTCCCTGTAAAAATGCAGGCTCTTCTTCATTCAATTCGATTTCAAGCTCTTCCTCCGTGCCCTCGTCCTGATAAAGAATGCCATCACCGTCGTCATCGTACAAGGGATGCTCCCTTGCATCCAACACTCCGGCTGCAATCAATTGTTTTGCTTCCCACTTTTCTGGCGAGCTCATCCTCTTGAGGGGCCTCCTGGAAGGCATGTTTTCATCCTCTTCGACAATTGTTATACCAGAAAGCCCAGTCCTCTTCGTGGGAGGCCGATTTGAACTAAGAGGGTTTGCTCTTAGGGCATCATCCTCGGAGGGTTTTGTCATAGGCAAGAGATCCTGACCGGTCTTCTGATCAACGTCCCTCATGGAAAGACTCAATTTCTGCCCCGACATGGACACCAACTTCACCCAAACCTCCTGGTCTCTCTTCACAGCTTCCTTGGCATTCACCACCCTGCGGTTCGCAATCTGCCAAACATGAACCAAACCCTCTTTCCCCCTAAAGTCGTTCAACTGGACAAAGCACCCTGTATCCATCACTCTTGAAACCCTTCCCAGGTACACCCCAAACAATTCAGGCTCGCTCGAATTTTTCGTCGGCAGTCGCGTTGGAAGGCTGTAGCTCTTGCGCTCATCCTTATCATCATCTTCCCTATGTTCATCACCTTTTCGTCGATAGCAATTATCTACATTTCTCCTTTCTTGGCTATATTTATCCTCATCGTCAAAACTCTTGTGCTTCTCTTCATCTCTTGCGTTCCTGTCATCATAATTCCGATGGCCCCTCTCATTCCTCTTCCCATCCGACCCTCTTTCCTTCTTCCTACGATCGGGCCCTTCCTTCCTCGACTCTTTGTCGATTTCTTTAATCCTGTGTCTGTTGTCCGCCACAGAAAGCCCGGGGAAGTCTGCTGTTTTCTTCATCGCTTTAGCTTTAATGTCTGTTATGGGTTTGGGAGGAAGAATCGCATGAATAATGGTAAGCAGGGTGCTGACAAAATAGAAAGGCAATTCAGCACCGTTTTGCTTCAGAAGGGCGTGAAATTGTTGGACATTGTGGCTATTAAGCCCTAGATCGGTAATGAACTCGGCTAATACCTTATCGGCGCATCCCACGTGCGCCTCCAGCTCTATGCACACCTTGGAAACGAGGGACAAGTACTCCAGTTTCTTCAACCCCAATTTGATAATGGCGAGCGAGAAGACCCTGTGCAGATGCATTCATTCACCTTCCCTGCTCTCTCAAACCTTCTAGGTAACCCCACATCAAAATTGCTCTACTCTCGAGGGTGGGAGGAATCCAGGTGATTGAATGCAAACATAATGTTTCTAGGTATGGAAGCCCGATATCAATATTTATAAAATTGAATCTTCATTGTTCAAAATTTTTGAAGATGAAATATGTCCCAAAAACTTAATATAAATATTGTTTTAGACGGGCATTAAAGAAATATATTCTCCCCTCATACTCACCAAAAAAACAAAACAAGGATACCATAGAGTGGCACTCTTAGGAGGGGAATAGCGTGAAACGAAAATGCCATTTCAGAAGACAATTGAAGGGTTATAGACATATCCACACGATTTTGCAGACTGTGAAGTTATTGCAAATAGTACAACTTGGCCATAAATGAGAAAGGTGGAGGGCTCAACAAGAGGAAGATATAGGTGCAACAAGAGGAAGATATAGGTGCAACAACACCCACAAACTCAACTATATGTGCCAAGAGAAGATTATTCATGTTGTATATTATATGTTCTTGCCACCATCTACAATTTGACATACTCTCATTGTGAATGAAATATAAGGATGCTTGAATGAAACTCATTGAAACAAGGGTTGTTTAATTGATTAAAGATTCACAACATGTATCAAAAATTCAAATGACTTTTTATAATTTGTTCATGTTTTGACAGAGGTTATAAGATGTTGCTAAAGGTTGTAGATGTTATAAGATGTTGAAAATTTGTATTCTTGTTATTGCAAAGCTACTACTTTTCTTGCTAGAAATTTCCAAAGCCGATCTCAGTTCAATTATGCTTGCACTCTTCCATTTGCATTGCTTCCCAATCTGCCAATTCAAGCTGATGTTGCTCCCGCATCCTTCTTCTTATGTTGTTGTTGCATTCCCATCCGTTGGACTCACATGGACATAAATATTGAAAGGATAAACTAAGGGGATGATATTCATACAACCATATTTTCCACTATTCTTGCAATATCCAGGTTGGAGGTGTTGTTTGCTTCATTCATGCAAATTATCAATTCTGAATTTATCATTTCAAATTTCATATCAAATACAGTAGATAAATCCTTTCATTGTTTCAATTATCAAGTTATCAGTAGATCGAATCAAATTAGAAAGTTTTTTATTCAAATTTTCTAGGGAAGTTGTAGGGAATAATAGCTTCTTTGAAGCTATGATTTATTTCTTGTTTCTGAGGTAAAATTGAATATTTTATTTGAAAGATTTCAATTAGTTAATTGTTTAGGTTTATATTAAGATGATCGCATAAGCACTTAGCTACATCTAGTTAATTTCTTGTTTAGATTCATTTATTAGATTAGAAGCTTTGTTCAAAATACCAGAAACCAATAAAAAATATTTGCTTTACTAGATTAGTTGTTTTATTGCTTTTGTTCATTCATATATCAGAAAATACCAAAAACATAGTTTAGATTTACTTTGCTTACATTATTTGCTTTGTTAGATCAATTTAGTAGTTTCATGCATGACAATTACAGGACCTAGAGAACCTAGAGATTTTGTATTCAAACCGATAGTGCCTCAACAAAATTTAGCAGTACCATTAGTAGACATTGACCAAGGTCTTAGGTTCAATGTTTTCAAGACAACTAGAGACATACAAAGAATCAATAGACAACTAGACACATTAAACATTGAAGATGATAAAGCATTTGAGTATTGGTCGAATCAACAAAATTACATATTACCTTGAGTATCTATATGACCATCAAAGGTCCACGACAAGAGAAAAAAATTGGTTGTGATCCACTGGTCCCACAACCAAATAGACCACAATTACTTATTGACATAGATACGGGGACTCATGTCTTCTTATCCTTAGAACACCTGGCTCAATACATGCCGAGAGAATTGAACAACTTGAAGTATTAAACATTGCAGCCAATCAAGCTTACAAACTACTAGACTTCCCCTGTGCGTAGATTTCCTAACCACCCTTGGGCTTAGATTCTAGATCATACCACATGACCATACAGGGGCCAAAACCAGAAAGAGTTTACGGTTGTGACCCTATGGTTCCCCAACTGAATGGAACCGATAACTAATTGGACGTAGACACTGGATTGAGAGTGTTAGTCTTTCGAACCTCTCCATTACTGGTATCATTAGACAATTGAACATTCTAAACGAAAAAGCTTATTGAGCCCTCTCATTTTGGACCGAACCCACCAACCATCCATAGAGTTGAATGGAATCACACTCTCTCGTTTTTTATTATTCCATGACCTTGTCTGGATAGATTTATGAGGCCCCATTTAGTTTCCCATGAGTTCTATAACCAATAGATAGAGATGATATCTCTGTAAAGCTTGATATTGACTGGAATCTCTGTGTTGCCATCCTTTCTGATTTCTCCATTCATCTGAGCCACCCCAGGTTAGAGAGGATTTCATCGTGCACTTGATGAGCCAGATTCCACCATTGCAAGTTAGAAACATTGTATTGCCTTGACAACCTATTTACACACTATCACACATTACCACATTCATTACCATTTAGCCATCCACATTTCCACATCGGTTGCCTCGACATGAACTCGGGGAGTCAAGTGCGGTTGAAATTCGCGTGTCGATTTTCTTCCGTACAAATTGGTGAACCCACATGAAGAGCTAGTCTCTTAATCATATCCACTTTCTTCATCCATCTTCCTCTCTCCCATTATTCTCTGGGTATTTATATACCCCCTGAATATGTCGAGATACGATGGATACGGCTGACCCATTTTGGGTCTTGAAGCATATAACTATCATATGGGTAGACAACAATAGTCACCCTCACTTTCTACATGGGTAGATAACTATTCAACCACCCATCTTCAAACTCCTCCTCCTCAGGGGACCAATGTTTGGTTCCTCAGTAAGGATCGAGGAAATTGATCAAATTACACAAACCCAACAACCTAAAATCTCAAGCTCTAACAACATGACTTTTACTAGAGAGACATGGTTCATCTCCTCAGGTCTTGTTCAGACAACCCATTAGTATGCAGTCTGACCAACTCCCACATTTAGACAAGGAGTATTTAGCACGTTACACAAGAAGAAAAAAATGCTTCCAAAACATGAGTCAACCTTTTGATAGGCCACAAGGACATGTTGATGTCTTGCTTCAAAACAATAATACTACCCCTCCTACAGTGGAAAATGTTGCTAATGAGGGGTGGATAAACAATGAGAAATTTATAGCGGGATATCATATCCCTCAACAACCTGCAAAGGTTCAACAACATACGCCAAAATAAAACACCACTCCATCGATGGGTGAAGTCATCTCGGCATTGGTGGACAAGGTCAAGGAGTTGGAAATTTCCCAAAATACTCACTTCATATACTAGGCAAGGGAAGATATTCCTTTCTACCCGCAGAACTATGGCCAAGTGCCTACTGCACCAGGTCCTTTGGTTTACATGGGCATTCCTAGCCCCGGAGACCTTCTAACTGGGTCAGGCACCTTGGGTATGCCCACCCATGCTACATATGGATACCCTCCATAGGCACCAACCAAAAGTGCATTCTCAAATGCTCATGCCATCTTGAAATGCAACGTTCCCTAGCTATGTGCCTCAACATCCATATCAAAATAATCCTTCCCCTTATGTGCACATGTATTCTAAGTCACCACAGGGGGACATGTATGCTTACCCAGGCTCATATGGTCAGCCACAGGGGATGCCTTATGCCCCAATGAATGTATATGCTACACCATTCCAACAACCAATTCCACCTACACTTCCCCAATAAATGCCATCAATGGTTGAGTCTTACGTAGTAGGAACCTATTATAAATATCTAAAATAACCTCTTGACTTATCTATACTAAATGTCATGCTCCCAAGACCTCTTCCAGACCTTCCAAAATTTAAAGGGGAAGGAGATCCTAACGCACACATCAAGGTGTACACAAATGTCATTCGAGATCTGCTCCCATGGGATGCAGTCATTGCAAAAATATTCCCTAAGACATTAGAAGGTATTTCTCTCAACTGGTATTACAGAATACCAAAGGATTTGATACATTCTTTCAAGAAACTTGTGTCAGAGTTTATTAAATATTTTGACATGAACAAACTTTTGAGAATAGGAATCAGAGAATTCCTCCATATCAAACAAGAGCACAATGAATTTGTTTCCCATTTTATCCAAAAATGGTGAAAGGTCCTTTATTCTCAACAAGCACTCTAACATGGACCAAATGGAGCTATGTGATCTATTCCTTCACTTCCTTAACAGGGAAACAAAGGAAGAAGTCCAAAATTTTCCATTGAGGAGATACAAAGAAGTATTAGAGGGTGCTCTCTGAATTGATCAGGAAACTATAGACAGTGGTCGCAAGACCTATGAGCTCTAATGGGAGAGTGATCACTCCCAACCAAGGTAACTTAGTTACCCTAATAACACAAATAAGAATCAGAGACCAAAGGTCCTAAAAAAGAATCATGGGGCTACAACTGATGGTGTTACCAATCAGGCCAAGAAACCAAACATTGTTAACACCCCCAATCCAAACGCTACTAACAACAACAATGTAAATGGAAATAACCAAAGAAATAACAATTTTTTGCCTATGGTCAACATTGTGGACTTCAATCATCCTCAACAGCAACAACAACAAAAACAAGTTCAACAAGTGCAGGCCCAAGGCCCTAGTCAATACCCAGGCGAGTACCCAAACCAAGTTCAAAATCAGGGGCAATGGGCTCCAAACTTCAATTATAACAATCAATAGTTGAATAACAATCGAAACTTCAGACCACAACAAAATACAAACCAGAGACCTCGGGATTATGACCCTGACTTATATTGTGGTTTTCATAGAGTTAGAGGGCATGATGCTAGAACTTTTTGAGATTGTAATAAGTTTTTACAACGTCTACCTGAAGACCAAAGACAAATTTTTGTTGACATGTTTTTGGAAAATCCTATTGTGCCTAATCAAAATGATAGCATGGGACCAGTGTCCCCTCAAAATATTCCTCTTAGGATCTTCAACGATCCTCTCCCAAATTGACCCAATAATGGTAAGCTAGACCCCAATGGATCAAACAAGGGTATTATGGTGGGAACCAATGATCAAGAATCTTTGACTTCATCAAACCCATCAGTTACACCCCCGTTGGATGGGCATCAGCAGACTAAGATAGTGGGCCTTGTAGAGCTAGATATTGAGCCTCAAATAAACATGACCACTAGAACCAAAGACTATTCTTTGTAGCCTATCCCAATCTACCTGACTATATCAGATGACATTCATGAGACACTGGGAAAACTAGTAGGAGCTTATGACTTGATCAATGACCTAACCAATACCTTCTCTCACATTTCCTTCTTGGATATGTTAAAGAATTCCCCTGCTCACAGAGACACCTTATTAGAAGCATTGGGTCTTGGGCATTTTAATAACATCGCCCCTCCTCCAGAAGCATGGATAAATCATATAGAATTTGATGTCTATCCTCTAGGGCATCCTGAAAGAGATGTCAGATTTGTATTCGACATTAGTAAGATGCCCACGGATGCTGAAATATCTCGTAGAGGTGATCTAGCTTGTTTTTACAAGTTTGGATCTACAATAACTATGTAAAGCATGCAATGATTGATGATGGGGTAGTGGTCAAAATTGTCCCCTTCTCTTTCCTCCATAAATTAAGTTATGGATAGACCAATTTCTCCTCAACATGAAACATTCTAAGAGGCTATGACAGCGTCAAAGTAATGTCAATTGGTGTTATAGTGTGGTCAAGCACCCTTGGACCTAAGATGGTTCTAACTGAATTTTATATTATAGATCGGGAAACCAACTATAATATGATCCTCGGTCATCCTTGGATTCATCGCATGAAGGAAATTCCCTCCACTTTGTTTCAGGAAGTAAGATTCCTACATTTAGGGAAGGTCTTCATAGTGCAGGGTGACCCAAAACCCTTCGACATACATCTAGCTAATCTAAAGAAGAGGCCAAGGGTTCATTCTGAGTTTGAGCTTCCTGCCAATCAGTTAAACAAACCTACTAGCTCAACACTAGAAGAAAATTTGGTTCCCACAATTGAACTAGAAACTACAGGTTTGATTGAAGGAGTTCCCACTATAAAGGATGAAACTGTAATTGTTGAGACAGTGTCAACAAGAATGACAGCAAAGATAGGTGAGTTGTTGGAGAATGACCTACCCCTTCTCCTTCCATTTGATTCCATGGGCATAGGACATGCTTTGGGACTTAGCTCTCTCCCTGCCAATGAAGTATGCACATGGTAGAGGTCTCAGAAGTGAAGGAGGATGATGTCAAAGATGATTCAATGTCAATCTTCCCAAGTAACTGTTGGACTTTAAATTATGACAGAGCAAAGTGCCACTTTGGCACTGGGGTAGGCATGATTCTTACCTTCCTCAAGGGAAGGTCATGCCTTTTGCTTTTAAGTTAAACTTTGAATGTATGAATAACGAAGTAGAATCTTAGGCTCTCCTTCTTGGTCTCATTGTAGCCAAAAGGATGGGTGCTCATAAAGTTAGGGTGCTAGGGGATTCACAACTAGTCGCAAATCAAGTGTCTGAAGTATATGAGACTAGGGTTGAACACCTACAGATCTATAAGACCATTGTCTTGGAATTAAGTAAGGATTTTCATTTCATTTCAATTGAAGCTATACCTCAAGAGAAAAATATCTTAGCTGATTCTATGACAACTTCTTCTTCCCGTTTCACTCCAAGGAGTTAGAAGATACAAGCTTTACGGTTTCAATTCGTGTTGAACCTTTGGTTCGCAAAATGCCAACAACTCCAATTATGGCATACATAGAAGTTGAGAATGATCCTACCACCCTAGACTAAGCTGAAAATGATGAAGCAATCTTGGGGTACTTAAATGCCTACATGGACTTGCATCCTGCTCACCATAAGATTGGATTTTCTCTCATCCTGTACTCTTCCTCTTACTTTGGAGATCCCACAATGGAACCTTCCTCCATGGAAGGTCTTGAGGTCTATGAGGTAGAAAAGGAGGGAGACTTAGAGCTACCTCTGGCCCCGCATAAATTTGAAGAGGGTAATGCCTCTTTAATTGAAGGAATGATTGATGTAAACATTGGGATGGAGGAGGAACCAAAAATTTTGAAGCTAGGATCTTCTCTAACTCCGGAGGAAATAGAGATACACACGTAAATTCTCAAGGAACATTCAAAAGCTTTTGTGTTTAGCTACAAGGAAATGAAAGGAATTTCTCCTCATGTTGTAGTTCATAAAATCGTCACTAAACCAGATGCTAAGCCTATTAAGTAGAAATCAAGGCCCATGAAGCCAAAAGTAGCTCTCATGGTAAGGGAAGAAGTGATGAAACTCCTACATGTGGGGTTCATCAAACTAGTTGACTACTCATGGTGGGTATCCAACATCATCCCCATTCTTAAGAAGAATGGAAAGATCTGTATTTGCATTGAATTTTGGGATATTAACAAAGCATGTCCCAAGGACGATTTCCCACTACCATCCATCGATGTTATTATTGACGCAACAGCTGGCTATGAGTTGTTGTCCCTTATGGATGGGTTTTCTGGATACAACCAAATCAAGATCTCTGAGGAAGATCAGACCAAAACCATGTTTATCACTCCTTGGGGAACCTACTATTACACAGTCATGTCGTTCAGACTTAAGAACATAGGAGCAACTTACCAACGGGCCATGACTTACATATTCCATGATCTTATTCATAAGATTGTGGAATCCTACATTGATGACCTTCTGGCTAAGGCCAAAAAGTTCTCCAATCACCTTGAAGTGCTTCGTGTCATCCTCTCCCATCTAATCGAATACGACGTCACTCTAAATCTAGAAAAATGTGTGTTCGGTGTGACAAGATTCATATTATTGGGATACATTATATCCTCATGAGGGATTGATATGGATTTAGGAAAAATCTGAGCTGTGATGGAAATGATGCCACCATCAGATGAGTCTGACATCAGGTATTTTCTCAAAAATATCGGTGCAATCCGAAGGTTCATCCCTAATTTGACCTTTGTTATTCATCCAATAAACAATTTGTTGAAGAAGGATTGCTGCAGTGATTGGACGAAAGAGTGCAATGAGGAATTTGAGTGAGTCAAACAATTCTTATTTTCCCCTCCCACACTCATGCCTCCTAAGTTAGATCACCCCTTAATCTTATATTCATGGGCTACAAATGTCTCATTGGCTTGCATGCTATCTCAAGAGGATGATGATAAGAGAGAGCGTGTGGTCTACTTTATCAGTCGAATGTTGCTCGACTATGAGACACGATATACTCAGGCAAAGAAAGAGTGCCTTGCCATAGTTTTTGCAACAAAGATGTTAAGACACTACATGCTTAACCAAGAAATGAGAGTTGTTGTCAAGATATTCATTTTCGGACATTTCTCACACAAGGGTCCTTATCTAAGAAAATGGACATTTTATAATTCTAATGGGTGAGTTGAGCTAATGTTTGTTAATCAAAGTTTTTTCAAAGGACAAATCATTAAATGGTTGGTTGATAACCCATTATATGGAGGCGACCTAGTTAATTTGGACTTCCCTAATGAGTTTATATATTACGTCAAAATCAAACCCCCTATTTCCGTGTGCCCATGGTACACTGAAATTATTAATTTCATAGCTGATCATGTGTACCTGGAAGGGGTAACATTGTAATAGAGAAGACAGTTACGCGTCATAGCCGTTAAGTATGTGATCTTGGAATAAGTGCTCTATCGTAGAGCCTTCAATGGAATGTTGCTAAGATGTGTTGACGAAGAAGAATTCGAGAAGATTCTTTATGAATATCATAGTGGAGTATGTGGAGGTTACTTCGTAGGCCATGCCAATACTTAGAAGATACATCAGATGGGCTACTTCTGGCCCATGTTAGAACATGATGCGGTAGAGTTTGTGCTGCAAATTCCATAAATGTCAAGAGTTCTCCCATGAGATCCACATACCGGCACAGGCTCTACAACCAATTGCAACACCATGGCCCTTTTCCACATGGGGCCTAGATTTGATAGGGAAGTTCTCTCCCTCATCAACAGATGGCCATAACTTCATAATCACGGCCATGGAATACTTTACTAAGTGGGTAGAGGCCATGCCTCTTACTACCGTACCTAGATGTGTAATCGCTAAGTTCATTCTGAACCAAATCATTTGTAGGTATGGGGTCCCACAAGTCATTATCTCTGATAATGACACATCTTTCAAAAATGAGGAAGTACATGAACTATGTGAAAAGTTCAAAATAAATCATCATACGGCTTCTCTCTATTATCCTCAGGCTAATGGATAGGCTGAGGCTATGAACAGGACATTAAAGTCCGTTCTCCTTAAAAATGTCAAGGATAATAAATGAGATTGGCATTTAAAGCTATTTCTGGCCTCATGGGCCTATCGATAATCGATAAGAATGTTGACGGGGGAAACCCCCTTTTCTTTTGTATTTGGTGTAGAATCGGTTTTATCGCTTGAAGTCAAAATACCTAGTCTCCTTATCTCACTGCAAGGAATTTTGGGAGAAGAATGCTATCGAGAAGCGTGACTCTCTCAATTAGAAATCCTTGATGAAGCTAGGCTCAATGTTGAACAATGACATACCATTTATGCTGACCGAATGACTTGGCAGTATAATAAGAAATTCCACAAGTGTGAAATATGTGAGGGAGATCTAGTATTGAGACTTGACAACTGAATAGATAAAAAGAACGACGAAGGAAGGAATTTCATGCCCAAGTGGTTGGGTCCATATAGTGTCATAGAGGACTACAAGAATGGGGCATATCACCTATGTACACTAGAGGGTGAGGAATTTGGTGAATCTGTCAACTCTCTTCACCTAAAAATATATTATGCATGATCTATCAACATTTCCATATGTACATTACTACATCTGCATTACATTCTCATCTACCAACTCATTTCATAAAGTTTGTAATCAAGGGACTTATTCTTACAACAATTCCTAAAAACTTTTGAAAATATTAGCAAAACATTCAAATCATATCTCTTCAATTTTTCATAATATCATCAATCATTTCATCAATTCAAAACAAAATAAGACAAAAATTTGACGGTAACCATACCAAGGCCTGCATACTTAGTTCTACTCATAGTTTTCTTCTAGATTAGGTGTTGTTTTCTATGGTCTGTTCTAGAAGCTTCATGGTCTCACATATATCCCATATACACCTATTTGGAAATAATAACATTCTAAACATTTTACCTACGTATATGTGCCAAATTTAAATCAACCAAAAAAAATTATTTACACACTTCTTTGCCCCACCAACCTTCGGCGTTGATCCCACATATCTTACTAGTGGTGTGAGGTTAGGAAAGGAGAGAAGTTGCCCTTACTCACCT
The DNA here is from genome assembly GCA_019776745.2 of Taxus chinensis. NCBI lineage: Eukaryota > Viridiplantae > Streptophyta > Pinopsida > Cupressales > Taxaceae > Taxus > Taxus chinensis. Next base: position 379,242,489 of record CM034151.1, read on the forward strand.
ATGCCTTGTTCCTTGGTGATGAGCCCATGCTTCCTACCAGTAGCATGGGGGCAAGGTGTAGGGGTCTTTACAAACAAATTAGAAAGTTAAAAGCAATTCATTCAATAAAGGAAGCTATAAAATCATAAAACCAAAGCAAAGTGAGTTAGATGTCCAAATTCCAAGAGGGTTTAAAACCTTAAACCAAATTTTTTCAACCAAGTTTCCATCTACGGATCTAAGTCTAGATAAACTAGAAATCAATTCACATCTTAAACTATGTAGCAAACTTGAGTAGAATGAGGTCGTAGGTTCTCAATTTGGTTTTGCCAAATCCTTATCTTTCTCTCACCATTACCATTCAACAAGTTTGTATAACTTATGTCCCTTTTGGCTCTCGGTGTTAAGCCTTCACATCTTATTGGTTGCGTGAGGTTAGGAGTGAGGAAAGTTTGTTCTATTATCATATCACATTTTCATCACATTTTTCCAAAACAATAAGAAGTATCAAAAATTGCTTAAAGAAACTAAAGTTCAACATTACATTGTACTTGCATCATCATATATCAACATTACAAAAACAACAAAAATAAAATCATTCTATTAGCATTCATCATCCATTGCATACATTCTGAAAAGCTTCAAAATTGGAAATTCTAAACATCTAGAGTACACATGTGAATCAAGTCATACAATGGAAGTCAACTCTATGCAGATGAATAACTAAACCAAAAAAATGTTTCTGTATGTGTGTGTGTGTATATTGTATGTGTATATATATGTAATATATATATATATATATCATGGAATAAGTTTAAGTACAATGCCATCATGCACTAAGCATGGTGAAAACACTCATAGTGAGCCAAAAAATACAAAAAAAATCATATAAGTGCCTCACAAAATGGAAAAAAGTAATAATGGCGTAATAGCCTATTAGTCCAGGTGGGACCCCTGAGAAGGTACACGCCTAACTCTAGGGCTCCTGCTACATGGCTCTGATGGACTTGAGTGCACTAAGTGATGTGAGTGCTCATGAGAATGACCACTAGTTGTGGTCTCGCTACGGCTCCTCCTCATCACTTTTCTCTCCCTCTCATCTGCCTTATAGCCTGCAACTTTGGTCTTTAGGTCCATAACCATCTCTGCCACATTCCAAAGAGGTGAAAAAAACATTAGTATGGCGGCTATCCTATAATGGCTGCCCCACATCCTCCATCAACTGTGCTCTATTCTTCCACATGGGAAGTAGCAAAGAGTCCACATAGACCCTTCAAATAAGGTCTCGCCACTCCTGAGGGTTTGCTGCAAAACAAAGAAACAATGGCGAGTTAGAAAATCAAAAAATTCAAAAAGAGATACAAATAATAGCAACTAACATTTCTAAACTAACAAAGTCAAGGAAAGAGTAAAATCACATACTCCGATCTTTGGGCACCCATGTAGGGTCCGCCGACGTGCCTGGTGCAGCTACTACGGGGTCTCAGTGTGTCTCTCCTCTTCTTAAGGAAATCCATTGTCCTATAACAGAATCCTCATCTCCTCCCTCATCTTGAAGTATTGGATCATTAGAAACTAATATCTCCATCTCGACATCTGCCTCCTCCCACTCATTCCTAGATCTCTCCAAGGTGTCATGCCACTTATGGTCACTTTCCTCCTCCTCCTCTATGTGAATTACCTCACTAGTCTCACCACCCAATCCCTCATCATCTGACTCATCCTCATCTTTGGTCTACTCCTCCTCTCTTCATAGTCTCCTCACCACCTGAACTCCTCTCCAGTCTCATCCCTTATCTCCTCCTTAGAATTGAAGTCTATCTCTATAGGTACCCCCTCCCCACTGTGAGTGAGGTGCAGCCTCGATTTGAGAGTAAAGGTGCATGAGATGAAACCAAGCTACCCATTGAGCATGAACAAATGCCTAACTATGATGGGCACTCCTGGATTCACCACTTTCCAACCCATAGATCTCTTCGTCAGGGCCCTTTTTGGGCCTCGTTGACACTCTTGTATATGGGTACCACAGGGGGAAGCATGTCAATATATGGAAGACCGAACTGCTGAGGAACTCAGTCAAATGGATGAATCTCTACCTTCCTCATCCTGTTAATCAACTAACTATCAGTGACACAAGCTGCCATTGTGGTCCTGTCCTGTCCCCACACTCCTGCCATGTCATGGTAGGGAGTGGAAACCAAGTCATCAATGGTCAATGAAGCCACTGAGTAATGATGGATCCTTCTTAACACTGACATCCTTGTCCATCTATGGCCCTTAATGGCCCCTAGGATCATGTACTATCACTCCCCTCCTGATAGGGGGTAATACGCTCATAAACCCAACTCATCACAAGTGTGGGGTGAATGAGAGACTAATCCTGTAAGCAAACCACTCAGTATAATTCATGGTAGGTGGTCCCAAGGATTTCGGTTCCCCAAGCATAAGTACAACCATATGCCTCTATCTATGTGATAATAGGAGCCCAACAGTATAACAATGTATCACCCCCCTTGTCCCCTATCAACCACGAAGCCAAAATACCCATGATGGCCTTGCAGATAGTGGGGATAGGAGTGGTAGTAATAGATCAGACCTTCATCCCCTATTTAGAACCAACTGACACCACAAAATCACCCATATAATTAGCCCACAAAGTCCTCATGGCTCTAGATCCTGTTGTCTCAAGGGTCAGCCTCCTCCCAAGTATCGAAACTCCAAGTATCTGATACACATCCTCTAATGTAATCATCCACTCACCCCTAACACTGGCAACTAGAAAGGTATTCCAGTTTGGTGTCCCAATACGAAAAACAAGTCACAAAGAATATGATTGGTAGGAGTAACATGGGGCACCTGAGCAATCCTCCATATGCCCGTTCTCTGTAGTCTATCAATCTCAACCTAAGTCAGCTGATCAAGGATCTCAAGGATCCAGTCACACTCCCACTCATGACTCCATTGGATGTACTAATCTTTATTCTACATCCACCAAAATAAAAAAAAGAGAAATTTAGTGACATTTTCAATAGGCAAGCTCATAAAAAACATTGTAAAACATTAAAAATCCAAAAAAATTAAAGACTTAGCATGTATTTATGCATTATGTTCAAAACCGCTACCCTGTGCAGAGTGAAGGTTTTGTTCCTGCCACCTTGATAGGGTGGCGATCCTGTAACCGTGGCTTTGCTCAAGGTGGAGGTCCTGAAAAGTTTTTCCATATGGATACATTACCCTAAAAATCTCACAAAAACACAAAAATTGACCATTTTTCATGAAATAAAAGACTTCCCTATGGGTGCCCCCTAGAGACTAGTCTAAAACAAGAAATTTCAAAAATAACCCCTCCTAGGAAAATATTTTGACATTTTTTATATTTTAGGTTTCAAAATAAACAAATGAGAAAAACCAACCTTAGACCACGTGGCTCGATCTCTTGCTTGTGGAGGCATGATCACAATCTTAAAATAGTTTTTTCGGATGTACTCTCGTCGAAAATGGTCACCGTGGGTCCAGAGCTCCAAAATCACCAAATCGAATATGTGCAAATGAATTGAAAAATGAGTTTGTTTTATATATATATATATATATATATATATATATGTTATTTTGACCTCATTTTGAGTGCATGTGTTCATAGGGCTGGAGCGTTGGTACAGGTATACTTCTATATCCCTGCAAAAATGGTAAGTCCTCTTTTCATTTTAATTTAGTGTTTATTTTTTGATAATTTTTCTATCTGCACTTGAGTCTTCTTTTCATTTTATAGGTAGTGGGAGCTTGGATGGTGACATTTTGGCACACGGATGTGTCAGGTATAGCTTCTAACTCCCAATTTTGGGAACACCATACTCGGACTCTACGTTTTACACCTTTTCATGGCTAAGATGCTTGTCCGAGGGGGAAATATGTACGCACCCAAATTACATGTGCTACATTGTCAGGAAAACAATTACAAAAGGTCCCCAATGATGATTCATATCCTTTCTGAAGGTGTTTGAGTTCCTAAACCCATTCACAGTATATATTTGTAGCCTAGACATCCCTACTTAGCCTCTGCACATTTTCTTCTAGCTTCCTGCTTATTTTTATACATGTTTTGACCTTAAGTGTCAAAATCATTGCCCTGCCTGGCATGTTTTGTAACCACCGCCCAGGAAAGGTGGTGGTTTTGTGACCACTGCCCTAGTCAGGGTGGAATTTTTGTGTTTGTCACCCTGCGCAGGGTGGCAGTTCTGCATGATTTTTCCAAAAACCTTCATGTGAAAATTAGACACACGTGATTTCAGTTAACTTCACTTCCAAGGTGTTTGTGAACCAAATTAGCTAAATTTAGGCTTGATTGCATGGTCTTCTCTCCCTCTTCTATTTTTAAATAGATTTAATCAGTTTGAACTACCTCTTCACCCAATGAGTTGGCACACCAAGGCTTCCTTGTGTGTGAGTTCACAACCCAACCAATTTGTTATATAACCATTGCTTGTTCTCAAGCAAAACCTAGAGAAAATTTTATTCTTCACTATTGCAAAGTTGTTGCCTTTCTTGCTGGAAATTGCCAAAGCCAATCTTAGTTCAATTGTGCTTGCACTCTTCCACTTGCATTGCTTCCTAGTCTACCAATTCAAGTTTTTTTTATCCCACATCCTTCTTCTTCTGTTGTTTCTACATTCCCATCCATTGGACTCATGTGGACACAAAGATTGAAAGGATAAACTGAGGGGACAATATTCATACAACCAGATTTGCCATTGTTCTTGCAATATCCAGGTTGGAGGTGTTGTTTGCTTCATTCATTCAAATTTTCAATTCTGAATTTATCATTTCAAAGTTCATATCAAATACAGTAGATAAATGACTTCATTGTTTCAATTATCAAGTTATCAGTAGATCAGATCAAATTAGAAAGTTTGTTCTTCAACATTACCAGGGAGGTTATAGGGAATAATAGCTTCTTTGAAGTTGTGATTTATTCTTTGTTTCTGAGGTAAAATTGAAGATTTTATTTGAAATATTTCAATTAGTTAATTGTTTAGGTTTAGATTAACACGATTGCACAAGAACTTAGCTATATCCAGTTAATTTCTTGTTTTAGATTCATTTATTAGATTAGAAGCTTTGTTCAAAATACTAGAAAACAATAAAAAAAATATTTTCTTTACTAGATTAGTTGTTTTATTGCTTTTTTCATTCATATATAAGAAAATACCAAAAACATAGTTTACATTTACTTTTCTTACATAATTTGCTTTGTTAGATCAATATAGTAGTTTCATGCATGACAATTATAGGACCTAGAGAACCTAGAGATTTTGTATTCGAACCGATAGTGCCTCAACCAAATTTAGTAGTACCATTAGAAGACATTGACCAAGGTCTTAGGTTCAACATTTTCAAGACAACTAGAGACATACAAAGAATCAAACGATAACTAGACGCATTAAATATTGAAGACAATAAAGCGTTTGAGTATTGATTGAGTCAACAAAATTACTGATTACCTTAAGTATCTATATGACCATCAAAGGTCTGTAACAAGAGAAAAAATTTGGCTGTTAACCATTGGTCCCACAACCAAATGGATTAGAGTTAATTACTGACATAGATACAAGACTTTGTATTCTTGTCCTTAGAACTCTAGCTCGATATGCCAAGAAGATATAATAACTTGATGTGTTAAACATTACAAACAATCAAGCTTATGATTACTAGACTGCCCCTGAGCGTAGATTGCCTAACTGCCCTTGGGCTTAGATTCTAGATCATACCACATGACCATATAGGGACCAAAACTAGAGAGATTTTATGGTTGTGACCCTATGGTTCCCCAACAGAACAGAACTGAGAACCAATTAGACGTAGACACCAGATTGAGAGTGTTAGTATTGCGAACCTCTTTATTATCGATGGATATCATTAAAAAATTGAACATTCTAAATGAAGAAGCTCATCAAGCTCTCTTGTTTTGGACCGAACCTACCAACCATCCATAGAGCTAAAAGGGATCATACCTCTCACTCTTTCTTGTTCCATGACCTTGTCTAGACAGATTTACGAGACCTTCTTTAGTTTCCCACGAATCCCACAACCGATAAACATGATATCCCCAGAGCTTGATATTGACTGGAGCCTATGTGTTGTCATCCTTTTTGATTTCTCCATCTAATCTACCCAGGTTAGAGAGGTTTTTATTGTGCTTGATGAGTAGATCCCACCATTACAAGTTAGAGGCGTTTCATTGCCTTGACAACCTATCCGCACACTATCACCCATTGCCACATTCATTACCATTTAGCCATCCACATTTCCACATCGGCTGCCTCGGCACGACCTCGGGGAGTCGATTACGGTTGAAGGTCGCATGTTGATTTTCTTTCGTACAGTACCCTAATCAATTTTTTTTCTAAGATGTGCAAGGGTAGGACCATACAAACAGGAAGAACTATATTATGAATTGACACTATTGTACTATCTTGGACATGTAAATGGTAGGATTCTTATTTTTCTTGTGTCACTTCATTGTCTTCTATGTCGTACTTTGATATCTTCATATTTTCTTGTAATCCTAATTTTCACACATCTACATGCAGACTAACCTATTTTCCTACAAGAACATCAAACAATCATTAGATCAAAAATAAAAGATGCAAACGATTGAGTTCTATTGACCTCAACGAATACCCTATTTTTGAGTCATTGTGCAATGTAATACATTTCACACTCAATGTAGTTAGCCTTGAGTGTGTGTGTGTGTTAGGGTGCTTGCAACTAACACCCTTGACCTAGAATTTCCCTTGCACTTCCACATTGATATCGAGCTAGGTTACTTTGCTCTTATAAAAACCCTTGTATGAAAATGTGTAAAATATATTTACTCCCTCATGTGCTATGATATGAACTATGAAGATAGTGCTCTTTCTTTCTTAGCTCAATAGATGATACTTATATAAATGCTTGCTAGATGATAAATGTTTAAGGTGAACTTGTATACATAGGAGTCTATCACTTTGAAATTTGAATCTTAGTGGTGCCTAAAGCTGACCAAAAACATAAGAAGTGAAAGAGAAGAGTAAAAAAGAGACCCAACAATAAGAAAGGACCCAACAAGCGAAGGGGTCAAAACCATACATCTCAGTCAGGATTGTAGGATGATCATGACCAATTTGTATGATCTTGGACCAAAACCATCAAAAGTAAATTAACAGATTGCAAATGCTAGAGATATTTGTGACACAATAAAAAAAATAAAGAAGCATCAAATGAGTCATAAATCAAAATACAAATCAAGCAATGTAAAAGTGAAACAACAAGGACTTGTGCCACTAAGACTTAGTTTCATTCTTCAAGACCACATATATAAAATTGTTAGAAACTAGGAGATTGAGAAGGGGGGTGAATCAATGTCTTATCAAAATTTTATAGAAATTACAATTTCCTTTTGCCATGATGAAGATATGAAATCAAACACAAGTAAATAACAAGAGAGCATACAAAGACACATAATTTAATGTGGGAAACCCAAACTGGGAAAAAATCCAATGAAACCAAGAACTCTGTTTAGGACCAAATTTCCCCGTGTTAGTTACATTGATTTCATGGTTGAGCTTCAACTCAACCTGGAGCTGCAACTCCAAAATATGGTTCAATAACAACTGACTTTTAGTGAGCTTCAACTCACAAGCAGGCTTCAACCCCCTACAATTTAACTAGCTACAACTGATCTTCTATAAGCCACTACTTACAGGGAGGCTACAACCTTGTATATGATAAGCTGCAACTTAGAATTTTTCAACCATATTTTGCCACACAAAAATGTTGTCTTAAAAAACTGATAGTGAAACTAGATTTGCACACTTTGCTGCCCAACTCTTCTTCTCAATTGAACTTTGAATTTCATCTGTCCTGATCATGAAATCAATTTCACGGCACAACTTCATCAGTCTTACTTCATTTCAATTTTTCTCTTATATCTTCTCAAATTTGCTCCTATTACAATTTCTTTAGATCATCTGATTATCAACTAATATGTGTCATATAGGTCTGATTTTCATTGGTAGTTACATTTCATGATTTCACTCACACAATCCCTCAAATACTCACATGCTCTTTCTTTATCAACTTAGACAACAATTAAATCAAAATTCCCTTCTCAAACTGGTTTCTCTATGTGAATATCAGTTTCAATCTCTACACTATAATCACTTATCTCTAAATCATATTCACCTGATTTTGCATATATACACACAACTCTCCAACATTTCCATCTTACCTTTCCTACTTAAGGTTATATATCTCTACAACCTTTTGAAAAACACAAGGTTTAAACCTTCATTCACTTATCTACTCATTTATTTTCCCTCAAGACTTCAAGCATGGATTTATACTCTAAGATTTTCTATTTCTTTCATGTAGATCATCTTATATGACTTGACTTGCACCTTAAACTTGATTCATTTCATACATATGTCTTTTCAAAAGAAATGTATCTTATAAATATTTACACCTAATACTCACCTATGCATTAATCAGTTGAGGTAACACTTATATGTATCCTTAGGCATAATCTTATTTAATACCTTGTCTATACTTCTTCATCTAACACCATTCCCTTGTCTACTATTTCAAATAGTTTATCATTTATATTCACTACTCTCAAACAAAAGTATCTCAGTTTCTCACACACTGTCCACTATATAAATACACCCATACATAATCTTGCTTGAGCTCAACATTTCTTTCACCTTCCAACTCATAAAACTTCTTCATCTTCTTTCCCTTTAAAATTTTCACCTTTCTTAACTAATGTCTCATCACCTTCCTTATTCAAGTTAGAGAGAATGAATTTTCAATCTATAACTATTAGAGACTCTTAAGATTCTTCATTCGATCATTCTCTTCAGGTTGACAATTTTCATGTCTTTTCAACTTCACAAGAAGTTCAAATTAGCAATTCAATTAGATTAAAATATTTTAGGCTATATATCCAAAATGAGACAATAAATGTTTGACATTAAGAGCATTAGATGAAATTTTTTACACTCTATTACATTCCCATTTTTCTCAAATTGATCAAACTTTAATGTCCCGAGTAAATTTTGTATAGATCTTCATTCATTCAACTCACTGTGCAGGCTAACATAAGATTACATGTTGTATACATTCCACTGTCATGTGTTTTCACTCCTTCAACTCAAATTGAAATCAATATAAATATTCATGCAATATTCCTTATTAATTAGAATCTTTGTATGAAATTTTAAGTTATTATCAACAAGAAAACAACGTTCTAAGAGTTTGTTGTCCTAATTAGGGTCGAGCAATAGACTTCAAAAAAAAATGTCAAGGAGTGATCTCTCGAACCTTAAGGAAACATTATGAAACTTTGAAAATTTGATAACAACCACTAGAGAGATATTTCTCGATATTTTCAAGAATTTTTATTTGTTCAAACTCAAATTTCAAGCATGTTCTTCTCTAAACCCTAGGAGCAAGGTTTTTCCTATAGTGCAAGGCTGAGAGGACTATAAATTGAATATATTGGGCATTTATTAATGGTTTATGAAGATTTAAATTCCATAATACCTAAAAAATAGTTTTCCAAAAAATGTAACACTCATTTTATCTTATAACCTCTCAAAAATACTACTAGTTATACAATTTGATAGTGCATAGTCTCAGGAAAATGGAAACACCATATACTCCTTATCTTATTTTATAGTGCTAGAATAAAAAAAATATTGAGAATTTAGATGACCTTATTGAACCAACATATACCCTATGGCTATGCCAAACAAATACCTCATTCAAACCAAGGTTTCTAAAACAATTTTGTCAATTATGCACAAGGAGTACTGTTTGCACTTTTTTTATAATAACTAGCTTATTTCCCTTCAAAAAGAGACTATAAATTGTTCTATCCTTCTTGATGGCAAGATTTAAAGCTTAAGAATCACCATACCATTCTAGATTCTCTAAATATATTTATTAGCCCTTTGAAAGCAGTCTTAACCACTTAATCTACAACACATGAATGGTGATACAAGAAGAAAAAAATGGATCCTAAAAGTCATTCCATCATTTTGACATATTTGGACCACTTATGAGCTTAACCATTTTACATGAAATTTTATAGAGTTTAAATTCTTCATTTCAATATTAAACTTTGATGTAGCCATAACCTCTATAGCTATACTGACGTACCATGCCTAAAGAATGCAACTTATGCCTTATGGAAGGAGATTGAAGGGATAAGTCATTCTTCAAGTGAAATAAATGAATTAGAAACATGGTGTCAATATTAAATAGCTTTGAAACATGATATAATATCTTAAACATATAGTTTGAAGCAAATAAACCACTTTTTCCTTCATTGATTCAAGGAGGTACTTGGAAGAGAGAAAAAATAGTGCTAGAAAAGTGATCATATCTTCTTTGATAATTTTCCATTTTACCTAAATTGCAATGCCTCAGGGTTAGAGTAATCTACAAAAATTCCTTCTAATATTTATCCATAAAATTCTCTATATTTTTTCTTAGGTGCTAAGAATACAAGAAACTCATTGTACAATTCTAAAAGAAGTAGTTCTAGAAAAACTAAAACAAATTTCACACACCTCTTGAGAATTTGATTAAATTTCACATGGAGAATAAAAAATCACCCCTATACATTATCCATTAGTTTATTTATCATAAATATTCCTATAAAACTCATAACTATCTCAATTGCATCAACCTACATTGTCATTCTTGAAGGCCAACTTTGGTGAAATTTTGAAATCTACCTCCAGGAGCTAAAGTAAACCTTGATGATGCTCACACATTACCTAGAAAATATTATGAGGCTCCTACCATTCTCAAATGATATTTTCATGACATGCACCAACCTCTCATACCTCTTCAGGTTATAGAAAAATCGTAAATGAGGCAGTTTCAACTGAGACTTCAACCAGCCGATCTGGAACTCACTACAAGAGATCTTTCTCATGCTGATTTCAATATATCTGACCTGTAGAAAATATTATCCAGCCATACCAACCATTTCTATTATTCCAATGTACTTTTACCTCAGAAAAAAAGCCTATAAAATAATGAGACTATCCCCAAACCATCCTGAATGCTCAACAAACCACCAAGAAGACACTACCAATTAACCTTCATGCTTCTGACCGAGATTCAATTCGCCATTCAATCTGCCATCAATACCACTTGAAATTAATGAAAACACCAATTATCTGAGCTCAAAAATACTCCCCTTTGTTATTTATGACAACCACTAAAAACATTTAATGGAAAATGCACACACCAAAAACTTCAAAACACCAAATCTAGTTTTTGAAAACAATCTTTCCCCCTTTGACATCTATGAAAAAGGGGAATGAATTCAAAAAAAAAACAATAAGAAAATGATACTCACAAATTATTAGATTACCTCAAGAAGCTCCCCCTTGGATTAACATCATTGTTTTTCCATCTGTGACTTGACTAGAAGAATGAATGTCTTCACCAATCAGCCTCATAGCTCCCCCTGGACATATTGCTAGAAACTAGGACATTGAGAGGGGGGGGGGTGAATTATTGTCTTATAAAATTTTTATATACATTACCATCATATGAAATCAAACACAATAAAATAACATGAGATCACACAAAGACACTGAATTTAATGTGGGAAACCCAAACTGGAAAAAAACCACTAAAACCAAGAACTATTCTTAGGACCAAATTACCCTGCGTTAATTACATTGATTTCATGGTTGAGCTTCAACTCAACTTGGAGCCGCAACTCTAAAATCTGGTTCAACAAAAAATGACCTTTAGTGAGCTTCAACTCATAAGGAGGCGTCAACCCCCTACAATATAACCAACTACAACTGATCTTCTGTAAGTCACTACTTACAAGGAGGCTACAATCCCCTGGACCTATTCTCTCAATACCATCCTTCTCACTTCACCATATTTATATTCAATTATCTAACCTTGAATTAAAAAATTAACTCCGCCTATGAAGATACTTGTGTTACATATCATTCTTGCACCTTGACCTTTATCCCTTTTAGATCACTCTTCCCTTGCTAAGAAACTTCACTCTTTCTTTAACATATTTTCTTCTTCATAAGACATTCTCTAAACAATCAAGAGTATCTTATTCTACCCTATAATATTACAGCATACCTTACATACCCCATCAGTCCTTCTCCTTTCTTAATAGTGACTTCCATTGCTTTTAACATATTTTTAAAGGCCTAAATGCCAAATTTCAGACCCTGTAGCATTTAGAGACATCTTTAGCACTGTACCAACTCCTAGATACAAAGAATTCATTCATAAGACAACTAGAAATACCATGAAAATCTTCATATCTAAGGTAACACTTCTGTAAGTTGTCCTTCAATCTTAGAAAAATAATTATGATCACTATCCTAAAATTCTGTCAGTAGAGATTCAGTCATATCAAATCACAGTATTCTTCATTTATCTATTACATGCCTTCCATACATCTCTTGACATTTCATTCAAATTCTCAAACTTACTACCTTTAGCTCATTATAATGACCTTTCAAGTACAAATCCTTATAAATATTCAAAGTAATTTGAAAACAAACTGACTTGTACATGTTCATGCTTTACAAGACACAACTTAAAATTATTGACTTATATTTTAGTTACTTTATGCATATTCAAGCACTTTTTATGTTGCATGAAAACTTAACTTTGTGAGACACATGAATCAACTCTGATTTTCCTAGAGATTAAGAATCAAACATATTTTATTCTAACTAGAGTTACTTAGTGTCTCCATTTATACTTTACCCTAGACCTATTTTTTCTCACTCTACCTTGATAAGGACATTCACATTTTATACTTCTTGACACATAGACACACCACTTAGCACAAGGAAAATCCTTCAGACCTCAAACATATTTGTAGAAAAATGTACTATTTCATGATACATGTTGTGGACAAGATAAAATAAATATGTACCTTACATGATGCAGAGGAAATGTAATATCAAGGATGCATTTACCTTTTCAAGAGGTTCTCATTCTAAACTATCTCCCATATCTACAATGAGGATCTCATCTAATCCTATATTGGCTTACTTCTTCCTTCACCTAACAAATTCCACCTTCAATGGTCTACAAGGACCTCACCATGATTCTCAAGCATCCTACCAACTCAAGATCAATATGCACATAAGTTTGGGAATCAAGATTTAAACACTTACCCTTAGTCACTTAACCTTGGTCCTCTTGCACCTTCACTAGTTCCTCTTTATCACTGTTGTTTTTCCTTCTTGAGATAATGCCTACTTGGTTCTTATATAGGTATAGCCATCTAGGGGTGTCTCTGAAACTTCATAAAATCCACTATTGTTCTCTTATCTCCTTAGATGTGAATCTAAAAATTTTAAATCCTAACTCTTTGTAGAACTTACTTTTCTTCCCTGTTGGTGTTTTAGCTCAAAACACTTACTAGGCATTTGCTAGGGAGTGTCATGTAAAGTTTCTCTTCTAGAGGTATTCAATATGAAATAATCAACATTTCAAGTACCCATTAGAGGTTTTGAGATATGTACAAAATTTCAAGAGCTAACTATGAGAGTAGTTGGTACTTCCTTTGTAATGGTGCTCTTAAAATTAGCCTTCCCACTATTGTTCTTAGCCTTCAAGTAAATTGTCATAAAGATATAGGAAATTTCCCAATATAATTAAATAATTATTCTTGAAACACTAATTATACCTTCTTATTGTTATTAGTACAAATTTTCTGAAGGGAATAAATTGATTTGATGCTTCTAAAGGTATGCCCTAGCTAGATTTTCACTATAGTTCACAGTCATCCTAAGAGGGATCTTTTGCTTATAAATTTCAATAGAAGTTTATAAGTCTTAATATTTACAAGAGGGATTGTATCAATGAGATACAAGATATCCCCTTACCAGTAGTTCACAACAGTGAGCATACTCCTTTGACTAAACAAAAATATTCTCTTGTACATGATGGAAGCATAAAGATTCCTCATAGTTTATAGGGTAAGAACTTACAAGGATAGAAATAAAATTTAGGTGCTTAAATCATCATTCCTATATTTATTACAATGATGTCAGGTTCCTCTATTCATGTAGAATGGAGTCAAGAATGACTTTCACCTTTTTCCCTCAGCCAACACCATCTAGGGAAGGGTTCTTTCAAAATCACATTTACATGTAAGAAAAGGTAACCACATTCACATGTGTAAGAAGAAACACCAGTGAATGGTTTATCAATGCCTTCAATTTATTACCCAACCAATAAGATATCTTCTACAAATATCCAAAAATCACAACAAGCACAAAGTTGCACATTATTGTTCTCAATCATAGCAATCTCAAAATCTTATCATGCATAGAAATTTCCTCATAATATTCTTTTTCCAATTCTTGGAACACATTATCATTTCCCATACTCAAGATCAATCAACATGTTTTAGATCAAACTCAGAAACCATGCTCTCTAGACCATTGGAAACTTGATGGAGGAAACAATTAGTAAAAACTAATACCAACTACCTTTCAGGGGCAGCTTTGACCAAACCAATTTTATCATAAAGAACACTTCATTAACAGATTGGTATACTGATGGACACTCAACTTATGCTTCCTTCAGCTAGAATATAACTTCTAGAAGCTTAGAGAAGGTATATCATGTAAAAATAAAAAGAATTCATAAAAACGAAATGATGACTTAGTCTTATCCTTTCTTTTCTTCAAACCTTTGTCAATCTTCTTGGTTGAATTCCTTGGTGTGAAAACCACATCACATGAGCTCTCGTATTCTACTTGAGTGAATGATAAGAATACATGTTACGAATCATACACCTTCTCTAACACTGTTTGAGGAATAATTTCCTCATCCTTTGCACCATAATTATTTTCATTTTTATTTCCTTTGTCATCACATGTTGATGTCTTGTTTGTACTAGTTTCTCCTATCACTATCTTAGTTTATTGTGCCTCTTCAACATTTTCCCTTGCTATCTTCTTATCATTCTTTGCTATCTAAACTTCTGACTTTGCTTCCTTGGCATAAAAAATACATTTTTCTTTCTTATTTCTAGTATCTCTCTCAATCATGGCTAACTTGGTATGACTCTCTAAACATTGGTATTACTCTTAGAGTTTGTATTTTCTCTAAACATTCTTTTGTATTTCCTCTGGAATACATTCAAATTATAACTGAATCTAGGTGGTTTATGGTAATTTCTGGAAAAATTCCCTTGTCCATGGGAGTTGAAGTAAAAAACATGATTCTTAAGTCTCCTTCCCAAAACTGAGTTACTAGATCTTGTAGATAGTACTTTACTATGTGACCTTTTTATTTGTAATTAAAACACACTATATTATTCTCATAATCAGACCTCTAATCTCTCCATGGACGGTATTCATCTACCTTTCTCCTACAATATCTATCTCTATGTCTAAATATGTTGCATGAAAAATAAATTCCATGAAACTTACATGATAATCTTCTTGCATTTGTCTGCCTAATGGTATTCTTGTGTTATTTGTTTTTCTTCTTATTATCTGAACATCCTTGGTAAGCTGCATGGATTGATTCAATCTTCAATTTCATTTTATTTTCTTGTTATAGTTCCTTTCTGAGGGTCTTTAGATCTACATTTAATTTTTCACATTCTTCACTCTCATCATGAATAGATTCTTGGCATATCTCATGATTTATTTCACCAGAATGTCCTTACTTTCTTTGTAAGTTTTCAAGCTGGTTAGTAACCTGTACCAAATCAATATTTAGGGTATTTAGTTCCTCTTCAAATTTAAGGAAATAATTTTCTTTGTCTCTCAAATGTGTTGACACTTTCTCAACAAATGAAGCCATATCGTTTAGCTCTTGATCATGGTTAACTTCCTTGAGCTTGATTTCCATATTCAACTCATTTATAAGAGCTTGATAAATTTCATACCTAGTTTTCAACACTGATTATATTAAAGTACCCATGCTCATGTCTTCAGGATCACCTCTAAGTTGTTAGGCACCATTCAAGAGGACCATGCTCTAATACCAATTTTTAGAAACTATAACACTAAGAGTAGGGTTGAATCAATGTATTATCAAACATTTATAGACATTACCATCATATGAAATAAAATAGAAGAAAATATTAGGAGAGCACAAAAAGACAAATAATTTAATGTGGGAAACCCAAACTAGGAAAAAACCCTTTGAAACCAAGAACTCTTCTTAGGACCAATTTTTTCTGTGTTAGTTACATTGATTTCAAGGTTGAGCTTCAACTCAACTTGGAGCTACAACTCCAAAATGTGGTTCAGAAATAATTGACCTTTAGTGAGCTTTAACTCACAAGGAGGCTTCAACCCACTACAATTTAACCAACTATAATTTATCTTCTATAAGTCACTACTTATAAAGAGACTACAACCCCCTATATACCAAGATGCAACTTAGAATTTTTCAACATTATTTTTCCACACAAAAATGTTGTCTTTTACAACTGATAGTGACACTAGATTTGCACACCTTGCTACTCAACTCTGATTCTCAACTAAAATTTGAATTTCATCTGTCTTGATCATAAAATCAAATGTAAGGCACAACTTCATCAGTATTACCTAATTTCATGTTTTCTCTTATATCTTCTTAAAGCTTCTCTTGTTACACTTTCTTCAGATCATCTGATTATCAAATAATATGTTTCATATAGGTATAATTTTCATTGAAAGTTTCAATCACACAATCCATAAAATACTCACCTGATATTTCTTTATTAACTTAGATAGGTATTAGATAAAAATTCCATTCTCAAAACAATTTCTCTATGTGAATATCAATTTCAAGATCTACACACTATAATAACTTATATCTAAAGAATATTCACCTGATTTTGCATATATACACATAACTCTCCAACATTTCTTTTCCTGTGAAGAATGCACATCTTTGGCACTTTTTAATCAATGAGTAGCAATCACTAAACACTGTAGGCCAATAGCAACCAACTTTCATGATCTTGAGATCTATTAATCACGGATAAAAGTGACCTCTCGCTTCTCCGTCATGAAAATCGTGAAATAGTTTCTCAATCTGGTTCATTGGAACACACCTCAGGAGAACTCTATTCACATCTTTCTTGAATAAGATGTCATCACTAAGCACATATGGAATGGACTGTAATAAGAAGTATCTTCTCTTGGCTTTGCTGTATTATGGAGGGAACATACCTATTTGAAGATAATGCACCATGTCTTGAGTCTAACATGGAATGGGAACATCATTAGTTGGTTTTTCTTGATCATTTTACAACACTAGGACAACCTCTTTTTCATCATCTAACTCGTCATGTTGTTTGGAAGAAAGCTACTCACATATGCCTTTACCACAGACCAACTTAGTCACTTTGATCTCAATATTATATTCCATTACTTGAGTGATGCAACCCACCCTCTTCTCGTTCAAATATTTTTTCAGGAGAAAGTATTTGAACCCAACATGAGACACTAACAGTTGAATCTTATTAATTGAGATTAAGTGTCTGAACTTCTTTACGATTTTAATTACAACAAGAACATGATTTTCAATGAAATAATATCTTACTTCATAATCTTCCAAGACCTGGCTAAAGAATGCTATGGGTTGCTCCGAACCTTCTTTATTCATCTATACCAAGATGTCTGAAATTGTATTTGAATCTCCAAAATCATAGAGCATGAAATCCTTGGAGAAGTCTGGATTGATAAGGGTTAGAGCTTGAGATATTGCATGTTTAATGGCTTCAAAACTCTCCTTGCCTTTTGTTGTCCACTTGAATGCAAGGTTCTTCTTCAACATCATTGTCAATGGCTTCACCAAAGTGGAAAAATTAGGTAGAAATATGCAGAAAAATTTTATTCTACCCAAGAAAATTTGGAGAGCCTTCTTTGTGATTTGGAAATGGTAGAGTTTAGATAGCTTCAAATTTCTCAGTTTGAAACAATGTGGCCCAACAATTTGCCTTCATTATTCAATAATATACAATTTTTGGGATTCAAGGACACTCCGAATCTTCTACACCTCTGAAATATTTTCCCGAGGTGAAAGAGATGGTCTAATGCATTCTTAGAGAAGAAAATGATATCATCAAGGTAAAAAAGCACTATCTTGTTAATCAACCCCTTGATTGCTATATCCATAGCTCACTAAAATTTTTCTCTGACATTTGACAATCCAAAAGGAGTTTTCTTGTAATTTTATGTGCACCATTTTGTAGTGAAGGTTGTCTTGAACTGATCTTATTCCTTCACCACTATTTGGTTGTAGCCTGAGTAACCATCTAACAATGAAAATATTTCTAAACTAGCCAATATTTGTAGGATTTTCTCCATTTAAGGGAGTGGGTAGTAATATTTGAGTGAAGTTCTATTTAGATCCCTAAAATCCACACATAGTATGATTTCTCCATTTCTCTTTCTTATCGGCACCAAGTTTGCTACCCAACTTGAATGTTTGATAGGGAAGATGATGCTAACTTCAATCAACTTATTCAATTCTTTTCTCATGAGAGGTTCAATGTGAGGATTCATTGGCCTTTGTTTCTGCTTGATGGACTTAGATTCTAGATCTAGTTCAATCATATGCTGTGCAAATTTTGTATTGAAGCCTCTTAAATCTTTGTGATTCCAAGAAAAGACATCTGGAAATTCTTGAAAAATTTGGCAAAAATCATATTTGTCTTGTTGGGTACTCACCTTGCCAATTTTCAACCTTTTGCCTTCTCCAACTAAAATAGGCTCTGAATATTCACCCTTTACCTAAATGTTTTCCTTATCTTTCTAGAACTGATCATTTGGGTTCAAGATTGATTCCAAAGTTACAAGACCCTTTGTTAGTTTGTTTTTTCTCAACTACACCACTTGGTCACCATACTGTTGATCCATATTTTCTTGGTTTCTACCAGAGAACTCATCTTCTTCTTGTAGAAAATTTATAAATTGATGACCACTTGTAAAGACTTGCCAAATTGTATCATTTTCTGAAACAGTTGGTCTTATAACCAATTTTATATGAGGCTATGTTTGCTCACTTTTAATACTTTCCACAACGTTAAACACTTCCCTAATTGTTGCAAGTTTGTCTGCAACCTCATCCTTCTTCCTTGAAATGAAATTGATGCCAAAAGCTTCAAAATATTCAATAAGATCCCATAAACTATTCTTGTAATTCCTGAGAAGATCATTCTTAGTAACATTTTTTCCTCTAACTTGATTTAAAATTAGCTCACTATCTCTAAATAATTTCAAGTTATTAATGCCTCTCTTTCTTGCCCAATGCAATATGTGAATCAAAGCCTCATACTCAGCTGTGTTATTTGAACAACTAAATTGAAAACAAAAGGTTGAGTAGTATTTTGTACTTTGAGGTGAAACCAGCATAGCCCCTCCTCCAACACCTTGTTTACCTCTTGAGCCATCGAAGAATAGCTTCTAAACTTCATTATCATCTTTGTGATCCGGCTTGGTGATGCTAGGGAGAGGTGAGTTTTCTTCATGCAAGAAATAAATTCCCAACTTAATTTCTTCCATTTATTTGTAAGGATCGAAAGCATGCCTTTTATTTTCCCATTCATCAAGGGCTAGGTTCGGAATGCCTCCAACCTTAGTATTTGTCCCCGAAGTACTTGCACAATCTTCTCAATCAAAAGTTGAACAATTTGCATTGATTGGATTTGGTGTATGAGACTCGATGTGTAAGTTTTAAATTGGTTCATATCTGATTATAGCCTTAGCTCCATACCTTGTTCGGAATATCATATGCGACCAATCAGTATACAAGTAGCCTCCAATTTTAGTGGTGAAGTCTCTTGAAAAATATATAGTGAAGAGTGGTGGCAAGTATATGATTGACACATCTTGCAAGACTATGACATTTGGGCATGCATCTAGTGTAAGGCTTAATCCTATGATTAATCCAACTGTTGTCACTATTGTTCCATCCAATTGCAATAAAACCTTGGAAGTGACTTCATATTGGAGGCCTATCTAATCGGCTATTTATTTGGGCATCACGGAACTACTTGATATCAAATCGATTATGCAATTGTGCACAATATTGTTCCCAATGATTAGAGATATGTAAAATGGAGGAGGTTTCATTTTTTTACCTTGTTGACCTCCTTGATTGCTTCCTTTTTAAGCTAGATTTGTGAGCATATTTTCTTGATCCTTGGACAACCTATTTGATGCGGACCAATTTTTCATGACTGCTTGTAACAATTCTCTTTGGCCTTAAATATCCAATGACTCCCACATTGAGATATTAAAATTTGTTTTCTTCATTTGCTCAATGATATTAAAAGGATAAGAGCTATCCTTTTTTTGTCCTTTACTTTGCATGACATTTTCTTGCACATGGGTTTCTACAACTGGTATATGAGCTGGTCTAGAAGGTGGTTTGGGCTGATTTTACACATTTGGAGCTGTACTTTGATTTTTGACTCCTTATGGAGTGATAGAAGGATAAGTAGCACTTGAATTAGATGATTGTCCTTCTTAGATATTCCTCTTCTTAGACCTTGTGTTGGCTACCAAACTCTGAGATAGAACCTGATTTATTCCACAGAAACCTTCAACCTACTAATTCCTAAGTGTGGTCTCACTTGTAGGTGCCTCTTGAGGAGCTTCCTGCTACTAATTTTCTTTTTGATTTTTTTTTGTTCCACACCAACCGTTTTCATCATCAATTCTTGATTTAGGGCACCATTGAAACAAGTTGATTAATTATAGGGATGATTGTATGGGAAACACCAGTCATATTCTTGTTCCATGTTATTTTTCACTGGTACCAAGGCTCTAGATGTGGATGCAACATTAATATTATAGGGATAAAAGGCCTATTGACAGGAGGTTTTAACTTGATCTAATTTGCATCTTGAGCGCGTGGCCTATTAGGCTGATATGAAGGCCTATTAGATTGGGTTTGAGGCTGATATGATCTAAAATTTATAGCTTGTTGCCTCTTAATTGTCACCAACTAATTGCCTAAGTTTTGCAACTGCTTCATGACTTCTTGGAGCTCATTTGAGGTGCTAGAAGAAGAAGTAGAAGATTCAGTAGAACCTTGATTTTTCAAGGAAGGGATGGGTGTAAATGTAGGTACTTGGCTAGTGCATGGATTTCCTAATTTTGGATAAAAAGGAATAGGTGGCATGGGTGCAAGTTTACCAACTTGGATCAAATATTTTTCATCTCTAATAACAATGTTATAGGCTGCAGGTAAAGTTATACCTCCCATAGATTGTATTATCATGAAAATATCAAAATTTAAAGCTTTTAAGAAGTATAGAAAAGCACCTTCAGCTGTCAGTCTCATAAAAAGTTTAATCCGATCCCATGTTCTTTGAAATCTAAAGTTAAAATCACCATCTACTCATTTGGTGCTCTCTTGATTGTAGTCAACTGATCCAAGAGAGATAGATTATCTGCCTTCTCCCCAAATTAACCACAAAGAGATGTGCACAACTGATCCCAATTTTGAATTGATCATGATCCTAGGATTCTAAACCATTGTAAATCTTTGAATTTGAATGAAGAATCCAATAATTTGACTGCCACATCAATTTCATTAACCTCATGGATTTCATAGAAATTTTTAATGTCTTGAATGTGATCAATTGGATTTGTATGGTTATCCCTAGTAAAATATGGAATGTTCTTCAATGCTACAATTGGGATTGGATTTTGTGCTTGAAGAGCAAGTGGGCTACTTCCCGTGAAATTCACAAAAGGATTTTTTATGGTGGTGGTTATTGATGAGCCATTTTGATCAGTGTAAGAACTCTAGTTGATTGAACAAAAGGCCTACCAAGTGGAGGTGTTGATAGTGTTCTGTTCGGTGGAGATGAAGACCTTTGATCTCTTCTTCCTCTTCTTCCCCTTCTTCCTATGCCTGAAGATAACTGAAAGTATATGAAAATTCCTTCTTCTCTAGTTCTTGACCTTGTTTGAATCCTTCTCATAAATTTGACAAGCTTGGACTACTAATACCACTAAATTCTTCCCTTTTGGATTTTCCATATGTGCAATTTAAAAGCCTCTTACATGATGGAATTTGCAACAAAAGCACACCAATATTGTTGTAATAAAAATGAAGACTTCTTGTCATCCCACAGGGCATGCCAAAACTTTTATCACCAAATCACATCACCCCCTGATTACTTAGCATATGGATTTGTTAAGGCAAGAAGTGTGACTAGGTAACATGGGCACTATCTCCAAGTTGTGGGACTTGCTACTTGAGATAGAACTCTAGAGAAGTTGGGTTCCTCTTCCCAATCTAGTGCAAGCTAACTCAAATGAAAGAAAACTATTGACTATCTCTCTCCTACTACTTTCAAGGGACTAGGGAGAGAGAAAGAGCATGCAAGTAAAATAAATATACACTACATAGGTGATGCACTGAAATAAGGGTGTAAGAACAACTCTCTAATGTGTGAAAATGAAAGTTAAATACAAATTAGAAAGGGTGATAACAGTTCTCCATAGTATAACAACAACATTTATATAGAAAAATAACTATAAAAGCATTGGGACTCAAAAGGACCCTTTCCCTGCAATGTTTTGAGCTCACCCATTGACCACTTAGGCCATTGACCACCTTCTTTACCCACACAACGTTGAAATCAGGTGCTCTGGGTTTTTTGATGCATAAGTGTCCCGAGTGTAACTCAATATCTCTATCTCCGCCATCACATTATTCCATTTCATTCAGAAAAGTTGGGTCCTTTTTACACACTCATCAAAAGTTCTTCCGGAACACCCAAGACCCAATATTCCACCTCACCTGCATAAATTTCTCTGCACTGAATTAAGATTTTTGGTGCCCACCTGTTCCAAACCCACCTGGGCCACTTGGGTTGGTTATCTCTGCATTGGATGCAATGGCCACTCCATGTCCCGATTTTGCGGGCTCACCGAGTTGGCTCGGTGAGCCAATTCTTCCCCTTTCTATTTCATGCCCAAGTTCCTCACCTGCCTTACATATTTGAGCTCACCACTTGAGATAAGTCTAGGTCATCATTTCTCGAGCTCTCCCTATCCAAACATCTTGGTCACTCTGTAACATAGAGTCTGATCCCTGCTTATAAATGAGTGTACACTTCTTATTTAACTTTCCACATTCCATATTAGAATAACTCAACATAGGTTCATGCACAAGCTTTGCAATATTCTTGTGCAACTCAATTTTGTGGCATATGGCTCGAAGTTCCATCCTGTAATGTGTCATGTTCAATGTATGAGATTGTTGTTCTCCATATATAACCCCTTCCATCATGATTCTTTGCTTTAGAGGTAAACTACCACGAATCCTATGAGCTCCTTCATCAAATTGTTCTCCTCTCATCACTTGATCTCATAGAATTGGCTGAGACGGACCTGGTGGTTTTGGCAGAGCTCAGTCCTAGATAGACTATCCTACATTAGAAATAAAAAATCATGAATTTCTACTAGATCAAGATCTCAATGCAAAGTTAATGTGGTTCACCTTCTACATGATGGCTTGGTACACCTATTATTACCTATTCAAAGCCCTTGAATGATTTGGTTTTATCACTAAAATCTCGTTCCTTTGCTATTCCATCCACCCAATAATTAATGAGCTTGTCAATTGAACCTGGCATTCCCTTTGTTATAGAGCTCGACATCTTCATTTCAATGGGCTCTATACTTTGCAGGAGTTAACTCACCTTTGTAAGATGAATTTAGTCCCCCTTTAACTTGATACTATGCCCTTAGCTCGATCCCCATATCATGAATTAGTTTGGCTTATTAATGACTACTTGGACATGTTGGAAATAATTCAACTCATGTATTATGCAACCTGCCAAGTAATGTTATCTTAACAGCTTAGTTTCTCAAAGGATTAGCTCGGTGATTGATACAAGGAGCTCACTTGATTATTTTGATAACTCAGTTCTAGATAGCTCGTTCTATGCAAAACGTGAGCTTGATAGCCCTTAGTAACTTGATCACCAACTCATTCAAGATAGAAATGGAAACCTTTTCTAACTCCTCCAACCCTTATAAATTTATTACACAAATTGGATCTCTTAATGCTAAGGGAGCTATATGGAGGGATTGGAAATGCCTTGAGTGCTTGCATCAGATTACACATTCCTTGCTTACCCATAAGTGGGCTCTGTGCTTGTTGTTTCCTCATTTGGAAAAATTTGATCTTTTTGAAGACCAAGAAGAGGAAAAATTCCTCTTGCACGTAAGTCTCTGTTGGGCCGTTTAAATATTGGCTAAGTACAAAAGGGCGCATAGGCACGCAAGGCCTAGTTGAAGAAAAGTGTGCAAGGATAAGGCACATAGGGCAAAGCTTTAAGGAAACCCGTGGCGTGTGCACGGACAGAACTAAGGGTTCGGGACTTAGCCATTGTAAACACTAAAATTAGGTCACACTCCCCTTTGGTCCCTTGATGAATAAACACCCTTCATCACATTCACCTAGCCATGACCCCCTTCACCCCACTAATATTAATTTAATTAATCAAATTAAATTAATTAATTATCCTCACTATATCTATTATTTAAATATCTTATTTTCAATACTATCCACACATACAGTTCACTTAGACACCTCACCAAGCCAACTCACCCTAAGACTTATTCTTAGCAAGTTGCCATAACTAACTAAGACTTACCCAAACCCTAAAAATCAATGCCTACATTCCCTCTAACCAAATTCCTGCATAATCACAAGAAGCTCCCAGTCTAATCCGTGGGTTAATGACATGAGATCCAAGGAAATCAAGAAGATCTCCCTAGTTTAGTAAACCTAGGAAATCCCACCTTGATCGACACTGGTTACCCCTAACCATCGCCAGTTAAGCCGGAACTACCGTTGGTTACCCTTTTAACCCCAAAACAACCTTATTCTCAAGGTTGGAGGTTGGAAGTTGGAAGTTGGAAGTGGGAATTCGAAAGCAAAAATGTTGGTGAGCATTATCACATCTCAGAGAGAAAACACATCTTCAGAGAGAAAATTCCAGTGAAACCACACATGCAAGGAAGGAGATCAAACATATTTTCCTGTACAACCATCCTAGCCAAGATCTGATCTAACCAAGCAAAGAGGAATGTACATGCAGTCCATGTAGAATCTTTCCTTCAGTTGGTGATCACTTGCAACCTTCAAACCTCTCTTAAACACCTCCATCCCTCACTCATAGGCATTCCGGACCGGAATCCAATTAAGTATAACATCATACTTCTCTGGTTTATTTCATTTCATCATTATTTTATCATCTATTGCTTACCTAGCCACCTACTGACCTTCTCAAACGCTTCCACCTCCATATTCCCATTAAAAACCTTGCCAAAGTCTACCCCAGTCACCTAATACCTCATCTTGACCAACCAAAGTCCTTTGTGGAATCACAAAGGAGACCTAAAGCTTGTTTTGTGAGATTTTTAGATTTCACAGTAACTAGCACCAGTCACACCTGACCGCCGTCGGTTACTCTTGACTGACATTAGTCTCTTTATTTGCCCATACATCCTAGAATAGAGACCTCCTAGCAAAAAAGAAGCTCTCATGATCAACTATGGATTCAGAAGTCATACGTGCGCAACAACCCATCAACCAACATGTATTCCTCCTACACTTGTTACCCTATTTGTTTCGTCAACACTTCAAAGAAACAATCTAAGAATCAGGTGAAACATTTTGGCATGCTCGGTGGGACCCATCCAGGGTTCCTTACATTTCATTCATTCCTAGGAAAAGTTGTGTGTTTGTTTCCCTTCTGAAAAGTGTACACACTAATTTTCTTCCTTGGTAACCCACCTCTTCTTTCGATTTGCTCGAAAGGAAAATTTTCTTTTGGTGTAATTAAAAAGAATCATTTCTTCATGTTTTCTGCATTGTATTAAAAGAGCATCCCTCTTCCTCTTCCTCTTATTGTGTCATCCAATTTCACATTTCAATTTGGGCTTAAAAATAAATTGCATTCCATTTTGATTTATTGCTTTAGCTCACATTAATTGAGGGAAACCTATACGCTGGAAGTCATGCCCAGCTGATTGTTGACAAACAAATCATAGAAAAGCACTTCTTTCCTTTTCTCTTTCTCTGAGTCTTACCAAATCTCACAAAAATTCAAAATACATACATTCTTAAACAACATCCTACCCGGAAGAAGATGTAGGTGATCACCATAACTTCAGAGAGAAGCCCGCCCTCACCATAACATACATGAAACCTCACCTTTTAGATATCCTTCTTTGTAGGAAGCCATCCTCACTAAAAACTCTATTTCACAATTCATGTGTTAGTCCCTAAATAACATAAGCTAAACAAACATAATAGAAAAGGTACTCCTAGGATCACATTTTCTTAGTGTTTCTATTTGGCTTGCATTTTGAGGTGAGAGATCACGTTCTTCACTTTTTTGTTCATCCTTGCATGCTCCTTATCACAGCTGGTGTATTCAGGCTTCACCTGAGTGTGCCTGGGCCATATCATCATCATTCTCAGAATTCTAGGTCTGATTATACATCAGATTTTAATTCACAACCAATTTTATTTCATCACTTTTTTAATTTCACAATAACCGTCATTGGTTATACCCAACCGACATTGGTTCCAGGTCCTTTTGCTAACCTAATCAAAAGACATTTTTATTCATTTTCTTCCACTTTTCATAGTCCTTGTCACTATCATCATTCCCATTGGCATTGTAAACATCATCAGATTTGGCATACCTATCAGATTTTACCTTCTACCTTGTTGTTCACTCACTGTCCATTATCTACAATAACCGGCAGTGGCTACCCCTGACTGGAGTCTATTTTCCCTACCGACATTGGTTAGCATGTTTCACATTCCAGCCACCATTTGGTACTTAATATAATTTTTTTCACCATATTCACCTGTTCCTACTATTCTCTGTGTCATTTAAAGAGAAGTAGCCCTACCTAATCAGTAGTGGTTCACATGGTGCTGACCCGAAGACAAGCAAGCGCACTTGTATTTCATGCCAGTTTTCAACCACTCCCACATAGTCCTTCACCACCTTCCATTTATCACCAGCCATGGATCCCATCTAGCCTATTACTATCGCTACCAGAGATGAGGAGTTCACACGACTCCTTGACCAGAACCCTGCCGCCTTGCAGTTTTACCTTTCCCACTCATCCACTCGAGATGACTCGGGTTAGTTGATATACGACATGCCCATATCTATCCACCTGACTCTTGCACCCACTCCCACATCGACCCCATTTGGGTCCATGCTGCCCACATCTACCTTACTCCCAGTCGTTTCACAGTTAGGTCCTATACCTGTTATGACTGTCACGTCTGTTACATCCGTGGCACTTGTTACATCCATTGTACCCTTGACAACTACCCCAAATAAAATCTCATCCACCCCTAATGTCTCACACATACCTGTAGCTACGTTACCACCTCCAGTGTCGATGACCCCTACCCCATTTCAGAACGTGGTCCTTTCCATTCCACAATCATTAGCTCCTATTGCCACTAGTGTTATCACGACCCTTCTACCCCCATATACATACTATCAACAACCTCTCGTTTCATCCATTATACATTCGGGGTACGTACCCCCTATTTCACTGCCTTGTTCTCAATCAACCTACATGGCAGCCCCATACACTGGAGTACCACCCCTGTCATATGCCCAAAACCAACCCTCTCATGTTATAGGAAGCACCCAATCAACACAACCCACCAACGACCTAATTAAATTGATGTTGGACAAGATGCAGACATTGGAGGCATCGGTTTCCGGCTCCCGCAATACTCTCACCTATGATGATATTTGCAACGAGCCCATTCACCCATCCATTCATATCTGTTCATACCCCGTTCATTGGGAAATGCCTAAATTCAATCGTTTCAATAGAAAAGAATACCCACAGCAACATTTTTAGTCGTTCAAACACAAGTGTTATCTGATCGCTCCTGATGATGCCGTGCTCTTGAGGACCTTTCCCATGTCCCTCACTGGACCTGCATTAGATTGGTATAGTGGGTTACCTAAACACTCTATATTCTCATTCAATCAGGTAGCCCAAGCCTTCTTGGATCATTTCTCTATCAATATCATCAAGAAGGTTACCATGACCAATCTATATTCCACACGTCAGTATGAGGATGAATCTATCGCATATTTTGTCACTCGTTGGCATAGCCTGATCAGCCAACTTACCTTCCAACTACCACAAATAGAACTCATCGAGCTCTTCATATGGGCTTGTGCTAGGCATATCTCATTGACCTTGTAGGTCCAAACCTTCCGAACATTCGACGAAGCATTCACTATAGCACGAAAGCTAGAGATTCAGGCCATTGAAGAGAAGAAAATCCAATTACGCAATAAGAATTTGACATTCAAGTCGAATGATACCTCTTCTTCTTCCAAACCACAGACTAATTATTCAAAAGCTAAGGGCATTGCTAACGCAGTGGTGCTTAAGGCTGGCCCAGCACATCCATCAAATCAGGCTACCCCTTCATCTAATCTCTCACCTGTCCAGACTTTTCATTTCAAACGAGAGCAATGGAAATATACCCCAATCGGGGAGCCTTACTCTTCTGTCTTAGAAAATCTTATCAAATCCGGAGCTATCACCCTTCCACCTATAAAACCACACACTGGTTTTGACCCTACTCGCCCCATGCCCACATGGTATAAAGAATATGATTTCTGTAACTATCATCGAGTAAAGCGTCATAGTGATGGAAACTACATCACTTTCAAACATATTATCTAAGAAATGCTTGAGAAAGGTGAGTTAACCATGGATAATCCTAATGCACTTGGGAACCAAAACCTACATATCTTCAAGAAACCATTTCCCAACCATGCCCCTTCGTCTGATCAAACCGGTGAGACCTCAACTCACGATACCCATACCCACGAGGTTTACGCTATCTTTAATGATGTACCTGTTGCCTCCCAATTACCCCATATTCCTTCCATAGAGGAGATCCTAGCCCGAAATCCTCCTTCCACGTTAGAACCAACCTCCCTTGTTCCTTCACCAATAGAGGAACATCTTTCATCTCCTTCGTCACCTATGAAGGAATCTTCCGCTAACATTGAGACCATCTCACCCCTTGCTTCACCACTTAGAGAACATTTACCCACAGTACCTCCTCCACCCATAGAGGAGCACCTATTACCTCCTCCACCCATAGAGGAGCATTCATTACCTCCTCCACTAATAGAGGAGCACCTATCCATTCCTCCACTTATAGAGGAGCTCCCATCATCTTCTCCACCCATTATAGGCCTAGTTGAGATACCTTGCCTCTTGGTGAGCATTCTCCTTCAACCACCCAAAATCATACAGAACTACTTTCGGCTCTCTTACCCATGGAAGCTGAAGCTAGCCAATTCCCCATCTCTAAGACACATTTTACGGGAATTTCCATTAGGTCCTCACCAACTCAACCTACAGACATTCCATTCTCACGTTTGGCTGATCACTTAGATTATGTGGATAGGGCTCTACTATGGGGGTGGCTTTTACTTCCCGTCTCAACATAGATGCAGAGATCTCTTGCTGATACCTCTACTATCTACCCAAAAATATTTTGACCAATCAAACCAAACCCAACCACCTCTATCACAACCCCTTCCATGACACCTGTTATAGCTCAAACCACACCCTTACCCATAACTCAACCTACACCTAAACCCAAACCCATACCTATAACATTTTCTTCGACTAAACCCATTACCACTTTAGGGGTCACCCCGACCACCAGCCTTACTCATCCACCTATCAAAATGGATTTAGCTACATCCTCCAAAGTCATCACCATACCTATTCTGACACCCAAACAGAAGCACCAAACCCATAGAACTCATACCTCGGCTGCACCAATCACACCTGCACCTGTCCCATCCATCTTAGGATCTCAGCTTCTCCACATGATTAAGAAACCTCCACACATCAATAAACCAAAAACACAATAGCCCATTCCTTCCTCACAAACCTTTGACCTACCCAGATTCCCAACCCGACTTACACCTACACCTGTAGCCTCTTTACCACCCATACCTCCAATACCCTCAGTTATTGCTTCACTACCCACTACACTTCAGTCACTTTCTCACACACCTCAAGCATGACCCGCATCATCTACCTTCATAGCACCCCCGTTATCCCCATGGGTAACTCACCCTTTTCCTCCATTATCTTTTCCTTCTAGACCTTGTATACCCACATCTCCTTTACCCAAGAAGGTGCAACCCAAAAACAAAACTCCACTACCCCACAGTAAGTTAGTCAAACCAACCACACACCCTCCTACCCATCCATCTACTATACCCATACCTAAGAAAATGTGATTGACACACAAAACCATGCCAGCACCTAAACCCATAGCTCAACCCCCTCCTCTTCTAAATATTGTTCCTCAACAATCACCTAAACCTACACCCAAACCCACGTTCACTTCCCATTGTGATCCACTAGTAGGGTCTTATGCCAAAATTTTAACCAGCCTCCTTGAGACCGTTGTCATCACATTACCACCACTCAGACCTTATGACCCCATCAAACCTAAGCCAAAATGGTTTGATGATACTAAAATGTGCATACCATCGTGTGCCAAGACACGATGTGGAGAACTGCAAGGCCTTGAAAACCGTCCTTATCCAATTGTGTCCACCAGAAACCAACTTTGATGACGATGACCTTCTTGATGAGGATCCTTCTTCAGTGACAACAATACCCACACTACCCACTCAACAACCACAACCTCCACCTTCACCTCTTCTAGAGCCACCCCCAAGATTTAAAATTAACATGGTTTACATCAGAGAACTTGCCATGCTACCACCCAAATTTTGCTGCGCCTAACTTACCTCACAAGGTTTTTCTCCTCCGGTAGGTTTTTTCCGTCATGTCGTTATACCACTCACCCTACACCTTCTCCATTTTCCAACTCCCCTCAGATCAAGATGATACATGTCACTACACGTGCTCAAAAGGATAAAAAAGAAGAAAAGGTAACTGACCAACCAACCAATCCTATACCCAACATACCATCTGCACCCATACCTAAAATAACTATCTGTGGCCCCATGTGCCCCATTTCTAATGGCGTCACACATCACACCATGCTCAAACAATTACACCAGTCACCCCTCAAAATTTCCTTATATGACCTCATCCAAACCTCAGAATCCCATCGTCAAGCTCTCATGGAGGTTCTTCAATCAATTGAGGTTTAACCTAATGACCCTACACCTGTAGCCTCCATTATCACACCCCATCATGTAGCCTCTCTCACTAAATTACGACCTTAATCTTCACCCCACCTTGTTCACCAAGTGGCCTCCCTTAGCTTCTTAGAGGAAGAGATTGTGCCACACCAAAATGATGACCCGGACCCAGCCCATTTCATCTCTGTCCACATTGATGACATACAGGTACACCATGTGATGATTGATTGGGGCACTATCATTAACATCATTTCATCCCATGCATTCACTCAAATGTGCATACCTAGTAATTTCATACATAAACACCCAGTCATGTTGCATTCATTCAATGATGCTATCACCTCTACACTAGGCACCATCATCCTCCACATTCGTGTGGGCCCCCGCACTGTTCTTGATTTGTTTTACATTTTAGAGGGGGAATTCCAATATAACCTGTTGCTTGGTAGACCTTGGATCTGTGTCATGGGTTGTGTTCCTTCCAATTTACATCGTTGTGTAAAGTTTGAACATGAAGGACACACCTATACCATTCCAGCTGACCCATCACCTTTTAAAACATGTAACATGGTTTACCAACCCAATGATGTGCTCATACCTATCAAGCCGTCTACCTCCATGACCACAACCACTTCACCTACACCTCCACCTACTAGTACAGATGTTGCTTCTACTGCACATACCTCCTCCATTCCTACCACTGCCATAACCTCCATGGCTGACCCGTCAGCTTCCCAATCCATTAACTCCACCTCTACATTGATCTCCAACACATTATCCATACTAGCTACCTACATACCAACCACTGAT
Source organism: Taxus chinensis (assembly GCA_019776745.2). Taxonomy (NCBI): domain Eukaryota; kingdom Viridiplantae; phylum Streptophyta; class Pinopsida; order Cupressales; family Taxaceae; genus Taxus; species Taxus chinensis. Next base: position 379,274,533 of record CM034151.1, read on the forward strand.
CCCTTGGAACATGTTTTTCAACCCCTCACTTTGGGGGAGTACCACCTATATATTGTCAACACATTCCTTACTCCACATGAGTATGGACGTATTCACCAACACCCTCATTACAATCACTGCATATGAGAACACCTCTTTTGTGGTCCTCCTCATCTTAGTACTAGTCTCACCTATGGGGTACTTGATACTTCCAATTACAAAACTGAACCACCATCATAAACCCGCCCATTTTCCACTGACTTCCAATCACTTACCAATCACCATTTCACCCACAACTTCCTGCACCGTTGTGTGTGGAAGGGTTTTGGTTTTGGATTTTACGAGCAAGGCTGCCATACCATTATTCCATGTACCAATTGTAAACATAATGAACGTAGTGGGTATTAGCTTCCCCAAACCACCTACCAAATAGGCCCGCATTGAACTCATTAAGGACACTAGCCCTTCTCCACCTTCTTCACCCACTCCACCTTCATCACCACCTTCACCAATGGAGTCGATGGATCCTGAATCTATCCCTCCTAACTTTTTTTTTCATAAACACCATTTTCTTGGGGCCTCTGACTTATCAACGCAAGGGTGAGGCCCCTTCCACTCTTCCCTTCCTATATCCTAAGATGATCGATGATGACACACCTTCAATCAACGTCGTTCAATGTTAGGATGATGAATCCATACTCACCTACCTTGGTGTAAAAGACTCATATATTCATCAGTCATTACCCTATGAGATGTAAACCATGTTGAATGAATCAACTATCGAGGTCAAAATTCATACTCAGGATGACCCACACATCCTAAAGATTAGACAATCTTTAGATGTTACTGAACAGGAAGCCATCACTTCTTTTCTCAGAGATCATAACCATGCTTTCAATTGGTCTTACGCAAACATGCCTGGTATTGACCCCACCATAGTGGTCCATAATATCGTAACCATTCCCGATGCCAAACCCATCAAACAAAAGCTAAGGAAAATGCACCCTTGTATTGCTCTTCTTGTTAACGAAGAACTTCAGCACCCTCTTTCTGTTTCCTTTATATTACCCATTGATTATCCTCATTGGATTTCTAACATTGTATCTGTTACTAAAGCAAAAGAGGGACTCCACATTTGTATGGACTTCCATGATCTCAACCTAGCCTTCCTGAAAGATGACTTTCCCTTACCCGATATTGATCAACTGGTTGACCTCACCGGTGGTCATGAGATGATATCACTCATGGATGGCTTCTCAGGTTATAACCAAATTTTTCTTGCCCCAGAAGATCAACACAAGACCTCATTCATCACCCCTTGGGGGGACCTTATGCTATCGAGTCATGCCTTTTGGCCTTAAAAATGTTGGTACCACATATCAACGGGCTATGACTTACATATTCCATGACATCATGCATTACATATTATAAGACTACATGGATGATCTCTTGACTGAATATAAATGTCACTCTGAGCACCTTTCCATCCTCAAAACCATCTTTGACCACCTCATTAAATATTACGTCTGCCTTCAGCCTAAGAAGTGTGTCTTTGCAGTTCTTTTAGGAAAGCTCCTGTGATTTATCATTTCCCTCCGTGGTATAGAAGTTGACCTTGCTAAAGTCAAGGCCATTCTCTAAATTCCTCCACCTAATATTTGACAAATCCGTAGCCTGCAAGGTAAATTGTAGTCCATTCGTTGTTTCATTTCACAATTATCTGGTTGGTGTCAACCACTTCATCATTTGCTCAAGAAGGATGTCTCCTTTAAATGGGATGATGACTGTCACAAATCTTTTGAGGCCTTAAAACAATACCTTCTCTAACCACCCATACTCATCCCACCTACATACGATCAATATTTTTACCTATATATATCTTCTACTGATCATTCCTTGGGAGCCATGCTCGATCATCGCGATGAACAACACAAGGAGCAGGTGGTTTATTACATAATCCATACTCTTTTAGACTATGAAACCCGATACAACCATCCTAAAAAACTTTTCTTAGCCTTAGTTTTTGTTGCCACCAAAATCCGCCATTACCTATTCAACCACAAAACCTATGTTGTGACCAACATTGACCCCTTACACTTCATGTACGCCAAACCTTATCAAAATCAGAGTGCCGCACGATGGCTTATGCTTTTAGCTGATCTTGACCTTGAATTCATTCATCAAAATTCAATCAAGGGCCAAGCTATCACTGACCAATTGGATGACGCACCTATTTTTGGGGATCAACCTTCTAATTTTGACTTTCCAGATGAGTCAATTGCTACTCTTTCCCTGGATGAACCCCCTTACCAAATGACACTCTTCTTTGATGGTTCCAAGTGTCAACGTGGGGGCGGGGCTGGTATTATCCTCATTCCTCTTGATGGAGAACCCATGCCTTTGTCTTTCAAACTAGATTTTGAATGTACCAACAATATTACTGAATACGAAGCACTCGTACTAGGTCTCGAAGCCACTTATTCCCTAGATGCTAAATCAATCAACATCTTTGGTGATTCTCAATTGGTCATAAACCAAGTCAATGGTATGTACCAATGTCATAATAAGATAATTCAAAAGTATAAACATCATGTAGACATACTTTTGACCACCTTTGATCATTACACTCTTCAAACCATCCCACATTCCACCAAAAAACTTACAGATACCATGGCCTGCTTAGCTTCCCAAATACCCACTTCACCCACCGATTCTAAAATCTTTGTCACCGTACAACGCCTCCATTCACCTTCTTATTTACCTCACGATGTTTACTCTATCGGAACCAATACCCCTAACTTGAGTGACCTTTGGTATAAATAATACTCCGACTACCTTTCTTTCTCCATCTTACCTCCTGATCTCACCCATAACGGACAATGTGCCCCTTAAAAAGGTCTCTTAATATGTCATCCTGGGATGAATCCTCTATAAGCGCGGATTTGATGGTATTCTCTTACAATGCCTCAAAAGTTCTGAAATTCCTTATACCATTAAGGAGGTTCATGATGACATATGTGGAGGTCACTTTAGTTGCCTTGTTGTTGCTAAGCATATTCTTTTCCTAGGCTATTACTGGTTGACCCTTAACCATGATTGTTGCGACTATGTCAAATTTTGTGTAAAATGCCAACAACATTCCAACCTTCATCATACACCCAATCATTCCTTATAGGTCATTCATGACCTTTGGCCCTTCTCTCAATGGGGTTTGGATCTTGTCGAAGAAATCAATCCTCATTCTTCCCAATGCCATCAATGGATCATCACTGCTACCGAATACTACACAAAATGTATAGAAGCCATCCCACTCATTTCCATGAAAGCTGAGAAAATATGTGAGTTCATTAACCACCACATCATTTGTCGCTTTAGTGTTCCTCATCACCTCATCACTGACAATGGAAAATAATTCAAAAACAAAACATTGCAAAACAATTATGACACCTTCGGCATTTAACTTAGTTTCTCATCACCGTACTATCCATAAACCAACGGCCAAGCCGAATCCACTAACAAAACCCTCAAAAAAATTCTCATGAATGTGGTTGACAATACCGGGAAGGATTGGCATACGGACATTCCTTTTTCCCTATGGGCATACTGCACTAGTATTTGCACTTCCACTATGGCCACACCCTTTTCTCTAGTCTACGGTATAGAGGTTGTTCTACCTCTCAAAGTCTAGATCCCCTTGTTATCCAAAATTTTACCCCCAAGGTAATTTTGATAACATGCATCAAATTCTTTAGTCCCAAGCAATTATATTGATTCAGGGCGAAAAGTTATGTTTCTAGGGTCCCCTCAGATTTTTTCTAACTCCCCCATCCAAGAAAAAGAGAGCAAGTTCTGAGAAAATGTAAAAAATTGCAAAAACAAGCTCGGGCCAGGAAAAATCATGAAAAATGGCTAAGTCCTAGTCCAGGCGGTCCTTGGGACAGTTGGGACATCTGGGCGCGAACCGGCCGAAAGGCTGTCAGGCGGTCTGCGCAGCATTTGGGACATTTGGGACAACAAAGGGACATGCGGGACGCGGAAATCCGAACTGGCCGAAAAAGTTGAAAAAATTGACTAACTGTTGAACCGAAACAGTCTGGGACATGCGGGACAAAAGTACGCGAACCGGCCGAACCGGGCGTAATGAGTCAAGGCAGCCCGAAATAGTTTGGGACGCGCGGGACAAAAGTATGCGAACCGGCCGAACCGGGCGAATCGGGAAAATTTGTCCCAGACAGTCCGGGACAGTTGGGACGAGAGTACACGAACTGGCTGGTTCAGCTGGAATAGGGAGCTTCAGCACTGGGCCAAATGGGACAAAGGGATGTGCGGGACGCGGATAGCCGAAGGAGCCGAAGGAGAAGAAGAAAAGTCAATGTTTGGTCCGGAAACTTCAAACGGCCATAACTTTTGACTCCGAGCTCTGATTTTTCACAAAATTGGACTTTCTGGAATGAGCACGACGTCCTCTACACCATAAAAACTGGATTTCTTAATTTTAATGAGGGTATATGTATTTAAATAAAAGAAACATATTCGGCTTCAGTCAGTCAATGCTCATTCCCGTCAAATGACAAAAAACGCCTGTCAGACCCAAAATAGCTGCCCGCACTCAGAAGGCCATAACTTTTGCATTTCTCAATGAAATCACACAAAATTGGTACCGTTGGAATTGTGGTTCTAAGCCTAATGCACAGAAATCAAGAAATTATATATTTTATCAGAAATTTATTGAGATTTTTAAGAAAACGTGGCCGGGTTCAGAACAATGTTTTATTTGGTAGCTGGGAGTGCAATTAAGAGGCATGGTCATCATTCTTTCTCTGTTGCAGCACATGGGACAGTATGGGGAGCCTTTTGCAAGTAATATACAATCATTTCACTTAATTTAATGCCTCTTACAGGTGGTTGAAGAACAGATTTTGGGATTTCCATTTTCCCTTCTCTTCTCCTTCTCATTTTTTCTATAAATTGGAGTGTTGGGCTCATTGTAAAAGGGAGAGTTTTTGGGTAGCAAAGCTCTGCCAAAATTGCTTTGTGAAGCCAGTGTGTTGCAAGCCCTTGTAGTGGACTCCTTGCATGGTGATCCAGGCCCTTATCTTGTAATAGATTGAACTGTGCATATCATGAAGCAATAAAATACCAGTTTGTGGATGTATCTTCCCCTGCTGTGTTTTCTTGCATTCTTCTTCCCTTTTGATCTTTCTATAAGAATATTGTGTCTATTTATTATGTTCTTGCAGGGATTCATAATCATTGTGTATGCTTGGAATATTGTTGTGAATGCATTTTGCTAGATTATGGTGAACTGTCATCACCTCTTCTAGTGTGCACTTTCCCTCTGTATTTCACACATTTGGAGACTACTCTCACACCCTCCTTTTCTGGTGTATCACCGCTTTAGTGTAGGCTTTCATTTTATGCATTCTCTCTCCCTGGTCCCTTAGAAATTTAGATTAGAATAGTTAGCTTATCCTGCATTAGAGTAGATTATGGCAGGTAGTTTAGGAGCAAGAACCATCTTTCTCTGGAGGTCTATCTCAAGTAGCAAGTCCCACAACTTGGAGATAGTACCCATGTTATCCAATCACACCGTGAGTTCAAGTATACGCACTTGTATATGCAATAGGGGTGCTGTGATTCGGTGATAACACCCCTCACTCTGCATTTCTCTCCATGACACTCTCACTGATGATGACTTTCATCAGGACCGCTTAGCACAGCTAGAGTTAGTAGACGAACGTCGTCTTAATGCTCTAGATCACCTTTGAGTTTACCAACAACATATCAAACATGCCTATGACAAATGTGTTCATAAATGAACCTTCCAAGTTGGTGACCTTGTCCTGAAATAATATCAACACGTAACCAAAGTAGAAAAAATTAAACGGGGAAATTTTCTCCTAATTGGCTTGGACCATACATCATGACTCATACCTATGGATCAGGTGCTTATCATTTATCTTCTCTCGATGGTAAAACTGAGCCTGAGCCCCTAAACGTATTGCATCTTTAACCATTCTATTGTTGACTCGTTGTCCTATCTCACTCTTTGTCTCTCTCCAGGCTCGTCCCTTGAGTGCTACCCACTCCATACACCTCCTTAATGATTAAACTAGAATCATGTGAGTACCTGTCTCTTGTTATCTTCCTTGAATATGTGTACCACAGTGTTGCACATAGCATGATTCTCATGGATAATTTTTGTCTACCTTTAGATGAGATCCCATGGTCATTTCACCTTGCCTTTTGAACAAGAGTCTTATCCTCCACCTTGGTCTTGTCAATGACTTTAAATACCTCACATGGGACCAAAATCCTTGAGTCAAAATTCTCATAAAAAGATGACTCCCTCAAAAGGACATCTTTCTCTCGATAAATTGCTGCTATAAATATATTGCTCCCTCAAAGGAAAGATATGTGAAGATCTAAAAAAAATTAAAAATTAAAATAAAAAAATGAGAGCAACCAAAGCTTCCCACATCGTTCAGCTTCACGAAGACCTCAAGGAGTTCCATATTATTTATCTCATATAGACTTCCTGCATCTATCAATCTATAAAAAAAAAAAAAATTTAGTCATGGACTTGCCCGTTGTGACCTAGGACCTCTTTCTCGAAGGGCCTGCTACCTCATACACTATAAAAATTAACTACCTTTCACCCTTCTTACCATTCCCACTCCTCATTTCCTCATTGCCTCAAGGGACATCTTAGAATTTAGACATTTGGTGATCATGTGACTAATTTTCATCGCAAAACATTTCAATCATGTAATGTCTTTAGGGTCTTATGTTCATCACCTCCTCCAAGGTATGATCTACTCGGTATGATCCTACCCAATCAGGTGGCTTTATTTCCCCCTCTTATCTTTTAACCATCTTTGTTTACATTTTTATTACCTTATACAGGACTTGGTCCTCAACTCTTACCTTTGGGGTAATCCTCCTCTTTCGCCATAATCACTTTCACCTACATCATTTTACCTACAATCTACCCACACCTATTAAACCTAAACCCACAACATGCCCAAAAACCTACCATCTCATTTCCATATTCTTCCCTAGCTCATGGGAGAACTACATCGACTTGAGGTCCCTTTTTGCTGGGACTATGTAGGCAGCACTCCGAGGGCATGAGGCCCTTGGAGGTTAGCTCGACCATTCTCTACCCTAAAAAATTCATCAACCATGCCTAACTCACCATTTACATCACATTTCACTTAGTTCCCCTTTTATATACAAAATTGAAAATTAAGCCACATACATAACAATTTGCTACATATTTTATACATTTATTACGTCTAACAATTCTCTATCATCAGTATGCATGGATTCTACCACATCTCACATATGACCCATAGTATCATTCATATACAAAAAATAATGAATCACAACTTCACCTACTTTCAATATATCCATGCCTAATCAACCTGACTCAACCATGCCTAACCAACCTAACTCAATCCATGCATATAAGCTGACTCAACCATGCCTAACCAAACCTGACTCAACCATGCCTAATCATCCTAACTCAACCATGCCTAACAAAAATAACTCGATCCATGTCTATAACCTGACTCGATCCATCCCTAAACCGACCTAACTCCATCATGCCTAACTCACCTAATTTCCATCCACATCAAAGTAACAAATCCATAGCTCATCTAACACAAGCCATAAACCAATATCTCATAAAAACATCAACAAATCACAAAATACCATTTATCTCATCATATAAATCAATCAATATGTATCTCAATATACATGCCCATCTCATCATGTCCATCATCTCAAAAATGTCGGCACGCAGGCCGATATATAATACAAAATGTCATCAGCACGCAGACCGGTCTCATATATACAAAAAAGAATGAATCAATACAAAATCTCTTCGGCACGTAGGCCGGTATATGCTCAAAATATACAAATCACTCGTACATCCTCACTATCTTCAGCATGCAGCCCAACATATATATCAAAAAATAACTAATATACACCAAAAATCAGGTGATCGCATATCAGGCATCTTGCCAGATGTCTTCCATCTCTGTGTCACCTGTACCCTCGGCCTCCTATGTCCCTGCTGGCACCTCACCCAGTGCTGGTTGCCATGCACTGGTGGCCTCTCCCTAATCAGACCTTAGATCTCGTTGACCTCTTATGCTCTCCACACTATGAGTGCGGGATCTCATCCTCTCATCAGATGCCTGTTATGCCGTGTACTCGGCATAGGAGATTAAATCTATCCCAGCCGCCATAAGATGGTTCTGATATTATCTCGACTCACCTAGGGCATCTCGTAACCTGGATATAGGCATGGTCTGTGGTGGTCCCATAGGTCTCGACCCATGTACCTACCCTACAGTAACTTACCCTACATCTGCCTGTGAACTGAGACCTACTCCTGGTGCTTGTGGTGGTGCCCCTACCCCTATGCATGTATCTGGTCCTGTAAGGCCCCAATTTGTGTCTGGGATGTGGCCAACTGGCCATGTAAATCTACCATCTGAGCCTGTAAGGCTGCCACCTGGCCATCCCCCTCCTCTCCATCTCCATCTCCTCCACCAGCCATCTGGGCCTGCAAACTGGCCACCTGTACGCGTAGCTCTGATACCTCTACCTCTAGACCCCTCCAGCCTTGTGTCTGTAGTATACCCAACTCGGTAATCAACATAGCTAACTACCCTTGTAGGGTGTCTCTCTACACTGTAATGGTAGCTAGGTATGGCTGCCCCGGTCTGGGTGGTATGAATCATAACTAAGCCAGTCCACCACTTCCTATACCTATTCTATACATCTGGTGTCATTTATCTATCTATCCATTGGCTACTCCATCTCCCATGTTGGCATTGTAGGCTATGGTAGAGGTAAGGGCCTCTCCACGTCATCTCTCTGTTACTGTGGGAAGGGTGGAGGAATGTTTTGTAAGAGCCCAAACTGCTGTCAGACTTTGTCTACTGGGATTATCTCATCCTCCTAGGCACGACAACCATGTATCTACCTCTTTAGCTGGAGCTCACCTAGCTCCTCATGCATATGACTATATGAGGGGAATCCCACATATGGCCTCAAGATAATGTCCACTATGGACAACCCCTCCAATAATTGTCGATAATGGGCCACATCATGTGTCGGCCTATCAAATCTCTACTCTCCTATCACCAGCACCCATCTCATGTATCCCACCCGCATAAATATAGGTGGGAATGCATCTTCTCAAGGTATCCCTATAGGTCACATGCACACTATGTGCTCGTATGCCCAGCAGTGTAGTATAAATGTACAACACAGGCTAAACCTACACAACCACCCATATGCCCACAACTCTTTGTATAGTTGCACCAAGAATGTTGGTGTCCGAATAAAGCATGTCTCATGAACCATCATATTTTGGAGTAACCCTCATCAGTGATCGGGGAAAGCGTCTACCCTCTACATCTAGTAGTGCATATTAACATACTGCCTCTATCAATATAACCACTAGCAGCGTCTCATTCTAGACGGGCTAAGTACATCTCTCCATAGCTCAAACTAGTGCACTATGGAATCTCAGATCAGCCACCCCCTCACCAAAAACTATCCCAATTAACTCCTCCGAGGCCTTAGAGGAGATAGAATACACCTGGGCACCCAATATGGGTAGCCAAAAAATCTAGAACACGTCCTCCAGGGTGATAGTCATCTCACTTATCAGAAGGTGGAACGTGTTGGTTGCGGGATCCCACCTATCGATGAGCACGACCATCAAGTTGGGCTGCCGAAACGACATGTCGATAGTGACATGAATCCCACTCAAGACCACTACGTCCACATGCTGCAACTCCAAAGGGGGTCGCTATGTCAACACAATGTCACCAGTAGAGGCGGAACCTTGTCCCGCATATGTAACTACACTATCCCCTACCTCTAATCTAAACACAACATTAATCCACAATTACCATGACCATATTTACAAATTATCATTACCCTCCACCCTATTTTCACTCTACCCATCTCAACTACCTATCCCACATCACTTTTGGACCCTTGTGCCTCAAATCCCGACCGGTGGCAGTTCATCCTAACCGACTCCGGTCACCCTTAAACCGGAAATCGGTCACCTATTTGGTGACCGATACTGGTTCACCTTTACCGACCATGGTTACCAAATAACTGGCATTATTCACCTGTTTGGTGACTGATACCAATTCTACCCAACCAACGCTAGCCAAACTTGACCGACACCGGTCATTGTTGCGGAAAATCCCGTGACTTCCTAAAACCCCCATTTTCTAAAAATCACTCCCCTTCCCCTTTTACCCCACCTACAATGACCTAAACTACCCCTGGACCTCTACCCACCCCACCTATACCATTTACTACCCTTCCCTTCCCTCTTTTTTCCTGTTATTCCCCTCATACCCAAATTTTATTTTTACCCACCCACAAACAATAAAAACCCACAAAAACCTAAAATAAAAATTATCCAACCCTCTAATCTATGTAATTAACAATGTAGATTTGGGTTCTTACCTCATCGTGCGATGCCACCATCTCAGTGACACATTTGGCCGTTGTGTCAATGGCCCGCCAGATCCCTCTCCGGCCTCTTGCCATCACCGAATAGCTACTCGTAACCTCCAACCAATCAAATCTCTCACCCTGATCCCGTGGACCCGCTGCTCACCAACCCAACCCTCGTCCAATCACACTACCAGCTCACTGTCCCATTTCCTCCAGAGACCTTTTCTCTCTTTTCTCTCTTTTTTGTCATTTTCTCACTTTGTAAATAACAAATGAATAATAAACAACACAGATTTTTTGTCTTTTATAAACAACCCGACCTAACCGACATCGGTTACCCTTGACTGACATCGGTCACATGCCCTACCTCACCATCGTCAGTTTTCCTATACCGACATCAGATTATCCATGACTACCATCGGTCAACCTCTCACTTGCACATTTCCCTCAATTTTTTCTCTTTTACCCCACCCTTTACCTTGATCCTTTACCCCACCCTTCACCCTAATCCTTTCCCCACTCATCACCTTGATCCTTTACCCAACCCATTTCCCTTACCTTTTCATGACCTCATCATTTACTACCTCCCTTTTTCCTCCTTTGGGGGGCTCATTATTTTACCCCTACCTTGGCCTTACTCGTGCCATGACCTATATATTTGGACCTAGACCATCACTAGTGACCTTTGACCTCATGTGTTTGCTATACCTTGCGGCACTATTACCTGTGTTGATTGACCTAATGACCTTACCTAGCCTATTGTTGTGACCGTTTATCCTGACCCTACCTTTGGTGTACTGGAACATACCTAAATGTTCCTGCACCTAACCTATGTTTTGTTTCCTGACCATATCCTATACCTTGGATACCGGATGCACTTCCACCTTGTTTGGATAAACCAATTGACCTTAGATGATGTAGAGTTTGCCTGCTCTTCAACCCGGTAGCATGTTGTAGTTTATTCGTGTGCATGCATTTGATTATTGCTACCTTTGACCTAGACCCATTACCTAGATTTCCCACATAGACCTTTAACCCTTTCTCCCCTGTGCCCACCTGCCTCTTCCTCACATTTACCTTTTATCAAACCACTCACTGATTCTCCCTTCTGCCTCATCAGTTCCTAGTTTGAGGGGGATCACCTTCACCCACACATGGGGCAACCACATCTTATTTTTGTTAGCGTCGCTTACCAATACAAGCTATGCAACAAAAAGGGGAAAAATGTAGACACTAAAATTAGGTCACACTCCCCTTTGGTCCCTCAACGAATAAACACCCTTCATCACATTCACCTAGCCATGACCCCCTTCACCCCACTAATATTAATTTAATTAATTTAATTTAATTAATTAATTATCCTCACTATATCTATTATTTAAATATCTTATTTTAAATAATATCCACACATACAGTTCACTTAGACACCTCACCAAGCCAACTCACCCTAAGACTTATTCTTAGTAAGTTTCCATAACTAACTAAGACTTACCCAAACCCTAAAAATCAATGCCTACATTCCCTCTAACCACATTCTTGCATGATCACAAGAAGCTCCCAGTCTAATCCATGGGTTAATGACATGAGATCCAAGGAAATCAAGAGGATCTCCCTAGTTTAGTAAACCTAGGAAATCCCACCTTGACCGACTCCGGTTACCCCTAATTGTCGCCGATTAAGTCGGAACTACCATTGGTTACCCTTTTAACTCCAAAACAACCTGATTCTCAAGGTTGGATGTTGGAAGTTGGAAGTTGGAAGTCAAAAAAAAAAAGGTTGGTGAGCATTATCACATCTTAGAGAGATAACACATCTTCAGAGAGTGAATTCCAGTGAGACCATGCATGCAAGGAAGGAGATCAAACATCTTTTCCTGCACAGCCATCCCAGCCAAGATCTGATCTAACCAAGCAAAGAGGAATGTACATGTAGTCCATGCAGAAGATTTCCTTCAGTTGGTGATCACTTGCAACCTTCAAACCTCTCATCAGCACCTCCATCCCTCACTCACAGGCATTCAAGACCGGAATCCAAGTAAGTATAACGTCATACTTCTCTGGTTTATTTCATTTCATCATTATTTTATCATCTATTTCTTACCTAGCCACCTATTGACCTTCTTAAAAGCTTCCAAATCCATATTCCCATTAAAAACCTTGCCAAAGTCTACCCCAGTCACCTAATACCTCATCCTGACCAACCAAAGTCCTTTGTGCAATCACAAAGGAGACTTAAAGCTTGTTCTGTGACATTTCTAGATTTCACAGTAACCGGCACCGGTCACACTTAACCGTCATTGTTTACTCGTGACCGACATCGGTCTCTATATTTTCCCATATAGTCCAGAACAGAGACCTACCCACCTAATTTCATTCCACCCTCATCCTTATGTGATCTACCTGAGACCTCTGTCAACCTGTAGAGATCCAGAACCAATCATTTGATCTTTGGATTCTATTCTAGCTTAGCCTGTTAGATTAGATCTATTTCTTATTGTGTTTTAAGTGAGATACCTAAATCATTTCAAATTACAATAGGATTTACTTTGTTTACAACATTAAATTGTTTAAAACAGTGGACTGACAACCATCTAGGAAGTATCACACTTCGTAGATCTAGCATACGCTAGGCAGTTCACTGCCCATATTGTTTAATTCCTTCTGGTGGTCTTGCTTTGCATTACAGGTAGTTCCTCCTAGCCAAAAGGAAGATCTCATGATCAACTGTGGATTCAGAAGTCATATGCATTGCAACAACCCATCAACCAAAATTTGAACAGGTATTCCTCCTATGCCTATTACCCTATCTGTTTCATCAACACTTCAAAGAAACGATCTAAGAATCAGGTGAACCAGCCATATTAGGTGTTTTGGCAGAACATGTGAAAAGCATGACCCGAATGTGCATGTGAAGTGGATAAGGTGCCAACCTAGTGACAGGGTGGCCTAGGAAGGAGCATGCTTGTGGTAGAAGCTTCTAGAAGCTCATCATGGTAAAAAGTGGAAAGCTCAGGCCTGGAGGAGCATGCTCACATGAAGGACCACATTTAGACACTTGGCATCAAATCTGAGGCCGCTGGAGGATGAGTTGGTAGTCTAGAAATCCTATATACACAAGCACCTGTAGAAAGAAGTGGATAGATAGATAGAGAGGGCAGAGCTCTACAAAAATACTGCAAGAACTTTGTTAGTTTGGGTAATTGTGTTTAGGGAAGGATGTATTAAGGGTATGGATTATAAATTTATTTTGAGAGCCTAGTCATATGAGTCTAGATATAATGCATGACTGCGGTTTGATTCTTTGTAACATTTTGTAATGGCTCCATAAATGTAATGAGGTTACTAGCTTACAATGAATATGAACATTGATGATTCTAATGCATACATTTTTCTCATAGTTCTTTCTCATTTATGTTTATTCTTAAGTATGGATGCTTGTGTAACTTCTTTCTATTTTGGTATAAGTTATTCAATCTGTTAAGAATTTTCTATCTAGAATGACTACAAGGACCTAGAAGCCATCCTGAGCTCTATGGTGCTTATATGGTTTACTTCCTTCAAATTCTCTTAAACTTGGATCATAGATGATGATTCCCACTAAACTCACATAAAAGAGAAACTTGGCACCCGCGCGTGCCTCAGGTGAGCACCCAGCACCCATTGGGTAATAGGCTGATGCTCATGGGGTTCCTTTTTTTTGTGATAAGGGTAAAAATGACTACATATTAGTTCCATTTCCGGGACCTCTTTTAAAAGTTGTAGTGGGAAATGGCATACATCATGATCTGGCTAATGGGTAATGACAAAATGTTTAACTCTGGAAAGTGTTGAAACATGGTTCAAGAGCACGGAGGATGAATTTTCTCAAAGATTCAACACTAGACCTAAGTTTGATGCACGTAGATGGGTAGAAGAGAACCTCTACCATGATTTATATGAAATATTTTTCTGTTGTTTCCCAGTAGGACTTTATGAATGGCTCTTAGCATATGTGTCTAGATCAAGAGGGTATTCTAGATCATGCGCATGGACCCAAGAAGATTACCAGAGGCTGTAGGATGTAGATTTGACGTGGAATCATGCTGTGGATCATTGGTGGGAAGGTGTGTTGGCTAGCTACACTCTAGAGTATGCTATTTCCACATATTCTTGCCTAGAAGTTGCTAAGTTTGAATTTCTGTGGGATCCCAGAGGATCATTTCTACATGTTATCCCTCTGGTAATGAAGATCTTGGTTCTTACTTTGGGTTTAGATTCAATTCCAATGGCCAGCTAAACCATTCTGAGCACTGGGTAAGGGAGCTAGGGTGGAGGAAGATGGCAAATATTACGACAGAGAAGGAAAGAGAGGAGAGATGGCTCAAGTATAGTGAAGCGCATGAAAGGGATATTACTAGATGACATGAGGCTGCAAGTGTGATGGATCTATGAAGGCAGGCGTTGTAGAACAAAGTTAAGGTTCACGCGGAGGACATGGAACCTGAGTAGTCTATGCTACCCCATCTTGGCAAGCACATAAGAGAGACCCCTTCAACTTCTAATGAGAGTTCATCACATAGAGAAAGAAGAGTCATTAGCACATACCTGAACCCACTCAATGACCAGGCCCTGGCGCTTGGTTTTTCAGAGTAAGGAAGGAGTATCATTGACCCAGTTAGAACCAGTGAAAGTGACAGATCTATACCTAGGAGGTATAATTTTTTAGCTCCCACCTCTATGACTACACATATCCCAGTATTTAGAGGAGTATTTGGACAAGGAGAAAGTATACAATCCTTTGGTCTCATGTCTGAAAGTGGTGTAGGGTACAATAGTGGTAGTAGGGCATTATCACAGACTGTCGGTGCACAGTTAAGTGGAACCTTGGGGGAAATTGGCACAACTACTACAGGACCTGGTGTTTCTGATGGGTCAAGAGGGACAAGACCTAGTGGACCTAGTGGTTCTGGTGGATTTGGTGGCTTAGGAGGCATAGGACCTGGTATATCCAGCGGTGGAGGGAATACCGATGGAAACCAAGGCTCTAGCTCAAGAGGAAAAGGGCCCCAACCACCCCCTCAGGTATTCTTTGAGATGTCATTACACTTACTAGATTACAGAGGTATTGAGGATGCTACAGAGCATGTTAACAAGTGTGAGCTGCTATGATGCACAAAGGGGATCACAACCTCATACCAGAAGGCTAGTCAATTTATAACAATGTTACAGGGGCACACACATAGCTGTTATAGGAAATATGACCCTCATCAAATGGTGGTGGATTATACTACTTTAAAGAACACTTTCTTGGTAGAATTCCACATCCCTGAGTTTGAATAGAAGAGCATCAGTGCCCTAAAGGAGATTCAAAAGGGAATGATAGAGAGTGTGTGGGAGTATGATGCACACTTTAAAACTCTCTTATCTAAGTTATCTTATGATATTCACCCTTCACATCATGCTTAGTGGTTTTTTGGAGGATTGATCACTCCTTTTAGAAGGGCCTTATCTCATAAAACTTTCATAGACCCGTGTAAGGTATTGGAAGCTAATCTACATGCCGAGGCTGTTGGTAGTGTTGATACTAGAGTTAGCCCGTTCCTGGAGGCTCAAATTGCTTCTATGGCTAAGCATCTGAAGAAATTATCTGTAAACTCAACCCATGAGACTCGCAGTGGTTTATGGTGCACGAATTGTGAAGTAGAGGGGCATGTCAAGGGTAGTTATCCCTGAAAGGTAGTACGCGCTGTGACAGTAGATTGTGAAATTTTATCATGGGGACCATGATGCAAGTAGGTGCCCCTTGTTACAACGTGCAATCTAGAAGCATGTATCCTGCTACTATAAGATTTATACCTCTACAACCCATGATACCAAGGACTGTAGGCTCATTGATTAGATCCATGAGGCCATTGATCATGGGGAGCACCAAACCAACATTGCTAGTAGTTCTAAAGGGGATGATTGCCACTATGAGGAGCACGCAGATGGTGGTACACACGAAAGGGGATTTTGTGGTCATGGTAACCATGGGGAAGGAAGGAGTGAGTTCCCACATGGAACTTGTTTTAATTATGGGTCTACAGAACATTATAAATGAGAGTGCCCAGATCTACTACACTTCTCATGGTGCAGAAAGAAGCACAAGTATGAGGAATGCCCAAAGTTGTTCGAACACATGAATCAGTAGCAAAAAAAAGACAAGGGCACTGCAATGGTAAGCATTAAGAAGATAGATGCACAATGGATGCCATGGGTAACATGTGATGCAGGCTTGAAACCTATTTTAGTAATAACAAGAGTAGAGGTCGCGCACGCAAAATAAATGCCAAGGCAGAGGACCCTGGTTTCAAGAGAGGAAGTAGTTCAAGGGAAATACCTAGACCCCACGCATCAAAAGGAAGTATATCAGGATACCATGGATGTCATTCAAAGTTTACAAGGATAAATATAGTGTCTAAAGGAGTAGTCCAAGAGGGATGAGCAAATGAGGAAGGTGTGGCATCAGAAGGGATGAAGGCATTATAAAGAAAGAAACTAGCCATATGTACCACACCCTACATGTTAATCAATGGGGACTATACAAGTTAGGGCATGATGAATTTTTGCACAGGTGTGTACTAGAACATGAGTGCCTCGCCATCATAGAGGAAGCACATAGAGGAAGCACGGGTGGACATTATGTAGGTGATGCCACCGCATGTAAAATTTTAATGGCAAGTTTATGGTGGGAAACTCTGTATAAGGATTGTAAAGACTATTGTAAGGCATGTGGCCATTTCCAACACATTGCCAAACTAGGAAGGAGAGATGAAATGCCTTTGCGCCCTATCCCTAACACTGAACCTTTTAAGAAATGGGCAATAGAATTTGTAGGCCCTATTGCACCAGTAGCACGTAGGACTGGATCACGCTATGTAATCACTTGCAAAGACTATTTGACAAGGTGGGTAGAGGTATCCTAAACTAAGGACTACACAACAACCACAATGACAAGATTTTTATGGGAGAACATTATCACAAGGTATGGATGTCCATTAAGTTTAACCAATGATAGGGGTACAAATTTCTTAAATGAGACCATGAGTATCCTATCAGTAGAGTTCATGGTAGCTCATCACAAGACTACCCCTTATCGCCCACAAGAAAATGGAACCGTGGAAGCATTTAACAAAATACTGAGTCATACCTTGACCAAGATTTGTGATGTATGAAGACAAGATTGGGATGACAAGGTATCATCCATATTATGGGCTTATAAGACAACTTATAAAAGGCTAAACAAAGCCACACCATTTAAATTGGTGTTTGGAATGGAAGTTGTTTTTCCGGTTGAACTCATGTTACCTTCTCTATGAATAACACACGTAGGAGGGATAGCTGATGAGCAAGTGCTGGAAGAAAGAATTGATCAACTGATGAAGCTGGATGAAAGATAATCACTCACTAGGTGGAGCCAAACAATAGAAAAAGCAACGCAAAAATCATGGCACGATCGCCACATCAGAAATAAGAAGTTTGAGGTTGGGAAGATGGTCTTGTTGTATGATTATAAGTTTCTGCACCATCCTGGGAAGTTGAAGGTCCATTGGTTAGGTCCCTATAAAATCTCGTACATCCTTGATTCGTGTGTGTGCCAATTACAAGCACTAGATGGAATGAAATCACCTGGACACTTCAATGGGAGTAGGCTAAATCCGTACTATAAATAAGTCTTCTTGGTGTTTGTAAATAAGGTAGTTTTGACAGTTAGTTTAGAATTTCCTTTATGCATTTATTTTCTTGTGTTTCCCTTTTCACGTTGTTGTTTTGTTTTATGCCTTGAATGTCGGTAACCCTTATTACTCTTTGAGGATTTTTGAGTGCGTAGAGGACCACACATCATTTTAGTGTGGGGTGGTGTGATGTGAAGGAAAGCATGAGTAAAGTGCCAAGGAATTTTGTGTTAAAAGTCTTGGTTGAATGGCCCTATTAAAAGAGGTGCATGGAAAGAAAATATGGAAAAGGATGGTTGGTGTCAAGATAAGGCTATGTTCAGATCCCATGTACAAAGGAAGAAAAAGTGCATAAGCAACATGAGGTAGGCCAGAGAAAAAATCAAGATAGAAGAATTGCCTTCGACACTGGTGACGCGCGCGTAAGAGTATCTTGTCTAGATGGATTGGTTACACACCAAAAGGTTGGAAGATTATCCGCGCAGGGTCAGGCGCATGAGTTAAAGTGCTAAAGTCAGACTTTGTTTGAAAAAGCTGCAGTAAATGTGAAAAGTATGGTGGTAGGTGAAGTAGCATTTAATGCTTAAAAAGTAAAAAAATATAAATAGAGGGTCGAGGCATTTCATTATTCACTTTAAGTATAAGGAGAAAGAAGCGTTTTTTTTACATTTTCGCAAACTATGGCTTCCAAAAAAAAAACTGATCCATGTGAAGAAAAATTTGAAGAGATTGAGCATAAGTGACTAGTTTGGATCTGCGAACCAAAAGAAAGGGATTTCACGAGCATAAAAGAGTTGTGAGAAGGTGCCGTCTTGTGAAGGGATTATCCTAGCTAGGGTTTAAAGAACTAGGGCATGGGTTTAAGGAAATTTCTTCATAAATTCTAGATCTAAGGTGGGAAAGAGTGGAAGAACAGAGTTACAAGAAGTGATTAAAGTAAGAAGCAAACCTAGACAATGGCACCCAAGAAACAAGTTAGCACACCCAAGAAGGGCAAGGGAAAGGGCAAACAATAAGAAATTGACACACATACAAATGAAGAGTGGTATGCAGAAATGCAGTACCTAGATGGAGTATTTCTAGGGAAGGAGTGGGAGTCCCATCTAAGAAACATGTTTGTGAATGACTATAATCATCGTACGAGCAAAATCATGAAGGAGATGGAACTGGAGTTAGTATGCCTAACAAATAAAAGGACACTAGAGGGTTTTCCCATTTATAACGATCACATGAAGGTAAAGTTGGAAAAAGTAGGGTTATTGCAACTTTTTGAGTTTCCTTACTTCGGAAAGCCTGAGTGCCTCTATCAATGGCTGATGTCACACGTGCATGAGGACTACTTCCATTTCACGGGGCACAAAATGTGCATTACCCCTCATCTCATCTCACATTTCACATGCCTCAACTATGAAGGAGATGGTTTAGAAGACAACCTAGGTGATAAAAAGGCAATTAAGGAAACTATCGCTGCCTATGCATACAAAAAGGGGTCAAGGTACTATGATATCACAGACATCAAGGACCTAGTAATGAAGATGGCCGCACATTTGGTGACTAAGTTAAATGGTTAGGAGAGATGGACCCAAGTCAATAAGCTGTGGTTACATGTTTGCAAGAAAATCATAAAAGGCACCATATACAACTTGTTTGCATTCATCACAAATGAGATTGTAAGCTACACAAAGGAAGGAGACAGGATCCTATTTGGTAATGTCCTACTGAAAATTATTTTTTCAGAGATTGGAGTACCTGATGCATCAGAAAAATTCGTATGGGAGTATTTGGCTAAGGAACCTTCACTTGTAAAAAGATTTAAAAAATATGCATGTGATTCCATGACAACTATGCATAAGGTGCGCCTAGAGAAATGGTATACGTGCCTAAGGAACGTGTTTGGGGTAGAATGGGGAATTCCCAAAAAAATGATAGCGGCCACTAAAGGAGAAGCTAAATTTGTTGTGTACTAGCATTTCTTCATGGGAAGGTTCAAACTAATGGATGAGACATGGAGCCCATGGTGCAAGCTCCCCTTCACCTTCATAGTTCAATACTTCCAAGCAGGAGTAAATAGGTTTAAAGAGTCCAAGAAACTGAAACTGGACCTTGGTAATTTGGACTGAGAGCACAGGGAAATGCACAAAGGGTTGGTCTACCCCAGTAAGTGCACATACATAGAGAGGTACGTGTCACATGAAGTACAAATGACAAAGCCCATGACCTTTCCCATTGTAGGAGGATCCACAACACGCATGTAACTCTGTACAAGACCCAATTCAGAGAAGGGCACATATCTAGAGAATGAGGTGTCTATGCCTGGGGATCTAATTGATAGGAAAAGACCCATTCTCAAATAGGTGGAAAAGGTGTTAGAGAAGAAAATATCAAGTGCTGTAGAAACACAAGTAATAGGCTCCCCTGGGACAAGCGCTAGGACAAACATGTGTTCACGCAAGAAGAGGCCCTTAGTCAAGGAAAAGACTCCAGAGCTAAAAAATCCATTAGAAAAGGAGTCCTTGGGATAAGAATAAACAAATTCACCTACACCGGGATTCCCAGTTAGGAAGAAGCAAAGGCTAGAGGAGGAGACTGCCAAGGAAGAAACTAGAAGTTTGGATAAGCACTTAGGTGAAGAAGAAGATAGTGAAGAAGATGTTAGTGGGGAAGACGAGCCTAGAAAAGAACAAGGACCAACTATTTTCAACATACATGATTTGGATGAAGAAGGTAGAGAAGAGGAGCAGGGGCTCCTCTTCGTGCGGTGCAAGGATAGCTAGGAAGGGAGAGACACCTAAGACATGAGAAGTGAGGGAGATGGCACGCAGACGTAGAAGGCCCCAAGCCTTATGGTGGAATAGTAAACCAAGGTGCTAGGGAGAGAAGAAACAAAGTCCATCAATACCTTGGAGGAGGAGAAGTTGAAGCGTAGCGGTGATCCAATGTTAAACAAAGAGAAGGAGGAGAGAGGGGAAAAGGACCACGACAACACTGGAGGCTCCATTTTAACTATAAGTATTCCTAAGGGAATGCACATGGGAGGAAGGCGCGTAGGGGAGGAGAGGCCATGTATGGGTTATATTAATGACCCCAACAAAGTGTTTTATGTGTGGTTCCAAAGCACGATTCCAGTAGAAGAGCTTATGGTAATGTCATCTTTTGACAAGGAGGCTGCATACCCATAGATGAGGAAGATGCTCTCATGGGAAATTGAGTCCCATCTTGATGATCTTGAATTTGAGGTAAGAAATGGGGAAATAATAACATTGCTAGGGCCAACAAAAGAGAATCTAGTGGTGAACTCTCAGCAGATCTCAGATGAACATCTGCGAAATGAGTTGAACAAGGTCTCCATTGAAATCAAGGCTAGAATCTATGGGCAGAATGATATAATCAAAGATCTGGAGGAGGATCTAAAGAAGAAAGAGGAAGAACTAGCTATAAGGGCTAAGGAGCTTAGTCAAGAGAAACTAATCAACACCCAGTTACAACATGAGTTAAGAGATGAGAAGGCTAAGGTGTGCACGGTGTACAAAAAGGTGGTGGCTATTAATAATGCTATAATATTGAAGCATATGGACCTAGCACCTCCTGTGTAGAAGTATGGATCGGCCTTAGGATGCTTAGAGGATTTAACAAGGGTCCTCACCATGGAGAGGCAGCCATTAGCCTTGGAATCCATAGAAGAAGTGGCCACGTGCTTAGAGAAAGAAGATAGATTGAAGGTCATGGCATTCGTAGTAGAGTACAACAAGGTTCTTGCTACTATAAAAGTTACTTCCCAGGTTGTTAATGCCACACATAACAATTGCGCGGACATAGACAAGGTGGCAGGCATCTTGGTTGCCACTCATGAGACAAAACTCAAGGAGTTCCAGGAAAAGAATAAAGGAAATAGGGCAGAAAGGGACAAAATCCTTGCTGAGGTCGAAAGAAAATATGAAGCCATTGAAGCCTTATGGGGTTCAATTAAAAACTGGTTGAAGGAACTGTGCCCAAGGATTACATGAAGAATGGATGTGTTAGATGATGTAGGCAAAAAATTAGAGAAAATTTATAACACCATAAACAAACAAGGAAATGGGCTAATATTTGTGGAGGTGAGCACCCTGGTCAGCGATCTTTGTCAGAGAGAGTGGAACGAAGTCAATGCTTGGAATAAGTTGGAGGTCAACTTGCAAAAGGATATTCCTAGCCTACTGTAATGATTCCATCACTTCCCATTTTTTCTTCTTTCTATATTCTTTCATCCCCTTATTCTTTTCCCACGATGTAAGTCTATTATATTCTTTCTTTTCACTAGAGAGGTGTTCTCGCAAATGGAGAACAGGCGTAGTGTGGGGTAATGTTGGGCCCCTTAAATATTGGCTAAGTAAAAAAGGGCACATAGGCACGCAAGGCTTAGTTGAAGAAAAGTGCACAAGGATAAGGCACGTAGGGCAAGGCTTTAAGGAAACCCATGGTGCATGCGTGGATAGACCCAAGGGTTTGGGACTTAGCCATATTGGGAGTTTTGGAAAAAGACGTGAAAAACATGACCCGGCTGTGCATGCGAAGTGGATAAGGTGCCAACTTGGTGACAGGGTGGCCCAAGAAGGATCATGCATGCGGTAGAAGATTCTAGAAGCTCATCATGGTAAAAGTGGAAAGCTCAGGCCTAAATTTTTCCTGTGTTAAAAGACCCTAATTTTTCCTTGAACAATGAAATCTACATGTTTCCTCCAGGTTGGATATGAGAGCCTCTTGATGAGTTCTATCTTGCCTTGTTGTTCAATTTCACCTGGGGGTTGAAATTGGATAACAATTAGTTATTAAATAATATGAAGAATAAGTCTTTTGAATGGCTAATGAGATGACGACCTTGAAGGAAGAGCTCTTGCTAGCATTAAGAAAATTGAATGCCTATGAGAAGTTTGACAAAATTACTATTACTCTAGATTATATTTTGAGTAGTCAGAAGACTTCATGTGATTGAACATGTCTTAGATTCGTTAGAGGTCCAAAGAAGATATATAAGGGTGTTAATGATAATCCTAGCATCCATAAATATCATAAAGAGATCATAAAGGATGATTTTGATAGCAATATGAGATCTAACCCTGTTAGGAAACCTAATAAAACAAGGTATGAATATTATTTTAATGGTTATTTTTATGTTTGTAAAGAATTTAATAATAGAGCAAGGGAATGTGTAAGAAATGTCTCAAGGAATGAGTATTCAGGGATTATGAAAGTTCTTTCAAAGGTTACTATTATTCATGCAATGAATATGGACATAAAGCTATGAATTGTAGAAGGAAACTCAACTCATATCAATAAAAAGGAAAGAATAATGTTGTGTGATATAAATATCATAATACTATTCATATAATAAGATATTTTCATTATGATTCATATAGATAAATCAAGAATTTTGAAGTACCTTAGCAGGTTAGGAGTGTTCAAGAAAGAAGACAAGACAAGAAGGTGTACACCAAGAAATATGAACTTGTGAATGACCTAAAAGAGGAACCTAGATCACTCAAGACTATATTGAAATTAGAACATGTGGATAACATGAATAAAAAGTTAAGAAGTTAGATCCAACTAAGAAGGATGACAAAAAGTTAATCAAACCTAGTCTTGATTAGACATCAAGAAAAGATGGATTGTTTTCCATGATTGAGCATGAACTAGAGGTTGAAGTGTTCCAAGAAAGACAGATGTGCTTGAAATATATAGACAGAGGGGGAGAAGGATAAGATGGACACCAATCTTGGAAAGACAATCAATAATTCAAGAAGGATCCTAAATATAGGCAATTGATCTCATGGTTGCAAACTGGATAAGAAAAGGATGGAAATTTGGGAATCTCTTGATATTATGTTGTTATAGATCTCTAATAAGTAGAGGTATATTCATTAGGATTCATGGAGACATTCTTAAAAGAAAAATGAAGATGTTTGGGTCTCATTCTTATGTGAGGTAAGCATAAGTTGTATATGGGTCTTGTTGGCTCGCAATTTTATAGCTCCTTGAGCCTCGTAACACTTGTAAAAGGTAGTAAGGCTTAAGGAGATGTCAGACTATGAGTTTTTTGCCATTTGCATCTAGGAAGATGTCTAAAATCTTCTTTTAGAACCAACCCTTGGGATGGTTGAGAGACACATACAAAGGGGGTGGCATGATCCTGTTGCTTTTGGTCCTACCTAGACTAGGGGGAGAGGACCCATGGGGTAACTTGAATATAGGGAAAATAATTTGTAATTAATTCCTTCCAATGTGGAAAATGGTGGGTCAATCTAAGATAAATATTTCCATGAATGTGACACCCACTCGTAAGAGTTTTCACAAGTATTATATATATTTAGTGCATCAAACAAAAGTTTATAAAGCCAACAAAGTTGGTTTGTTCTTACATCATGTTTTGAGGGGAATCTAGGTATGAAGAAGTGACTTCAATGATGCTTGGAAATAGAAAAACTGGGGTAGTGGATGGAAATTTTTAGAAGTGTGATGGTGTGGGGAAAGGTATAGTAGACTTGATTTTGTAAACTAAAGGGAGTAAATTATGATTGATTTATTGTAACAAAGATGCAAAAACTACCATGAAAACATGCTATCCTCGAAAGTAAATAACATATTATTATGTAGTGATAAATTCCTAAAAATGATTTGCATTCATTAATACTCAACAGATGCAAATATTTTCAACACAATCCTTAGAAAACTTAACACAAAATCTCATGGAAGCGCCCTAGTGAAGTATTTATTTCTCCTATTCTCATACGCCAAAGATACACTCAAAGGATAACAAAAATAATTCAACAAGATGGTTTTAATAAGGATTTTAGAATTACATCAAATATTACAAAGTAAGTGATATCCAAAGAAAATTGATTTAGTAACCAAAATGAAATAACCAAGGATTGATCTAGTGTGTTACATGTAGAAGCAATAAATAAAAAATTGTAGCACAAATTATAACTCGTTAATCAAATTTCAACATATAAGAACCAGAACATAATGCTAGAATCATAAGTAGGCATATGGCATTCAAACTTTCAATTTTTTGATAAGGGGACATGAATTAAATTCCCTCAATGTTTTCTAATGGATGTACATTGCAACCAACTTCACACAAAATCTTGAAAACTGTAAGTTCATATGTATTCCATATAAGAAAATGGAAACATAGTAGAGTTACAATACTTCTCTTTAAACTTTTCAAGTAGAAAACTAACCCCCCTTTGATATGATGACAAACCCTCACATTTATGCAAAGATTTTTTGGATTTAAATATAAATTTCCCCCCAAAATAACAAGAGAATATTATTTTCTTCGCATCAAAGGAGCTTGATCTATCATCAGAGCGGGAATGCATATTGTCTAACTACAAATATTCCCTTTTTAGTTATTAACTTTAGAGTCATTTTTTTCTTTTCTGTTACATGTACAAAGTAGTTAGATTGTAGTCCCAGATGCCTATTTATATTTTTTCACCTTGTCTTAATCACTTATGTCTATTGTCATAATTGTTTTCCTCTTAACATCATTTCTTTATTTGATTTGATTTTTACCTTTTTTTGTAAATTATTCTTTGAGATCATAATGATTATATGAAATCATATGAATTTAATGTCTTCCTCATGCAAGAATTAAAATCAAACCAAAGAAATGTATTTTTACCAAATATCTCCTTTCTTTCCCTTTTCCCAACTCGTGTCTAGCATTCTGAAAAAACCTGCATTTAATCCCATTACGATATCTCACACATACTCACTTGGGATTCATTTTCCTGTAAATTCAAACTCACTTCTTATGAATTTACAATTTTATTGATATAATCATAAGTGGAATTCCCTGTGGAAGAAGTGGTGACATTCCTCTGTTTGAATGATGGAGGATATAAAAATGGAAGGAGAACTGAAATATCTATCTTTAGAGACTTTGCAGTTGATGTTCAATCTCTCAAGCCCAAATGAAGGTTTCATTAAGAAGTTATTTTCAATTGAAGATCATAATTAACTTGTAGGACCATTGAATCACCATGTAATTTGGTTGGGCGTGATGAGGAAACTTTCCAAAGTGACTCCTTTCTTTTCAAATTTCAATTTTTTTTTTTGGTAATTTTTTTCATTCAGAGGATTATGAAGTCCCTTAGAAATTAAGGAAGTTATGGTCCCATTGCAGGCCAATTATCACCACAAAAACCATCCGTATATCTCCTACTTTATTTATTGAAAAAATGCGTATTGTCCTAGAGAAGCCTTTAGTAGAGTCTACTCTTGAAGAAGTTTCTGCCATGCCCTCTTCTCTAATAAATCTTGTTGTACCTTCTCCTCAACTGAATATATGTAAAAGGATCCTAGTTACTCCTGATAATGCATCCAATACTGTTCCTGTAAAACCAACTAGTGTGCCTAAGAAGTATTCATCTTATAAAGTTGGTGTTTGTCGAGGAACAAAGACATATTTGACAGGAGGGATCAACCTCCTTCAATGGGATTCATCTTACAAGAAGAAATTGGAATTAGTTAGGATTTTAGTAGTCCCAAGGGTAGGAATAAAATAAATTATGGAGAAGGGAATATCTCATGATTTAGGAGTGGATGTGTAGTATGTGTTTGGGGAACAAGACCGTAAATAATTTGATTTCAAAAAGAAGAATTTGTTAGCTCGTGTTCCTACTTATAGATAAGAATGTGTAGCCATCACTTGAACATATGTTAATTCACAAAAATTTTGTAATATGTATACAAAATTTTTAATATAAATTCCAAGGGAAGTGGCCCCTATAGAATCCCCACTTTTTATACTTAATATACACATATTTTACAAGTTTCCTATTTTTTTTTTTTTTTTATGTAGATTATACGTCAATTGCTGAATATTTAGTTAATTCACTCATTTTCTCCTTGTATACATAAAATATTTTGAACATTTGAATGAGGAATTCCTCATCTGGTCCAGTATAAAACATGAATACAAGTCCTTTTTCTCTTAGAACTTTGTCAAATCTACTTATTGCACTATTGTTTTTCCTTACCTTCTTTGCTAATTTGGTTATCTTTTCCTCCAGACGAACAAATTTTTGAATGATGTCATAATTGAAATTTGAAGTAGTAGCATTTGGTCCTCCATTAAATTTGAACTTGTTGATGATAATATTTCATTAAATCATCTGAACTCAAATCTCCATATGTCAATTTGTCTTGGATAGATACTATTCCTCTAAGTTTACTATCAATGTCATCGATGCGCTCTATCGTTTCATCTTTCCTGAGAGTGAGCTTTTTGCTACTTTTATTTAGGTTTTTCATTCTTAATTTGATGGACCCCTCATAAGTATGTTGTGCTCCTCTATGTTCAGTGGGGAAATCCCTTCCTCTTCCACTAACTAATCATATAAATGAACTATTACTTCAAGTTTTGGAAGGATTCCATCCCAATAATGAAGTTAATCTTGGCACTTTTCAATATGATATTTTTCTTCACTCAACTGATCATATAATTTCCTGTAGCATTCCACGATGTATTATATGGTCCTATCTCCCTTGTTGGATAAATATTCCTTGAATTTTTCACATCAACTATTTGTTTTTATCTATCAGCAGATGTCAAGGCCTCTGGGGTTATGGTAGAGGAAATTTCCTTCCCTTCAATAGAATGTTGTATCCTTTTTTGCACATAAGTTTATAGGATATCAAATTTCTCTCTTAACTAATTTTTAGTCTCCTTATCCTTGTCAATTTTTTGGATAAGGCCCCTGAGGGCCATTGTAGCTTGTTGTTTTAGAGTATCAGTTGTTGGCCTTCCCAATGGAATATATGTGACTTGGTAATCATTCATTATCACATCATATTTCAGTATGTCTCCATGTGGGGTGGTAAACTCCGATGTCATGTACCCTTGATAATCTACATGGGTTTTGGATAGTACCTTGGACTTTTTGGGGGCTCTTGTGGGTCATAAAAAACATAATATTTTCAATATCAATAGTCTCCTATTAATATACTTCTTTCTCTTTCCTTGGGACGAGTGTTCCCAACCATCCTTTTGTGGGGGAATTTCCCCCTCTTGGTTCATGTGGTGTATGCTATGGTGTTCTTGAGTAGACTACCATTTATTTGTAAGAAGTTTGAGGCACCATTAGAGCTGGTAACTTTATTAGTAGGAGTTTAATTCCCACTACCAAATATTTTGGCTTAATTTGAGAAATACTTGTTCCTTCCTGCTCCGTTTTCTATTTATCAACTTTAGGTTCCTTGGTCACCACTATTGTAGTGGCTGATTTTTTGAATTTATCACTAGCTTGTTCCTTTTCCTTGCCCTTAAATACTTCATGACTTGTAATTTCCTTAGAGACCTCTTACAATGTTTCCTCCAAAGGGTTCACAATAATATTTCCTTTTTTTGGCGTTACTATACCTATGTCTTCCTAAGGCTGTAATTATTTAAAAACAACCATTTCTTTCAATGATTCCCCAATAAATTCTTTCCCAATTGAGAGTTCTCTAATTTTTTGTATTGTAATTTCAATTTGTCTAATTTGAATTTCCATAATTTCATCTTTAATATGTATTTCTTAAGTCTCTAACAATTAGATGTCTAAGGGAGTGACATATTTTTCTTTTAATGTTTTCAATCCTAGTGACAAGTTAGTGAAAATTGGTACATGGGTATCCTCTTCTTAATCTATATATACTATCTCAACTAATGGTTCTACCCCTCCTTGATTTTCAGTTTTGGTAGGAGATTAGTTACCCACTTTTTTTGGATTTGATTTGATTAATTTAGACTCCTTTACTTCCTTTTCATGCTTTTCTGAGGTTTATACTAGCTGACCATCTAGGGTATTTGAAACACGTTCCCATCAAGAGCGAATAAATAAAATGAGTTAGTTGTTCTGCAGGTAGTGATGATATATGGTCCACTCCAAATAACATCAATTTTGGAGTGCCTCCCTAGTTTAGCTCGATCCATGTCCCATTTCAAAATGAGATCCCAAAATTTGAAGGTCTGATCTTGAGGTGTTCTATAGAACCACTATTTGGTTGACGCCTGATGTTGTTCCTTCCTTACCATGGCAGCATTTCTATTTTCTTCTAGATGCACTGATTCCACCATTTGGATTTCCCTTTGATATGCACCTTCAAATTCAAGTGACTGAGCTACCTATAATCAAGGCAACTTAAGTAACAATGAAAATCTTGCTTTCTTACCATACACCAATTTGTAGGGAGAAGTGCCAATTTCTTTCTTTGTTGTTATCATATCCACCCAAAGAACATTTTTTTACCTTTGTATGCCACTATATTTGATTGATGTCCATTGTGCTTTTCATGATTCTGATTAGGTTATTTTTAGTTGACTCTGCCAATCCATTACCTTGGGGGTAATAATTGGAGGAATTCTTAAGATAAATCCTAAGTTGCAAAGCCTGACTAGAAATCTTTGATCCTAAGAAAGCTTTAGCATTATCAGAAATGATCGTTTGAGGAATTCCAAACCTTGTAAGAATTTCTTCAAGAAATTCCAGGATAACTAATTCAACGGATTCCTTCAATGACATGGATTCACTTCACCTGGTGAAATAATATGTGGCTGTGAGGACACATTTTGTGACCAATGCTAGATGGAAGGTTAATCATACCAATGAATTCAAGACCCCATTGTGTAAATGAATGCTATGCTTGGATTAGATGAAGTGGCAGGGCTTCTAATATTTTCTTTCTAGTGAAGAGTGCACATTCTTTGCACTTCCTCACCCACCTATGAGAATCCATGAACAATGTAGGCCAGAAATAACCTCATTTTATAATCTTCATGACTGTAGCTTTAACAGAGAAATGTCTTCCTAAGAAGCCATATAATTCAGTTAGAACCCTGTCACATTGCCCACCTTCAATGCACCTAAGTAACACTCCATCAATATTTCTTTTGAACAATATGCCACCAACAAGTGCATAAGGAATGGATTGTAATATTAAATGTCTTTTCTTTCCTTTATTCAAACCAAGGGGATATGCACAAGCAGACAAAAAATAAGTCATATAAAAAATATAACTACACTCATTAAACACATTTCTTTCACCCTGATGCCACTCTACATCACGTGAAAACTCATCATTTGAAGGAACTTCATTCATGAGGGTGGTCTTTTGAGGTTCTGTAGCATCCAGAGCTAACTACTCACAAAGTGCTCTTGCTCTTACCAACTTTATGGCATTAATGATCACATCATATTACATGATCTTAGTCACCCATCCAACTCATTTATCACTGATATCTACTCCCATAATGAAGTCTCCAATGTTGGAATGTGATACTAAAACCTTTACGTGGCTAGCAACAATCATTATTTTTAATTTCTACAAGGCTCCCATGGTGGAAAAAACATGTTTTTCAATGTGACTATACTTAAACTCATAATTCTTCAGTGTTTGATTGAAAAATGCCACAAGATGCTCCATTATTTATCATTTAGTTGTGTTAAAACCACAGATATACTGGATTCCACCCCATGCACATAAAGAATGAAATATTTGGTGTAATCTGGATTAATCAATGTTGGGGCCGAAGAAATCTCTTGTTTTATATTTTCAAAGTTGTCCTTCCCCTACACGGTCTGTTTTAATGCTTCATCCTTCCTTAACATGAGAGTAATTGGTCTTATCAAAACCGTGAAGTTAGGGATGAAACACCTAAAATATTTTATCTTTCCAAGGAATGACTACAGAGCCTTCTTGTGAGTAGGAAAGGAAAGAGCCGCGATAGCTGCAATTATCTCTGGATCAATGACAATGCCTTATTTTAATACAATATGCCCCAAGATCTTACCTCTAGGGACTACAAAGTTACATTTCTTAGGATTAAGGGATACAAAAAATTCCCTGTATCTTTCAAACACTTTCTCTAGGTGCTTCATGTGAATTGTGCTTTGCTCGGAGAAAACTGTGATATCATCCAGGTAAACCAAGTTGTTCCATGGAGGGAAAGGGGTAGTGATCCTTGAGAGAAGCGTTATTCAAATCCCTGAAGTCCATGCAAAGCCCATTTTTCTATTCTTCTTCTTGAATAAAACCATAATTTCTACCCAAGTAGAATACTTGATTGGAAAAATTATTTTGGCCTCAATAAGTTTGGAGAGTTCCTTTCTCATAAAGGGATCAATCTAGGGGTTGAGTGGTTTCTATTTTTGTCTAATTGGCTTGATATTGGGGTCAAAATCGATGGAATACTGGAATATATCAGGATTGAATTTCTTTAGATCTTCATAGTCCCATGAGAACACATCACTGAATTTCTAGCAGAAGGAAACAAAATATTTCTTTTCAATTTCATCACATACCTTTCCAAGTAGAAGTTCCTTTCTCGGAGCAACCAAAATTGGCTGAAAATCATCCTGATTTTCTACCATGTTGTTTTCCACTCCTTTGAATTCATCATTTGGACTGAAAATCTGCTCCATAGTGACCAATCCCTTGGGCAACTTGTTTGATTTTAATTGAATAATTTTTTCCCCATAGACCTCTTGCAAATCAAATTACATTTTTGAGGAGAATTCTAACTCATTTTGAATGAACTATATAATTTATTCATCCTTGTCAAATACCTTCCAATAGGCCTAATTTTCTAGAATATATGGCCTAACCACCATTTTGATATGTTAAGCATTCCCTTTGATAAGATCCTTAGTAGGTGAGAATTGAGAGCCAAGGGCTGCCATTTGGTCTACGTCTTTTTTTAGCTTCCTGGGCACAACTTGAAGGTTAATGACATCAAATATCTCTAATAAATCCCAAACTTTATGTTTGTAAGCTTTCAACATCTTGTTCTTTGTTGCACACCTGTCAACGACTTGGTGAACGACCAATTCCGTGTCTCCAAAAACTTGCAAATTCTTGATTTTCTTCTTTTATGTGATCAATAGACCATGAACTAATGCTTCATACTTTGCTACATTATTAGAGCATGCAAAATGTAGTATATGAGAAAAGAAGAACTTTTCATTTTCTGGAGAGATGAGCAAAACACCCACCCCTACTCTATTTCTGCTTCTATAACCATCGAAAAACATCTTCCATAGTTGAGAAGAATCTTATTTTTCTTGTTTGAATGTCATGGGTATCACATATTATTCCTGGATAATGCTATAAGTTCCCAAAACAATCTCAAAATTTTTTATCTCTTCATCATAAAGATCAAACTTATGATTTCTCTTAGCTCATTCATCTAAAAATAAATCAGGCATGGAAAGAGGAATGAATTGTTCATTTGGAATTGAATTTTTATCATGTTCATCTTGTACTAGGTACACTGATTAGATAGGAGTGGGGTCAAATGGCTTAATATGGTAGGAAAATATGGGCTCAACTTGTATTGTAAATCTAGTGTCATACATGGTTTTTAGAAGCATATGATTCCAATCTGATGATAAATAGTCACCTACTTTAGTAGTGAAATCTCTAGAAAAACAAATGGAAAATATGGGGGGAAGGTCAACGAATGAAATTTCATGGGTTATGGTGAGGCTTGTGTAGGCATGAAGTGTTAACTCAAGGTCTTTTATTATGTCTAGGACATTTTCAATTGACCCATAAAGTTGTAAAACACCCCTAGACACAGGACTGTATTTGAGACCTAGGATATCAAAAAATTTCTTGGGCATTACAGAGGTACTAGCCCCTGAATCAATCATACAGTTATGAACTAGGTACTTACCCACAATTATTGACATGTAAAAGGGTGGGGTTTTGATAGTTTTACTTACTTGATCATTCCTTTCCTAACATACATGAACCATGTGGCATGAGCCTTCTACGTTATGGGATCCGTAGGAGGAAATTGCTTAAGAGCTTCATACAGGAGATCATGATGTTATGGAATAACAAGCACATCCCACATAGAAATGTTGACATTGGTCTTCTTCAATTACTCAACAATTTTGAATGGGAGACCCACAGATTTCTGCATCTGTGACATGCCTAAACTCCTTCTTTGGTCTTCATTCCTCTATTATGGCACCATTTGATTTGGTGGCTTTGGTTGAGTAGCAACTCTCTTTATTCGTGGCTTTGCCAAGGAGCTTCTGATGGGTTGCCTTTATTCACCGCATATTATTTTTCCTTGGCTGTGACTTTGATTTGATCTACAGAAGGTGAGGATTCTAACTCTAGCATCCTTTTCTTGTGCCATGTATTATCAACCACACTGATTGATGGTATGTTAGAATTTCCTGCCATTTGGTTAACCACGTAAAAATCCTTAGCTCCAAATAACATGAAGTTGGTATGATTGTTAACGTCTTGACGTGCTTCCGCAATTTGATTTGGTGCCTCTAGTAGCAGTTCCTATTGATTGGAAGAGACTTAGACCATGTATGCTTGAAGATGCATTTCCCTTTCACAACATAGTTGGTTATGTGGTATATTACATGGAAAACACCATTTTGTCTCTTGTGCCATGTTGTTTTGTACTGAAACCAAAGAATTCCTTGAATTAGGAGGAGAAAGTGCTTTTGGAGGAGGGATTTTTGCTAATGGAAGAGGAGCACTTTGAGCCTGCCATATGTTACTTTGTTGGTTCCATGCGTATATTTGATTAGACTGCTGATTTTTATATGGTTGATACCCCTGGTTTGAAGATTTCCCTTGATTCTGATAATTCTTATAGGATTGGGCTTGCTATTTTTCTAGGGATATAAATTTGTTTGTTAAATTTCTAATCAAATATTTCATTTCTTCATCCTCTTTTTGTTTGGTAGGATTTTATGAGGTGGAAGCAATGTTACAGATTTGGCTCAGGGTATAGGAGTGATAGAAGGTTGAGCAAACTTTATGTAATTTAGGATATAATGGCATAGGTGGTCTAGGAGCTAATTTCCTAGCTTGTGTTAAGCTATTTTCATCTTTGATTGCAATTGCATAAGTATCTGGTAGAGTTGTTCCTCCCATAGATTATATCATAACAGATATATTAGAGTTAAGATCTTTTAAAAATTAAAGAAATGCACCTTATGTTGTAGGTCTCATAGGGGATGGAATTCTATCCTACAGGTCCTCTAGAATCTGAAGTTAAAATATGCCATTTTCTCATTAGGTTCTCTCTTGGTTGTAGTTAGTTGCTCCAAAAGAGATAAGTTGTTTTCTCTCTCTCCAAACTAGTCACAAAGGGTTATGCACAATTGATCCTAGTTTTGAACTGTTCCTGCCCCTAGACTTCTAAACCATTGTAGATATTTTCCTTTAAGTGATGAAGCTAAAAGTTTGACTGCTACATCCATCTCAATAATCTCATAGATAACAAGACCATTAGAAATATCTTGAATGTGGTCAAGTGGAGTAGTGTGATTTTCTCCAGTTAAAATATGGGATATTTTTCAAGGTAACTACTGGGATAGGATTTTGAGAATTCAAGGCAAGCATATTGCTTCCTATGAAGTTTACAAATGGGTTTTGTTGTGGTGGTTGCTGTTGATGAGCCATTCTGATAGGTCTGAGAACTCTTGTCAACTAAAAGAAAGGGCCTAATAGGTGGAGGTGTTGAGAGAGTTCAATTTGGAGGAGATGGTGATCTTTAAATATGTTTTCCTCTTTTTCCTCTTCTTGTGGATAATTGTAAGTACTCAAACACGCCTTCTTCTCTTGTTCTTGAACACATTTGGATCCTTCTCATAAATCAAGGACACTAAAACACCAATACTATTGAAACCAATTGATATTCTGAATGGATTCACCATATGTGTTACTGCAGAGCCTCCAAAGGCTAGAGTTTCACCAAGATACACATCAAAACTTGATAAAATTGGAAATATTAATTTCAAATGTCCCACCGGGTGTGCCAAAACTGTTGGAGCTCAAATGTGCACCCATGCCCAAATCATAGACAATTTAGGATTTGATTCAACATGGGACTGTCTCCAAGTTGTGGGACTTGAACTGAGACAGACCTCCAGAGAAGGCTGACTTCCTCTACTTACCTCTAATGCTAAACTACTCCTAGGAATTGAAATGCAACTATATAGCTCTATTCTAACTTTCCAAGGGACCAGGGTGAGAAGGAGATGCATAAAACATAAACCTAAACTAGAGAAGGTGATAACACCAAAAGAAAGGGGATGAATACTCGAGAAGAGAGAAAATGGAAGAGCATAACAATGAGGAGGGCCAAAATGAAAGCCACAAATCAAAATCACATCCCGAGTTCCACCTTCATGATGTAAAATAGACACATATCTCTGAAACAATGCACACAACACACCTGCAATTGAATGAGAGGCAAGAGAGTGCAATAAAACAATAGCTAAGGCTGAAATGAGCCACAAAACCAAAGATTTTATTGCTAAGAGATCATGCACAAATCATCACGATACAGGAGGAAGATGCAAAAAATTTACAGAGACATAGCCCAAGGCATGCAACTCTTAGAACACTTGTGCAACATAGAATGATGCCCTTGCATTCCCAAAGTATCCAACATTAAAACTAGGCATCACTTTACAATATATAGAAAAATCAAAAAAGGAGGAGAGGAGAAAGAGAGGGAAATTTTGAATTCTCTTTCCACTAGCTGACCAACTTCATTTAATTTCTCTGCATGCTCTAAAAAAGGGATTGAACACCTCTGCAAATCTAATTCCACATGCCCTATCATGTAGAAGAAGGAATGAGTGCCCATAATGCATTAAATGTGGGTGGTTGAGCCAACTGACATTGCACCTGTGCATGCTAAAGATGTTTTCTCAAGGTCACGTCTACTAACTACCTTTTAAATTCAAAGTTCAGACTCCTATGCATAGATGAGGAAACCCTTTCCATTGATATGAAATTCGCAAGGATCCAGCCAAGAAGTTGAGAATTATGATGATCTTACCTTATTGACACAGAAATTGTGGTTACGTTTCCGTGGCTTTCCAAATTTTAGTTTCATGTGTATTTAGAATTCCGCGGATCTCTCTTACTCATGTCATGCGATCTCTTATATAATCCCTCATAGTCACTTTTTGATTCACAGCTTGATCCTTCGGTCTACGGCATTTGTAAACATGTAATCCTCCTTGTTCTGTGGATTCTAAAACCATTTTCTTCATTCCACGACATCACTAGTGTAGTCACGACTTCTCCATAACCTTCCACGGATATCTCATGATCTCTGCAGCTCTTCCTAGACTTCCATGGCATGCTTAAATTCTTCATGGATTTACCAATTTTATTTTTAAACATTTGAAAATTCCATACTTTTATAAGTTGCTCTATTTTTGCAAGGGGTGCAAAAATAGAAAACACCTTCAAAGGAGGAAGTTCATCTTAAAGAATTTATGTTTCCCTATACTCTTGTAATACCTTGGTATTTTGTAGTGATAAATACAAACCCTTTACTGTTAACCATGATAATGTTCTTCTCATTACATGTGTCATTCTGGTATGCAAATTTTTTATTTCTTTCTGATTCAAGTCAAGTAGTGCAATTGGTTGTGATGACAAATTATTTTCAGTATAGAATGTGCTCACTATTTGTTGGTCATAAACAAATCCCTGGGGTTCAACTACAATATTGTAGTCAATAACTTATTGTAAGGTAATTATAGAAAAATATCTTAATCTAACCTCTTCCTCGTCTCTGTAATTCATCAAAAATCTTCATAATGGGATTCATGTTTGTATGAGCTCGCTAGTACTGAGCTCATCACCCATCTAATATCATAATTTTCCCTTGGTTAGAAATTTTCTATTTGTAACGTGTCCATCTCATCTTCTAGGAACCCGACTCTTATGAAAATTGTGCAGGAGTATAACCCTATTGAGATGGGGAACTTGATGTTGGTCTTCTATTTTCCAGATATTAAGTTATGCACTTCTTCTAGTTACCTTGATAGTTATAAGAGTGCCCACTTATCATCTAGATATCTTGGCAGTATAAAATGGTGCCCCTAGAAACCACTTACCCTCATGTAAGTAAAGAATCTAAATTAGATAAAGTAGCATCTATACTCATTTATTTCCTTTTTGGCAGCTAGAGATATCCTATATTGTTCCCATTCTATCCTGAAGAGGCGTATTATTGGTGCAAAGAAAGCATCGTTTATCTTTCTGAAATTTCCCCTCCAATTCTCTAGATTTAACTAAGCGTATATATCATATAACCTATGGGTGGTGAAATCCTTTATTCTTGGTATATCAGGGAGGTCTTCATGACATGCAATTTTGTAAACAAGGTATGACATCATGTAGAATTCACACCTGATAATAGCGCCGTCTCTAATTTGTACAACCATCTTAATGAGCTGATCATGGATGGATGTACTTATGAATGTGGCCCAATAAACCTTCTCAATGCTATTTAGTATGATCTAAATGTAGCTAAACATCCATTCTTGGAAATCATAAGATGACTTCAAACCTATAATCAGGCTTAGTAGAGTAATGATTTCCTCAACTTCTTCCACAAAGTGTGACCTGGTTAACTTTTTTGGGACCTTAGAAGACGAACCTCTTTTCTTTATCAATAATTAAGTGTTCACAATTTTGGCATACTCTTCATGTTTGGAATTCCGTTGGTTTTGTGTCAACTTTATGTTAATTTCTACTAGTTTCTCAACCTAGGGTAATCCCAATATTGTTATAAATGCCTTGGTGTTAAAGAGAGAACTATAGCACCACTTCCATCTAATACCTCCATGGCTTTTGGGTTGTGGTTTTTGGCACAAGTCCATACTAGTTCCGAGAAATGTATTGAGGATGGGAAAACAACAACTAAATAAATACCACTAGAATCAATTACTACCATGTCATAACTTCTATCTTTCGCACACAATATTTACAATAAATCTTATAGGTTAGCATTCCTCAGGTTAATGTCTGACACCTCATCTAAATTTCTTGTGATATGCAAAGTAACAAGGGTTTCTATTGCCTTTATATTCATTTTACTCAGTAAAGTATTACAATTAATTATCCGGGTAATATGGGGATCATAGGAATTACTAGGTGTAGGAGAATAAATACAAACCATGGGCATTTCTCAAAACTCTTCTATGCTAATGAAAAATCAATAATGTTTTTAGCTTTTAGGGGAACTTACCCACGTTTACGTGTTTCTCCAATATTTCAGTCACACATGCATGTTAACCACTTTAATTTTCTCAAACACCATTCTATGCAATTCACTCCCTTAATCCTACAATCTAAATTCACAGCTTTAGGGAACCATAATGCTTAATTTTATCACACAAAGGTAGAAATGTGAAATACGTAGTAAAATTTTGAACTTATAATCCCTTCATGTGAGAAGTGTTAATGGAAAAATCCATACATGCATTATATTCAATCTCAATTATTGATATTCTCCTTTTTAAATTTAAATGAGAACCATCCATGTGTTCTTTTTGGTAGAAAGTGGATTTCGGGGCATATTTGTATTCGTGTATTAAGTGAGAAAGTGAAAAATTGCAAAGATGACTAATGTGCTTGATACTAAGATGATTTGATAGGATGAAACATGTCCTTTGTCGGGCCTCGGGGGTGTGAATATATTTTTTATTTTACATTAAGTTCAAAATTATAGAGTGTAAATACTCATGAGATGATTGATACCACCTTGTGTCATCCTGATGACATGTGTGCTTTGCGGGCCACGAGGCTTTGAGTGCAGTTTACATTTTTTCATGTGAGGTGCACCTTATAAAAGTGCAACTTTTAAAGTGGCCCTGATATTTCTTTAGAATATTCCATGGTATATTCACATGTCAGGGCTTGGGGATAGATTTTCATTTTGCATTCTTTGTGCAAAAGTGCAAGTATACTTGATGGCTTTGCCAATATAAATTCTCCTAGAGAGCACCATGTCATTGGGAAATAGGGAAGAGATTACAACTTTGCATATATGAACAAAACACAGATTTTACAAAGGAAATAATTTTTTTTCATGTGTTTAGGCATTCATAATCTATTGATTTCAATTTCACGCACCTTAATTTCAAAATAGTTGAATCATTATTATCTCACAGACCATGCAAAATTCATGAAAGCTTTAATGTATGAATAACATTACAAATTTTACTTTACATGGGCTCTTTATGATTTCAAAAAATTAGTTTAAAGGAGAATCTTCTAGGATCATGGAACTTACGTAAAGTAGAGTTCAAAGGTATAGGAAAAATTTAGGAAGAACTAACTCGGTTTTATCTAGGGGCTAAGAATGAGTACCAACATCAACTCCAGCTCGAGGATGGGCACCCCCGTGTGGGTGCCACAAGAATCATAGACAAAATCCAAAACAACACAAACTAGGTGCCTAATCCATTGGGTGAGGATTCATAGGGATAAAAAAACATGGATTTACAAATGGAAATATAACATGTAATGGGAATAATGATAATTAATGAAAAATGGTCATTGTAGACTAGAGCACAAAAAGGAAACAATACAAAAAAACACAAAAATGTACAATGTACAAAGAACATACATGAATATTTTTTTAGTCAAATAAGTGCTTGAGATTCCTACCATTGAAAATCTACTCGAGAAAGTGTCCCTCTAAATCTCTTAGGAATAAATTTTTCTCTCCAATCCTTATATCTTTGGAGTAAGGGTCCATCCACATGGCATAAAATCTCCCATATTTTCCCTTGTCTTCATGTCTATTATTCCACAACAGAACTAGGTATCCCTTTGGAAATTTCTTGGGGTAACCCTTTTGTCAAATATTTTCTTGAGCTTCTCCCCGAATTTAACATTTTTTGACGGGATTCTCTCCTTACTTCATCCAATTCCATAATTTGGTTGATTTCGGATTTATAACAACTTATCTCTCCCCCATCCTCAAACTACTACATGAAATGATAAGAAAATAGTTGAAAGTAAAGTGGTAAAAGATACTGAACCCCATAGACTAGTTTAAAAGGGATCTTACTAGTAGATATCTTGGTGGTAACTCTGTCTGCCCATAGTGCAAAATTGAGTTGCTCACCTCACTTCCTTTTATTTGTTTCCAATTTTCTCATGAGGATTTTAGGTAGGTTCTTGTTTATTGATTATAATTTCCAATTTCCTTGGGGATTGAAGTTTAATGCATATGCTAAGGTTATGCCATACTCATGACACATTTTTGCCAATGGTTTTTCTCTGAAACTCATGGAGTTATCAGCAACCAACTTGGTGGGGACCCCAAACTTTTAAATTATGTGATTAAGGATGAAATCCATAACTATTTGATGAGTCACCTTATTTGTAGGGATAACTTGAACCCATTTGGTGAATTAATCAGTAACCACCAATATCCATTTGTGGCCATCACTTTTGGAATTTGATATCTCACCTATAAAATATAGTCCCCACTATTTGAATAAAGCCTCCATTAAAATAGGTTGTAAGGGAAGAGTTCCAAAATCTTTCATCCTTCCTAAGAAATGTTGGCTACTATCACATTTTCAAACAAAAGGGATACATATTTGAAAAGTGAAGGCCACCACTAACCTTCTCTTCAGATTTTTTGGGCAGTAACTCTCCCAGAAAAAATGGCCACCAGATAACCCTCCATGAAAATGAACAATTATTATAGGGGCCTCATCCTCAGTAATACATATTAACAAGATTCCTTCTGAGATTTTCCAGGCCATTCCATCATTAGTTAGAATGTATTTTTGAGAAGTCATCTTGAGTGTCTTCCTTTAATTTTTTTCC
Organism: Taxus chinensis; assembly: GCA_019776745.2. Classification (NCBI taxonomy): domain Eukaryota; kingdom Viridiplantae; phylum Streptophyta; class Pinopsida; order Cupressales; family Taxaceae; genus Taxus; species Taxus chinensis. The sequence continues at coordinate 379,315,364 of CM034151.1, forward strand.
AAGTGAGCAGAGAAATTCAAGTTCCTTAGGTAGTAGACTATGTCCTTCTACCAAATTGAGGTACTTACTTTCTCATGAGGGTGTTTCTCATTATATTCAACATTATATATCTCAACTACCTGTAAATTGATTTATTTCATCAACCTTTCTAATTCAGAGCCTCTCACCAACTTTTTGGTTTAAATATCCATGTCTTACTCTTGAATTTTATTCACCCACATAAACATCTTTCTTAACATCTCTATTTGTGATAGGATATCTTTTACTATTGTATGAGGTGCATAGGCTATGGTCTTGGAAATATGATGCAAGAACATCATTAATTTCACATGAAGAGTTTTTAATTATGTTTTATAAGTCATTAGAAGGTTGTAAGAGTTTTTCCCTCCATTTTTTCCATGCTCAAATTCAAACTTAAGCGTAATTTGTAATAGTAAAAGTGAAGGGTGAGTTTTCCATAGTCAATTTGACTGGTAAGCATGTTTTTAATCTATATGATCAAGACTCATGAGCATGGCAGTGTGATTGGGTAATCAAGGTATGTTGTGTTTAAAACATATGTATCAATCAAGAATGATTCAAGGCATCTAGAGTAAAAGGGCATCAATTTTTGGTATTAGATCCTAGTTATTTTGAATTAATATTTTTGTTAATGTTGTTATGGAGAATGTTTATGATTTCAGGGAGAATGTTATAAGCTTGTGAATGTAGCATAGTAGAAAAAGAGGAAGATAGGAAGAAGAGTTAAGAAAGAAGGAAAAATAAGGTTATTGGGTGAATTTATGACAAGAATAATCCCTAAAATCCATTGAAGGATTAACATTAATTTTTGATAAATGTGATTGTAGGTGAAGCTTGTTGAAGCATTGAGAAAGGAGATCAAGAGACTAGGGTGCAATAGACCTAGGCAAGGATATGAGATTTTCAATAAACCAAGGAGAGAGCTTGAGTGAGATAATCATGGAGGTACATAGATACTAAAAATAAGTATTAGGTGAGGTATCCAGTTAGAAAGAGACAAAGTACTTGATGAGAATAAGAAGAAGCATATAAACACCTACAAGTGAAAGAGGTAAGATCATATTGAGATTAAGGAAAGAGTAGCATTCTAAAGGTAGACATGAAAAAAAGATTAAGGTATTGATAGATGATAATTGTCATAAGAAGATGGAGAAGGATTTCCACAAGAATAAGTTGGACATAGAAAAGGAAACAAAGGAGATAAAAAGGTTAGATTACCTATGAGATATGCTACAACCCAAGTATGTTTTGGCAAATGAAAAGAATGTCAATGGCCTTTAAGAAATTATTGTAAGAAGGATGTGACATATATGTGGTATTTATTCATGAAGGAAAAAGAAAATAAACTAGATCTCAATGTGAAATGGATAAATGAGATACTACAAGGAGAAAAATGTATAAAAATTAGTCCTTATAGGTAGTATAAGAAGTCTTTATACGTGAACCAGAAGAAGGACCAATTCTTGGTGAAGAAGAGATGAAAGGAAAAAATGAAAGTGTCATGGAAGACTTAATCAATGTGAACATGCATGAAGAATAAATAAAAATATTTTATTCCTTGATATGGGAAAATGATCCTCCACTTTTTCAATCTAATTATGCTTATGAGTGTGTGTTTGTAGGTCTTGGTGAACATGAAGGTGAACATGAGATAAAGAAAGAAGGGGCAGATTTATATCTTGTGAAAAAAGGTAAAACAAGTGGGAATCAAGGATTTGAAGAAGAATAGGTGAAGGAATTTTTTTTTTATAAACTCAAGATTCTCCACGGTAGAGAAGAATATAATGAAGAAGTCAATCCTATAACATGCCTAAGAGAGACACAAAACAACCCACAAGAAAATGGAAGGGTGAAAGTTTCAAAAGACATGTATACATACTTTGGTACAACACTTCAAGAAGGTTATTTTTACAGATGTTAAAAGGAATATTCAAGGAAAAACACACCTTTTCGTAATGTTGATCCGCTATGGTGACAACAAGAAAAATTTGAAAATTCAGTTTTCTACACCTACAAAAGAGAAAATTGGTGAAAATATGATAAAAAACAAGAATTGAATAATGATGGATATGATGAGGAACTTATTCAAGGATAATATAGATGAAGATATTACAAATAATATGACAAGGTTTCTATGGCTGCAAGTTTATACAAGGAAAAAGGTGAGAGAAGATAATATAAGTTAAAAATTTAATTGAATTAGGACAACATGCTACAAGTTTTGAGAAAAATGAAGGTATGATGGTCCTTCCAAATTTCAAATGGAAAGTTAAAATAGTTTTAAAGAGATACTAGAGATACAGAAATCAATTTAATAATAAAGAGAAGGATGGAAGAGACTTGGAATAAGAAAACAAGGTTCCAAAAGGAGTTAACACTCCTCAAATTTATATGTAACATGCTAATAAAATTAATGCAGGTATGTAGCTTGAATACGCAAGAGGATCCAAATGAAGATAAGGTGAAGGAAAGAGGATATCATTTTAGAAGTGGCGCAAGGAATACTTTCAAGAACTCATGAGAAATAATAATAAAACTCAAACAATGGTAGAAAATCAAGTTTTAGTTGGTCTTCATTCCATAACAAGCATGATGAAGTGGAGCTCACAAGAATCAAAATCAAATGGAGAAGGTGGAGGTGAATTATATATTCTATGTACTATCTTATTCAATTTTCATGAGAAGTCAGTAATATATGAAGAGAAAAGAGTTTTAAGTTACCATATATCAATAGTTGCAAAGGTAGAAATTCAATTAAGTAAGAAGTTTTTGAGATTTTTCTAAATGATTGGGGAAAAAAGGATTATATGAAGTAGTATTAAAAGGTTAGAAGACTATATAATGAAGAACGGAGGGTTTTGACACATTTCCAAACATAACATTTTGTTGAAACAATGTCCAAGTTAATGGGAATCCATCTTGAGCAGAAATTTGATGGAAAATGAGGCAAATTTCAGGTAGAGTTGAGAGAGTTTCAGTCCTTAAAAGGAAAATTTCAGTTCAAAAGAAAGCATTTAGGGTCAAGAATGAAGAAATTTCAGTTAAGGAACAAATTCTTAGCACCAAAGGCAAAAACCATAAAACAAGTTCATATTTGATGAAGCATGATATCTCAAAAGCAATTCAGAGAAAATGAACAAATTAAGAAGGGTGTGAAAGAAAGTTTTGCAAAAACATATTTAGAAGCTAGAATTTAGAGAAGAACCAAGGAATTTAAGGATGAAATCAAGAATGTATTAAGAAGGAAAATGCAGGGGAATATTGAGAAGCCTAGAGAAAACCTTAGCACGAGGAATGAAAATCATGTTGTTTTCATGGTAAAGATACTAGGAGATGGCAAAATGTCAAAAATTGGCCTTGACATGGATATAGAGGAAGGAAATGGTGTTTGGAATGCAAAAAAAGAGGAAGGAGGAGTGAATTGACTGAATTAAGCCTATGATCATGCAAGAGAGAGAAGATATACAAAGGGATGGAGTAAAAAGCATGGAGGAGAGTTGTTTTCTTCTAATATGTTTGTTTTATGTGCAGGTAAAGCTCAAGGAAGAGTGAAAACTAAGAAAGAGAGAGAATGTTTCTCACTTGAAGAGAATGGAAAACCAAGAATATTTCTACCTGGTCAATTAAACTTGAAAAGGTTACCAATCTTGAGATGCAGAATTTGAATATACAAGTGATAAATTTTGAGAAGTCATGGACAAAAGCAATAAGATCAAGAAACAAGGAATAGTGAAGAATCATGAGCAGGAGCTCATAGAAAAATTTCAATCTAGGTAATTTGATGCAGGAGGAGCATTCATTTCTTATGAATATTGTTTAATTGTGTTTTGGAAGTCATTATAAGGTTGTAAGAGTAGTTCCCTCCATTTTTCCATGTTTAAATTCAAACTTAAGTGTAATTGTGTAAATATAAAGTGAAGGGTGAGTTGTCCATAGTCAATTTCACTAGTACGTGGTTTTCTATGCTAAATAAGGATTATTTAAGCTATGTAAATAGTGGAGATTGATCATACATGAGATGCAGAAGTGGTTAGGATGAGATTTATCCTAATTTCTTATTCTAGGAATGTGGTTGAGTTTTCATAGGGTAGACTAAGTCATTTTCGAAGCTAGTTGAGCTTCCTAAGGAGTTAATTTAGGGGATTATTTGGTCAATGATCCATTCCTGGATCAATAATTCAATGGAGAAGGTTTAGTAATGTGTATTCTAATGTAAATTAATGAGGTATGCAGTTTGACAAAAGAAAATATCTTTGGTTTGAGTAAATTGCATATTTCTTACATTGTGCATGAGGGTTTCTAACAGGGAAACAAGCTTCGAAACATAAAATCAGATTTAGGATGCCCATTTATCCCAACTGTCATTACTAATACCTAGAGGGAGCTATTACAAGCTCAACACAATTTATTAGAGGTCTTGAAAACCATTTTTGAGTTTTTTATAGTGAATTTCCTCTTCGCAGGTCTAAACTAGGGAATGCCAAACATTTTTTTTACACCCAACCAAAATGGATAAAATTTTCAAAAATATCTATCCCATCTAAATGACCAAGTCGACAAAATGTTAGCTTCTAGTTCTATGTACAACTTAAGAAATTTATGACATAAATTTTCTAGCTGTGACAGGGTTTCTATTGACTGAAATTTGATGTTTTTTCTTCATGAGGTTAACGTTTCAAGAACTCAAACTGGCTAGGATGGATCTTAGAGGAATTTATGATCATTCTAAATGTTTTCATTCAAGGTGAATTATAAACCCTACCTTGATTTCATTGTTTATATCCAATACTAATCTAAGAGAACAAACCCCCTATTTAGTTTTTCTCGTCAAGTTGTCAAGGATCTAGGAAGTTTTACATATTCTTAAGACTAATGAATGGCAGTTTGTATTAGTGATTAAATTGTATGAAAAATTCTCCACTAAATAACGTCTAAGAAAATGTCTTTGGCAATAACCTACTAATTGTGGCTACATAACACTAGTGTAAGGTTGAATAAACTTGGTCTAAATCACCTAAAGTAGTCTTGGGAGCTCATTATCACAAGAAAAAGAAAGGAAGATAGATAAAATAGAGCTAAAGGGTGTACCAACCTTTGACCATGAATGAAGTAAAGAATGATCAAGCTAAAGAACATGTTCTAATAGTTCGCTACATGCCAACGTACATGTGACTCTCTATAATGAGTCACGACTCAGGAGCATGGCAGTAGTGATTGGGTAATCCAAGGATTTGTTGTTTAAAACTCGGTATCATCAAGAATAGTCAAAGGCATCTAGAGGAAAAGGGGCTCAATTGTTGGGGTATTAAGATCCTATTTATTGAAGTTAATATTTTGGTTAATGGTTTTAGGGAGCCTGTTGAGTCTTCCGGGAGAATTTAGAAGCTTGTGAATTTAGCATAGGGTACAAGGCGGAAGAGAGAAGAATAGTTCGAAATAAGAAAATAAGGTTCTTGGTAATTTCAACTGACAGAATATATCCCTAAAATCCTTGAAGGTTAACCATTAATGTTTGATAAATGTGATTGAGTGAACTGTTGAAGCTGAAAAGGAGATCAAGAGACTAGGGTGCATAACCTAGGCCAGGATATGAGATTTTCATAAAACCAGGCAGAGCTTGGATGAGATAATCATGGAGTTACATATATACTAAAAATAAGTATTAGTGAGGTATCCATTAAAAGAGACAAAGCACTTATGAAAGCAGAAGAAAGCCATATAACCCTACAGTTAAAGAGGTCCGATCATATTGAAGATAAGGCATAGTAGCATTGCCTAAAGGTAACATGAAAAAGATTAAGTATTATAAATGATAATGGTCATAAAAAATGGAGAAGGGATTTCCCACAAGATAATTGGACATAGAAAAAGGAAACAAGAGATCAAAGTTAATAACCTAATGGAATATGGCACGAACCCAGGTAAATGGTTGGAAAATGAAAAAGAAGGTCAATGCCTTTAGAGAAAGGGATTGTAGAATGATTGACATAAATATGATGGTATTCATGAAGGAAAAAGAAAATAAACTTAGATCTCAATGTGAAATGGATAAATGAGATACTACAAGGAGAAAAATGTATAAAAATTAGTCCTTATAGGTAGTATAAGAAGTCCTTTATACGTGAAACCAAGAATGACCAATTCTTGTGAAGAAGAATGAAAGGAAAAAATGAAAGTGTCATGGAAGACTAATCAATGTGACATGCCTAAAATACATAAAAATGATGTTCTTCTATTGATATGGGAAAATGATCCTCCACTTTTTCAATCTAATTATGCTTATGAGTGTGTGTTTGTAGGTCTTGGTGAACATGAAGGTGAACATGAGATAAAGAAAGAAGGGGCAGATTTATATCTTGTGAAAAAAGGTAAAACAAGTGGGAATCAAGGATTTGAAGAAGAATAGGTAAGTAATTTTTTTTTTATAACTCAAGATTCCTCCCGGTAGAGAAGAATATAATTAGAGTCACTCCTATAACATGCTAAGAGAGACACGAAACACCCCCCAAGAAATGGAAGGGTGAAAGTTTCAAAAGACATGTATACATTACTTGTGGTAAAACTTCAAGAAGGGTGAACAATCCATACGATGTTACAAAAAAAAAAAGGCCCCAAAAAAAAAGGGAAATATTCCGAAAAACAACACATTTTGCGTAATGGTATGATCCACATGAGGGTGACAACAAGAAAAATTTGAAAATTCAGTTTTCTACACCTACAAAAGAGAAAATTGGTGAAAATATGATAAAAAACAAGAATTGAATAATGATGGATATGATGAGGAACTTATTCAAGGATAATATAGATGAAGATATTACAAATAATATGACAAGGTTTCTATGGCTGCAAGTTATACAAGGAAGAAAGGTGAGAAAGAAAGATAAAGATAAGTTAAAATTTATTGAATTAGGACAACATGCTACAAGTTTTGAGAAAAATGAAGGTATGATGGTCCTTCCAAATTTCAAATGGAAAGTTAAAATAGTTTTAAAAAGAGATACTTAGATCTAAATCAATTTAAATTAAGAGAAGGGGAAGCGCTTGGAATAAGAAAACAAGTTTCCAAGGAGAGTTATAGAATCTCAAATTTATATGTACCTGCATGAAAATGAATCAGGTATGTTAGCTTTAATACCAAAGGATCCACAGAAGATATGGAAAGGAAGAGGATATCATTAGAAGTGGCGCGAGGAAATACTTTCAAGAACTCCTGAGAATATATAAAACTCAAACAATGGTAGACATCCAAGTTTTTCTTGGTCTTCATTCCATAACAGCAGAGGAGTGGAGCTTCACACGAATCAAATCAAATGGGAAAGTTGGAGGTGATTATATTTCTATGTACTAACTTATTCAATTTTCATGGAAGTCAGTAATTATATGAAGAGAAAAGAGTTTTTAAGTACTATTCTTCAAATAGTTGGGCAAGGTAGTCAATTCATTGATAAGAAGTTTTGAATTTTTCTAAATAGATTGGGAAAAAGCTTCTCATGAGTAGGTCGTAACGGTTTATGAAGACTTACTAATCAGAAGAAGGAGGGTTTTTGAACACATTTCCAACTACAACATTTTGTTGAAAACATGTCACATGAATGGGAATCCATCTATCAGCGAATTTGATGAGAAATGAGGCAAATTGTCAGGTCAGTTTGAAGTTTTCAGTTCTTAAGGAAATTCATTTCAAAAGAAAGCTTTATGGTCAGAAATGAAGGAATTTCAGTTAGGGACAAATTTCCTTAGCACCCAAGGGCAAACCATGAAACAAGGTTCATCATTTTGCTGAAGCATATATCTCACGCAATTCAGAGAAATGACCAATTAAGAAGGGTGTGGAAAGAAAGTTTTGCAAAAACATAATTAAAACTAGATTTTTGAGAAGAACCAAGATTTAAGGATGAATCAAGAATATTAAGAGGAAAATGCAGGTGAATATTGAGGAGCCTAGAGGGGGAAACCTTAGCACTTGGAATGAAAATCATGTTGTTTTCATGGTAAAGATACTATGATATGGCAAATGTCAAAATGGCCTTGACATGATATAGAGGAGGAAATGGTGTTTGGAAGGCCAAAAGGAGGAAGGAGGAGTGATTGCTGAATTAATCCTATTATCTGCAAGCATAATCAAATACAAACTAAAATACAAACATGGTAGAGAGTAGCCATAAAACAAGGATTTTATGCTTCCCCCAAATGAAATGGATTACAATGGTGAGAGAGGAAATGAATCTACCTGAAATGGCTTAGACTGAGGTCTATAACTCAAAATGAATGGAGAAATATTCTTTGAAACAATGTTTTCTTGCAACCAGAGATTCCCACCTTTTTGTAATGAGTATGCTCTACATTTATGAAAGATGACGGAGAGAAAAGAGGAGAAAGAGGAGTGAACTCATATTTCAAATTCTAAACAATATAAGAGGCATTAAATTTCCTCCCCAAATACTCTTGCAGTAATGTTAGATCTACCTCCCTATGGTCTTTTTAAGCTTGTGAAGAGGAAGGAACAAAATTAGATCAATAGAGTTGTTTGAGTTGACTGGATATGTGTCTTAATAAATTGAATTAAATTTTACCTAATTTTCTACCATCAATCCTTCTCCAAAATTGAGTTTAAAAGGTGGTAAAGTATATCCCACATCATTATATTTCCAATTAGAACTAAGATCTCGCATGAATCCACTCTACAATAAAAATTGATGTGATTGGAAACTGTAAGTGCCAACTAAACACGCCGACATGTGGCACTCTCTGATAAGTTGAAGATTTCAATGACTGTTCATTTTTTTTTTCTATAACTCCCATGTTAAGCATTGATTTGGGATGAGAATTCAACATGAAAATTTGACCTGTTTATGAATATTTGCATGTTGTGCACTTCATTGAGATGTTGATAGGTGATACCTATGACTGGCACAATGATTGCCACTTGCACATGTGGGTCAAAGAAAGGAGGTGTGATAGTAAAAGAAGAATGCACAGGTCTACCAGTGCATGCATGGGGTGTAAAAGAAGTGGGAATAAAATATGTATATTTACAAGAGTGGTGTAAAGATTCAGACGGGCACAACATATAAGCCAAACGAGCAAACAACCGCGAAAAGAAGATAAGAAGCATGTGAAAGGAAAGTGAAAAATAAAAATGTGGAAATTAAGGTCTTTAAAAAGTTGCCATGGGCTCAGGATAGGAACATGCTAATGACTTAGCTGAAATGGAGAAAGACACCAGGCACACATGAGGATTTTCATAAAACTAGTGGATGAAACTAGCTACAAAGGATGCACGCTGAGGTGAACTGGAGAAATATATCGAACACGAGGAAAGGGAGCACAAAAAACATTTATGGGAAGGAGTGAAGGAAAAGGAGATAAAGAATGTCGTGAAAGTGGTATGCATGAAAAAATGTACCATGCATCGAGTGCTAAGGTATAAAACCAGAGTGTATGAAACTTTAAAACTTGACTAGATCCAGGATGTAGCTCAATTGTCCAACATAGCAGGGTTGGTTATTTTGGATAAAACCTTTATTTTGTCTAAAGGGCCTTGGTATGAGGATCCAATGGTAGCTCATGTTCAAAAAAATCTCCCTGTAAGCTTTTTAGTTCATAATAGACCCATGTAAGAATAACCTGATATTTCCTCAACCATTCTGGTTAGATTCCCGTTCTTCTTTTATTCATGTTTCTTCTAACCATACCTGTTTTTTGGGTTTTGATTCCCAGATTTCACTCCACAACAATCTCTAGTTAACATGGATAATATTTCTTTACTTTGTTCTACACCTATCAAAATTTTATTTAAAAAGCTGACAAGTCACTAGGAATAGTATTTTTATCAATTGAATTACATCCTTTCCAATAGGTCCTTTTCTTTCACATAGGCACTACATGATTTAGGTTAACGAGTTGATTTGTGAATTCCATCTTTTTTTAAGAAGCTTTAAATCTAAGTCATCATCTTACAAAACCTACCATGTTGAATGTTTATTAGGAATTAAAGTCTACCAACACTTCCACTTCATAATTGCAATATGGAGACATTGCTTCTTATCATAATAGACGCTAGGATAATACATTGTTCACCTGCTGCAGCTGATTTCTCTCTTGTGTAGAGGAGATTGAAGAAATTAAAGATTCAAGACTCAAACTGGCTAGGATGGATCTTAGAGGAATTTATAGGATCATTATAATGTTTTCAAGGTGAATTAGAAACCCTTACCTTGATTTCATTGTTTATATCCAATACTAATCATAAGAGAAACAAACCCCTCTATTTAGTTTTTCTCGCAAGTTGTCAAAGGAAGCCTAGGAAAAGTTTACATATGTATTAAGACTAATGAATGGAGTTTGTATTAGTGATTAAAATTGTATGAAAAATTCTCAATTAAATACTTCTAAAGAAAAATTTCTATTAGGATACCTACTAATTAGTGGCTAAATAACACTAGTGTAAGGTGGAATAAACTTGGTCTAAATCACCTAAAACAGTCTTGGGATCTCATTATCACAAGAATGAAAGAAAGTGAAGATAGATAAAATATATCATGAAAGTTTGTAAAACTTTTACCATGAATGAATTTAAAGCACGATAAAGATAAAGGACATGTTCTTGATAGTTCTCTACATTCCAAACTTACATGTTGAATCTTCTTATGATCAAGACTCATGAGCATGGCAATGTGATTAGGTAATCAAGGTATGTTGTGCTCAAAACTGAGGTATAAATCAAGAATTATTCAAGGCATATAGAGTAATAACTGATCTAGGAGGGCATCAAACTCAGAATATAAGGTCTGAAAAATTTAGTAGCTTTCACCAAGGTAAAGGATTTTTTTTTACATAATGGGTTATTTCAACTCATACCCCTGAAATGTTTGCTTAAAAAGGTGATGGGTTTCTCGTGACCTTATTCATCCTTATGAAATGACACAGAAGCAATTGTATTTTATGAGGCAAAAGAGAACATCTGAAACTCCTTATAATCAGGGCTAATTAATATGGGGGCAGTCTTGGATGTCTCCTTTATTCCTTCAAATATTTAAACAACCCCTTCTTCCCACTTGATGAATTGATTCCTTTTTAGCATGTTTTTGATGGGGAGAGTGATCTCAAAAAAGTTAGAGGTAAACATTCTGACAAAATTTATTCGTCCCAAAGAAGGACTGGATTCCTTTCTTAGACATGGGGATGAGGACTTTATCAATTTCTTCTACCCTCTTGGGGTCTATCATAACTCCTTGTGATATTATGTTTCCCAACAATTTTTCCTTTTGTATTTAAAAATTACACTTCTTTGGGTTTAATGAGATCCCATATTCTCTGCATTTGATCAATATTTTTTCAAGGTGCTCAAAATGGTCACCCCCTTTCCTAGAGAAGAAAATTATATCATCTTGATAAACTACAATAAAATCATTAATAAAACTAGATAAGGACACATCCATGGATCTTTGAAAAGTTTCCCAACATTCATCAACCCAAAAAGAATCCTAACATATACATATGTTTCCCAAGGGGTAATGGAATTAGTTTTGAATTATTTTGATTGTTTTACCACAACCTAGTTATATCCTGAGAAGCAATCCAATGTAGATAGAAACTCAGATCTTGTTTTAGCATATTGTTCATGCTGGGTAAGGGGTAAGTATCTTTGAGTGATTATTTCTTTAAATTCCTAAAGTCCACACAAAGCCTAATACCCCCATTATTTTTCCTAACATGTACCGAGTTTGACACCCATGAGGATTACTTAGTGGGTTAGATTATTCCACCATCTCTCAAATTTTTCAACTCCTCTTGCAACTTTGTTGTTAGGATGGGGTTGATAGGAATTTGTTAGAGATAAAAATTACACATGTACTAGATCAAGAAGAATTAAGGATTTAAGGTAACATGGTACTATCTCCAAGTTGTGGGACTTGTACTTTGAGATAGAATTCCAAACAAGGCCGACTTCCTCTACTTATTTCTAATGCTAAAACTAAACCTAGGAAGGGAAATGTAGCTACCTATCACTACTCTATGATTCTAAGGGACTAGGGTGAGAAAGGGATGCATGGAAATGAAAACCTAAGCTAAGGGGAGGTGATATCACCAGAAAGAGGGGGGTTAATAGACTTAGCTGTGTGAAAGAGGGGAAATGTGTGCAAGGATGGTATACAAGCATGCCACATTTTGTAACAATGTATATATATTATCTCTCATGGAGCACATTAGATCAATAATGTGAAAGAAGGTAATCAAATACAATAAAATACAAACCATGGTAGAGAGTAGCCATAAAACAAGATTTTATTGCTTCCCAAAAATGAAAAATTGATTACAATGGTGAGAGAGGAAAGAATCTACATGAAATGGCTTAGACATGAGGTCTATAACTCAAAATGAATAGGAGAAATTCTTTAAACAATGTTTCTTGCAAGCCAAGAGATTCCAACCTTTTTGTAATGAGTAATGCTCTACAATTTATAGAAGATGAAGGAGAGAAAAAGAGGAGAAAGAGGAGTGAAACTCATATTCAAAATTCTAAACAATAATAAGAGGCATTAAATTCCTCCAAATACTCTTGCAGTAATGTTAGATCTACCTCCCTATGTCTTTTTAGCTTGTGGAAGAAGGAAGGAGACAAAATTAGATCAAATATGAGTGGTTGAGTTGACTGGATATGTGTCTTAATAAATTGATTAAAATTTACCTAATTTCTACCTATCAAATCCTTCCAAAATATGATTTTAAAAGGTGTAAAGTATATCCCACATCATTATATTTCCAATGAGACTAAGATCGCATGAATCCAACCTCTACAATAAAATTGATGGTGATTGGAAATCTGTAGTGCAAACTAAACACGCCGGACATGTGGCACGCTCTGATAAGTTGAAGGATTCAAATGACTGTTTATTTTTTTCTTCTATACCACATGTTAAGCATTGATTTGGTATGAGGATTCAACATGAATTTGACATGTTATGATAGGTTGCATGTTGTGCACTTCATTTGAGATGTTGATAGGTGATACTCTATGACTGGCACAAATGATTGCACTTGGCACATGTGCAAGAGAAAGAGGTGTGAGAGTAAAGAAGAATGCAAAGGTCTACAAGTGCATGCATGGGGTGTAAAAGAAGTGGGAATAAAATATGTATATTTACAAGAGTGTGTAAAGATGCAGAAGGCACAAACATATAATCAAAAGAGCACACCGCGAAAAGAGAGAAGAAGCATGTGAAAGGAAAGTGAAAAATAAAAATGTGGAAATGAAATGTCTGTAAAGAAGTGCATGGGGCTCAGGATAAGGAACATGCTAAGGACTTAGCTGAAATGGTAGAAAAGACACCAGGCACACATGAGGAGTTCATAAAACTAGTGGAATGAAACTAGCTACACAAGGAGTGCACGCTGAGGGGAAATGGAAGAAATATATCATAACACAGAGGGAAGAGGGAGCACAAAAAACATTTATGGAAGGAAGTGAAGGAAAAAGGAGATAGAAAGAATGTCGTGAAAGGGTATGCATGAAGAAATGTAACCATGCATGAGTGCTAAGGTATAAAACCAAGAGTGTATGAAACTTGTAAAACTTGAACTTAGATCCAGGATGTAGCTGCAAGTTGTCCAAATAGCCAGGGTGGTTATTTTGGATAACAACCTTTTATTTTGTCTAAAGGGCTTGGTATGAGGATCCAATGGTATCTCATGTTCAAAAAAATCTTCCCTGTAAGCTTTTAGTTCAGAATAAGACCATGTAAGATAATCCTGATATTTCCTCAACATTCTGGTATAAGATTTCCTTTCTTCTTTATTCATGTTTCTTCCTAACCAGACCTTTTTTTGGGTTTTGAGTAGTTCCCAGATTTCACTCCACAACATCTCTAGGTACATGGATAAGATTTCTTATAACTTTGTCTACACTATCAAAATTTGATTTAAGGCTGACAAGTCCACTAGGAATAGTATTTTTATTCAATTGAATTACATCCTTTCCAAATAGGGTCTCTTTTCTTTCACATAGCACTACCATAGGATTTAGGTTAACGAGTTGATTTGTGAATTCACATCTGTATTTTAAGAAGCTTTAAATCTAAGCATCATCTTAAAAAACCTACCAATGTTGAATGTTATTAGGAATTAAAGGTCTAACCAACACTTCCACTTCATAATTGCAATATGGAGACATTGCTTCATTATCATAATGAGAAGCTAGGATAGCCAATTTTTCACCTGCTGCAATCTGATTTCTCTCTTGGTAGAGGAGATTGAAGAAATTAAAGAATTCAATGAGGTCTCAAACTGCATGTTTATATTGCTTTAATCTCTAGTTTTTTATTGCATATATATTTATAACTTGTTTTAAAACTAACTCAAAATATCCTTTGAAAATGAGATATTTAATCCCATGCCTCCACACATCTCTTAAACTAAGGACCAATGCTTCATATTCAGCTATATTTTTTGTACATTCAAACTTAAACGTAAAAGAGATATTAAAAGAACCATGGTTTAGAGAAGTCAAAGCCACTCTAGTTCCATTTCCAATATTAGAACATGTTCCATCAAAATTTAGTCCATGGGATATTGACATCTTCAAGGTGTGTATTAATATCCATACGTTGATCTTCGAAATCAGCACACCACTGAGCCTTTGACATCTAACACGTACCTCTTTAGAGTCCATGGAAAAAAAAATTCCCAAAGGTAGGTGTTATTTTGATGTTAAACTCATTCATGACTTCCAATGGCATGATGTTACAAGAAGCCCCTAAATCAAACATGTAATTATGGAGAATCCACCCATTGACAATAAGAGTAAAGGAACCACATCCAACTATGATTCTACCAAGGAAGTACCTAAAAAAACTTCCGAGGGTTCTTTTGTATTCTCTTGGTCTTCTTTTATTTCAACTTCAACAATAGTGGGGGGATTTATCACATTATTTGCACTCATTTATTTTACAACCACATCCTCCTTCAATCCCAAGTATTCAAATGCCCTTATTTTATGCTATGGGATCCTAAGTAATTCCATAATAGGGACAATTCTATTTATTTAACTTAGGATCTGAGCCATGTCACATATAACATACTTGGGAAAGGATGTATTTGGGGAAAGGGTGACTATATTTTCTAATGGAATTATGAATATCATCACTTATTGTTGGGGCCAAGTCAGGAGTTCTTGGTCTTAGGGTAATGATAGGGCCCTTTTCAAGTATGCTTCTTTTGGAGGTAATTTTATGGATATTAGTTAAGAGAGGAATATTTTTCTTGGGGGTAGGGATAGATCAATTAACTTGTCTGTTATGAAGGTTATATTGCTTCTCTTAGGAAACTACATCATTCATCACCAATTTCCTATCCTCTCATGAAGGAATTCCACCATCATTTTTAATCATCAATGCTCTTAGATATTAAAATTCATGATTAGGGAGCTCAAATGATTGAGCCATATCAACATCAACATTAAATACAGAAGGGAGGGAGAATACATGATTGGTGCAAGCCCAAAGGTCTTCCATAGTTTTAACGTACAAGAGATAAGTAGAAGTGATGCCTTGCATTGATTATTTTGGGCATTCCATCATACATATAACACCAAATTCAGCTTCATCATTGTTTTCATCATCTTGAGTAGGTTGCTCATAGGGAGGATGAGGCAATCGAAATTTATCACACCAATCAATAATGTGATCCTCCTCTACCTCAAAAATTCTTGTTGTTAGTGGGTCTGGTATTATCTTGTTGTCTCTGAATGCTTGCTATTTATTTATTGAGCCCATAGGTCATTTTCCTCTATCATCTTCCCGGTGATCCCCTTTGGGATAATTTCCAAATCTATTATGTCCAAGGGCTTGATGTTAAACTTAAATATTTGGGGCCAACCTTTTCTCTTTTATAGAAATTTTGTATGATATCTCTTTGAATGCCCCAACCAAGGTTTTAACTACCTCTTCTAGATCCACAAATTTACTTGCTTGAAACTTTTTTGGATCCACCAACTTGACACCTTATCTTTTGGGAGGATTCCCAGCTACTTTGATATTATTTTCTATCTGGATTGCCATGGAGTAATATTTCCTCAGAGTCTGAGGGGCCTTATCTCTCAAATAATAAGTTGTTTTTTTTTTCAAAAGCATCAAAGTATTTAATTAAACATGACTCATCACTGGGCCTTATATTAGTTGGTAATCTAGTAAAGGTCTTATTAGACCTGGTGTGAAAATCATGTACACATTCATTAGGATTGTTCTTAATGATATAAAATTCTAATAGAAGGAACCTGGGGTAAGTTCTATCACCATATAAAAATCTAAAATCATTCTTCATTTCAGCCCAAGAATCAATTGAATTTGTAGCTAATGACTTTAACCATTCCCTAACAACTTCTTCTAATGTGTGTGTAAACAACTTGACATAAATATCTTCAAATTCAACTTCATAATCATCCATGACATTTGGGAAGAATTTAAGATGTTGTTCCCCACTCATGGCATTGTTCCCTTAAAAATGAGGCAACTTACTTCTGATCTCATTTGGTACTTCATTAGGATAGCCCACCATTATATTTAACCTTATTGGTTTATATGTAGTGATTAAAAAAGGAGCTATTGGCAGAGGGTGTTCCATATTATTTAGTGGTGGATTTTCAAATAGAAGGTTAAAACGGTGGAGAACTAGAGGTATCTCAGGTAGAGGATTATGATCCCCAAAATGGAAACCTTTTGGGGATTCAGTCTCAAAAAATAATTCATTCTTACGGGTAAAAAAATATGGAAATTGAGGAATACCTTTGTTATTTTCAGAAGCTAAATATTTTTGAAACAAATAATGTAAATGAGTTGGAAAACTATCTGTATCAGAACTAGATGATGTAATAGAGTAATCTTATATCAAAGGAGGATCAAATTTAGGAGTTTGAACTCTTATTCCATCTGAAATTTGACCACCCAAAAGTTTCCAATTTTGGGAGTAACCTTCCAGTAGGGTCAGTCTAAAAAGGATCTTCATCCTTCTAACTTTGCAAAGGGGAGAGTTAATTATCAAGGTATGTAAGATGAGTTTTGTTTTGCACTGGTATAACCTAGATATTATTTGAAAGGTGGAGTTGCCACTAGGGCCTTGTACCCTAGAGATATAGATTAATTATAAATGTTAAAAAAATATACTTTGTAACTTGGTAGGCATAAGACTTTGCAAATATTTGATGGTATTATTAATATCTTTGAAAACCAATCTTTGGTATACTTTATAGAAACACAAGCTTTATACCAAACCTGCTTATAATAGGAAAATCACAAATAATACTGGTAGAATGGTTTCCATTTGCAATTTTTTAAGAAAAGGTTTGTAAAGGTGAGTATTCTTAACCTTGTTTAGAATAAAGGTTCCCCAAAAATGGTGTTAGAGTCATGTTGATCCAAATTTTACACCCCCTTGAGCCTAGTAGTACTTATAAAGGGTAAGAGGGATTAAGGAGATGTCAGACTGTGATTTTTGTGTCATTTGCATCTGAGGAGATGCATAACATCCTACTTTAGAACCAAGCATTCAGATGATTGAGATGCACGTACAAAGGGGATGACCTGATCCTACTATTTTTGGTCCTACCCAGACCAGGGTGAGAGGACCCATTGGGTAACTTGAATGTAGGGAAAATAATTTATGCTTAATTCTTTCTAATATGGAAAATGGTAGTTCAATATGAGATAAATATGGCCATGAATGTAACACCCACTTGGAAGAGTTGTCACAAGAGTATTACATATATTTAGTGCATCTGACACAAGTTACTAAAGATAAAAAAGTTGGTTTGTTCTTGCATCATATTTTTATGGGAATCTGGGTATGAAGAAGTGTCTTGAATGATTCTTGGAAATAGAACAACTGGGGTAGTGAATGGAATTTTTATAAGTGTGATGGTGAGGGGAAATGTAGAGTATATTTGATTTTGTAAAATAAGGAGAGTAAATTATGATTGATTTCTTGTAACAAAGCTACAATAACTACCATGACAACATGCTATCCTAGAAAGTAAAGAACATATGATTAAGTAGTGATAAATTCCTAAAAATATTTGCATTCATTGATACTCAACATATACAAATGTTTTCAACACAATCCCTAGAAAACTTAACACAAAATCTCATGGAAACATCCTAGTGAAGTATATATTGCTCCTATTATCATACACCAAAGATACACTCAAAGGATGATAAAAATTACTCAATAAGATGATTGCAATAGGGATGTCAGAATTACATCAAATACTGTAAAGTAAGTTCTCAAAAAACAATATTTATCTATGTTAAGATGTGGAGCATGTTTTCATGTGTGGAATTTTTGAAGAATGTACACTAAAAGTACTGTCTAATACCTCAGGAAATGTGCTCGTCTCATATGGGTGGTATTTTTACTCATAGGTTTATGGGAAGGTTTTGGACCATGGTTTTGGTACCCATGATATTATAAAAATACTTAAGAAGTTACCTATTGATGTGATTTTTTGCATATGGTAGGGTAAACATAACATTGTAGATGTGTGTGAGTTCAACTGTGAATTCAAGATATTTTTTTGAGCACAAATCCAAACAAATATGGGTATTGTATTGAGAGAAAGAGGTGGCTTGTGATAAAATTTGAGCAAGTGATTCTTGGTGGACATAGGAGAAATTGGGTGAACCACGTTAAATATTGTCTCTATGTTGTGTTATTTTATTTTCTATTCTTGTATTTTAGATCTGTGATATTATTCTGCATATTAGTTTCTACTATTGCGATCCTGTGTGGGATTGTTCCACATATTTTATCCCTTATTTCCTAATAATTGGTATCACAACTAGAATTAGTTTTCTGAAGTGTTAAATCTCAAGGAAAGTTTTATCTTTAGTGGGATCTATGATAGATTATGGAAGATCAAAGGCTGATACATTCAACAGGCATAATTTTAGTCTTTGGAAGATGCAAATAAAAGATTACCTTTATAAAAAAGATCTCTATATTCTGATGTCTAAAAAAGGGTCGAACATGAAGGATGCAGCTAGGGAATTTTTGGATAGGAAGGAACTTGGGACATTCCAGTAATGTCTTGGATCTTCGGTATTATTTAATGTTCTAAAGGAAAAAATTACAAAATAACTTATGGATGCATTAAGGAAGTTATATGAAAAACCATTTTCCTCTAACAAGATATTTTTAATGAAAAAGTTGTTTAATATGAAGATGTGTGAGAATAGTTTAGTATCATATCATTTAAATGATTTTAATATGGTTTTTGAATATGGCACATTTGATTACAAAATAATTTTATGAAGAAGTTAGGTCTTTATTAATTTTTTGTTCCTTACCTAAGCGTTAGAATAGTTTGGTAATGACAGTAAGTAACTCAGTTCCAACTAACTCAAAGTTGAAGTTTGAGGACGTTGTAGGGGTGATTCTAAGTGAGGAAATGTGAAGAAAAAGATCTAGAGAATCTTATACTTTAGGGAATGCTTTGATGATGGAGACTAGAGGGAGATAGAAGAATTGAGGAAGCCATGGAAAAATGAAAGATCAAACAAGGTCAAAATGTAAAAGGAAGATGGTATACTATCACTTTCGAAAGCCTGGATATGCAAAGAAGGTTATTTGGGAGATTTGGGATAAGAAGAAACAACAGGAAGAAAACAAGGAGGTGAATGTGGTAACAGGTAATGTTTACCATGATTATTTGATTCTTTCTTTACATAATATTGCTGAATCTTGGGTTTTAGATTCGAGGCCTTCTTTCCATACTACTCCAAATAGGCATTATTTTGTTTATTATGTTTAAGGGGATTTTGGGCATGTTTTTATTGGTGATGACAAGCCTCGCAACATAATTGGAAAATGTTATGTCTAGGTTAAGATGCAAAATTGGAATACATGGTTATTAAAGGATGTTAGACACGTGCCTACATTAAGATGAAACTTGGTATCAACAGGGAAGTTGGGAAATGATGGTTTAACTGTGATATTTACAATGAAATCTTGTAAGGTTACCAAGGGTTCTCTTGTGGTGGCAAGAGGTACGAAGGCTGAAACCTTGTATTTAATGAATGGTAGTACTAATGCTTGTAGTATATGGTTTTAGACGTAGATACAACATCGTGGAACTATAGGCTTAGTCATATAATCCATAAGGGTATGCAAATCATAAAAAAGAATTTTCCCAGATTTATAGAAATAGGTTTTTATTTATGTGAGAATTGTGTCTATGGGAAACAAAAACGGGTAATATTTCTCAAGGTTGGACTTATAAAGAAAGAAATTTGGAGTTGGTACATTCTAATGTGTGGGGTACAACTCAGGCATCATGTATTGGGGGTTTAAATTATTATGTTACTTTTATTGATGATACAACAAGGAAAGTTTTAGTATATTGTATTAGAAACAAATATGATGTATTTGACACTTTTATTAAATGGAAAGCCTTGGTAGAGAATGAAACATGTCTTAAGGTAAAATGTCTTAGGTTAGATAATAGAGGGGAGTATTAGAGTAATAATTTTGATGATTATTGTTCTAAGAATCAAATCTGTAGGTAAAATGCCATTCCAGGAACTCTGTAGCAAAATGGGGTGTCCAAAAGGATGAAAAGGAAAATAATGGAATGAGATAGGAGCATGAGGTTACATGTGGGACTCCCTCTTTATTTTTGGGTAGAAGCGGTGAGAATAGTTATGTAATTAATAAAAAGAGGACCCTTGAGTGCCTTAGATGGAGGCATACCTGAGGAGGTTTGGTCTAGTAAGAAAGTTGATTATTCACTTCTTAGAGTCTTTAGATGTAAGGTGTTTGTCCATGTTGACAAGGATGATATGAATAAGTTATAAGCTAAGTCAAAAAAATACAATTTCATTGGTTATGGTGGCGACAACTTTGGATATAAATGTTGGAGTATTAAGGACAAGAACATTATTCAATCTAGAGATGTGGTCTTTAATGATAAAGTTATGTATAAACAACAGTTGCAAGAAAATATGGAATAATCCAGGAAATAATATGTAGTGGTAGAGGATCTTCCGGATGGGAAAGTGATACATGAATTAGTTCAGGAACCTATTCAATAGGAACCCCAAACTCCTATATTGAGGATGTCTTCTAGGGAAAGAAGAGCACTTGAAATTTTTTCTCCTTCTCTTTATTATTTATTACTCATTGACAGTGGAGAGCTAGAGAGCTTTGATGAAATAATGAAACTATATGCTAGGAAGAAGTGCGAGTAAGCCATGGATGAGGAGCATCAGTCTCTTATGGATAACTAGACTTGGGAGTTGGTGAAGCTACCTGAAGGAAAAACAGCCTTAAAGAACAAGTGAGTGTACATAGTTAAAGAGAAATAAGGAGGTAAGAAAATATACAGGGCCTATTTTGTGGTCAAGGGGTTTGCATAGAAAAAATGTATAGATTTTGATGAGATTTTTTCTCTTATAGTAAAAGTGAATTTTATTAGATCTGTTCTTGGAATATTGGCACCAAAAGACTTGTACTTAGAGAAGCTAGATGTAAAGACTACATTTCTCCATGGTGATTTGGAGGAAGATCTATATATGTAGTAGCCAGAGGGCTATGAGGTCAAAGGTAAAGAGGAGATGGTGTGCAAACTGAAGAAGATATTTTATGGTGTGAAACAAGATCCACGTCAATGTTATAAGAAATTTGATAGCTTCATGATGAGAAAGGTGATATTAGATGTCATTCTGACCATTGCATGTATATAAAGAAATTTCAGGATGGGAGTTTTATTATCTTGTGCTTGTATGTGGATGACATGTTGGTTTTAGGTAAAAACATGCAAGCAATAAAAGTACTCAATAAGCAGTTAAACGACTCCTTTGCTATGAAGGATTTGGGGCCAGCCAAAAAAATCCTTGGTATGAGGATATCTAGGGATAGGAAGGAATGGAAGATGAATCTATCTCAAGAAGACTACATTAAGGTGGTCTTGGAGAGGTTTAATATGCAAAATGATAAACTAGTTGGGACTCCTTTGGTAAGCCATTTAAATTTATCAAAGGAGTTGGGTCCAAAGACAGAGCATGAGAGAAACTAGATGTCCAAGGTACTTTACTCATCAGTGGTTGTTAGTTTGATGTATGCCATGGTGTGCACTAGGTGTGATATTTCCCGTGCAATGGGAACATTGAGTAGATTTATAAGTGATCTAGGTAAAGATCACTATTAGGCAATAAAGTGGATCCTTTGATACTTGAGAGGGACCATGGGGACAATTTTGTGCTATAGTGGATTAGACACCACTTTACATGCTTATGTAGATTTAGACATGGCTGGAGATGTAGACAACAAGAGGTGCACAACATGTTATATTCTCACTGTAGGTGGGACAATAGTGAGATAGATTTAATGAATACAAAATCTTGTGGCTTTGTCAACCATGAAAGTTGAGTATATTTCTTCTATAAAGGAAATAAAAGAGATGATTTGGTTACAACAATTGCTTGAAGAGTTAGGGCATGAGTAGGAGGAAGGGAAGATGTATAGTGATAGTCAAAGTGCTATACACCTTGCTAAGAACTCTAGTTTTCTCTCTAGGATGAAGAATATAAAGTTAAGGTACCATTTCATTAGGATAGATTTGGAGGAAGAGAAGTTGAAACTGGATAATATTCATACCAGTTAGAATCCTATAGACATGATGACCAAGGTGGTCACAAGGGAGAAAATGAAGCTATGTTAAGCTTTGGTTGGTCTTCACAGATGACAGTGAAGGGTTGAGAAGCTATCTCATAGGAAAACTAGTCTTTAAGTGGGATATTGTTATGTTATGAAGCCTATTTTCATGTGTGGAAGTGTTGAAGAATGTACACTAAAAGTACTGTCAGATAGCTCTAGCAACATGCTCTTCTCATATGGGAAGTATTTTGACCCATAGGTTTATGGGATGGTTTTGGCCCATGGTTTTTGTACCCACGATATTGTAAAACTACTTAAGAAGTTATCTATTGATGTGATTTTGTGCATATTGTAGGGTAAACATAACATTTTACATGTGTGTGAGTTCAAGTCTTAATTCAATAGAGTTTGTTGAGCACAACTCCAAACAGATCTCGGTATTATATTGATAGAAAGAGGTGGCTTGTGATAAAATTTTAGCAAGTGATTCTTAGTGGACGTAGGCCAAATTGTGTGAACCACATTAAATAATGTCTTTGTATTGTGTTACTTTATTTTATGTACTTTTATTTTAGATCTGTGATATTATTCTGCATATTAGTTTATACTATTGCAATCCTATGTGGGATTATTCCACATATTTTATCCCTTATATGATATTTTTCTATACTTTTTAGTCGATGTTCAATCTCTCAGATCGAAATGAAGGTTTCATTAAGATGTTATTTTCAATTGAATATAAGAAGTAACCTGTAGGACCATTAATTCCCCATGTAATTCATTTTGCCTTGATGAGGAAACTTTCCAGAATGAATCCTTTCTTCTCGGTGTTCCAAATTTTGTTTCACAATTTGTTCCATTCATAGGACTATGTAGTCCCTGAGTAATTAAGGAAGATATAGTCCTATTTTAGGACAATTATCACCATGAGAACCATCCATATATCTCATATTTTATTTACCGAGGAAGTGGTAGAAAGAGAAATCCCAATTGATGCTCCCGAAATATCTCATTCAGAGCCTCTAGAGGATATATGCTTTCTTTATCATAAATTAGATGAATTGGAAAAAATATTATTGTCTTAGTGAAGGATTCATTAGAGTATACTCCTGAAGAAGTTTCTATCATGCCCTCTTCTCCAATAAATCCTATTGTACCTTCTCCTCCACTGAAGAGATGTAAAAGGATTCCAGTTTCTCCTATTAATGCATCCAATCCTATTTCTACAAAACCAACTGGTGTGTCCAATAATTCTTCATCTTCTAAAGCTGGTGTTTTTCAAGGCACAAATATGTATTTGATAGGAGGGATCAACCTCCTTGAATGTGATTTATCTTACAAAATTAAATTAGAATTAGTTTAGATTTTATAAATCCCAAGGGCAAGAATCAAAGAGCTTATGGAGAAGGTCATGTCTAATGATTTAGTAAGGGATGTATAGTATGTGTTTGGGGAAAAATATCGTAAAGAATTTATTTTATAAAGAATTTTTTAGCTCATGATCCTACTTATAGAGAATAATGTTTAGTCATCACTTGACCATATGTTGTTTTAATTTTTTTTTGTAATATGTATACAAAATTGATAATATAAATTCCAAGGGTAGTGGCCCCTATATAATCCCCACTTATGTACTTAATATACACATATTTTACAAGTTTCATGTAAAAATATTTTATGTAGATTCTACCTCAATTGCTGCATATTTAGTTGATTCACTCATATTATCCTTGTATGTATCAAATATTTTGAGCATTTAAATGAGGAAATCCTCATCTAGTCTAGTATGAAATATGAATACAATTCCCTATTCTCTTATAACTTCATAAAATCTACTTATTGCACTATTATTTTTCCTTACCTTATTTGCTAATTTGAATATCTTTTCCTCTAGGCAACCAAATTTTTGAATGGTGTCATAATTGAAACTTGAAGTAGTAGCACTTGGTCCTTCATTAAACTGTTAATGAAAATATTTTGTCAATTCATCTGAAATCAAATATCCATATGTCAAATGGTCTTGGATAGATACTATTCCTCCAAGTTTACTGTCAATGTCATCGATGTGTTATGTCATTTTATCTTTCGTCAGAGTGAGCTCTTTGTTAATTTTATTTAGGTTTTTCATTTTTAATTTGATGGATCCCTCATAAGTATGTTGTACTTCTCGGTGTTCAATGAGGAAATCTAATATAGAGGATCCTCATTGAGAATATCTGATCTAAAACCTTCTCAGAATAAGTTACAGGTAGTTTCATTGTGTGGAGAAACATTTGAGCTTTTCGGTGATATCCTGTTTGCAAAAATTAGAGCACATATGCAAACGTTATGGCTTGCTGAAATTTTTAGGCAACTGGTGAAATCAGGACCACACGCAGGTTGAACCCGTGCATGCTTGCCAAGTGGACCAACAAAAATACAACATGTGGACAATATGAGAAAAATAGTAATTTTTTTTAACTCCGGTCTTGGACAATTGATGACAGATAGGTGGACCTCTCTATTTGCTAGTTGGGGGCTGTCAGCCAGGTTTGACACACTCGATTATGGAGGGGTGTCTTAGCCTCCTTCTCATATTACTATTAAAAATATTTTGGTTATATTTTCTCTATATTGTAATTTTTACATACATGTGGGATTTTTTGCGTAATCATTGTAAAGGGCTCAGTGGATAGCCTGACTCAGTTGATCGATTCGACCTATCAACTAAGCCACACTCCTTATCTCCCCACATTAGTAGCTCAAACCATATCTCCAATGCATATTATTGAAATTTCCACACATTTAACCAAAATTCCTTTGCCACACATTATCCTCTATCTATTTTCCAAACATTATCCGCTAACACTTATCTCTCCATTGATATGGCTTGGCTTAACCGACTGCACAACTCGGTCTAAACACATTGCACCAAGTAATACAAATAATAGAATACATTGTGCCGAACTTAGCCATTTCAACGGGATAATCAACCAATGCCCAAACAAAATGGCTCTTTATCCAATGCAAAAACTACATTGCCACATATTTAAACAACTCCCTCACCCCTATGCATGAGTAATATGGGATTTCAATCAACAATTAAAAGACAAGGCACTTTACCATTGCACCCGAGGTTGTAACATTATATAAAATAGGTAGAGTTTTATTTTTATTGGCATTGTTCGATGACTGTGTAATTATTATAAAGCTTATATCTTGAGCTAAGAGAGGAATTTTGAGGATTTGTAAAAAGAGACTAGTATTAATTTTGGTAGGAGATTACTGTGAGAAGGTTAGATTCTTGTAGAAATAATTGTAAAGGTTTAGTTTCAAGATTTTAATAGATCGGTCCCATTCAAATAGACTCGAAGATGTAGTTCTCAAGTGCCAAAATCTGTTATCACATCTCATGTCAAATTACTGGTGAATTTTATCTAATATTTCTCTATCTTTTACATAGTACTTGCAGATTTTGATTATTTATTAAAATTACAAAAATGTCATAATGTTGAATTTTCATTAAAAATCGTTAAAAGAAAAAGTTTGAGTGTATGTGTGAAAGTTTGATTTTCATTTTTTAGATCACTAGTATTAGAGCTATTTTTAGCTAGTTTTTGGTTCAAATTAACAGTTTGTGGATTGTAAGTTATCTTGTTGGATGTTAAAAAGGTTCCAGTATAAGAGGGGTGAAGGTGAGCTAGTAGAAGAGGATGCCAAAATTGGTATAATATGATCTCGAAGTCCTACAATGGAGGATCGAGAGGAAGAAGAATTTTGTCAATCATTCCTACAAATGAAGGAAATGGTGGAAGAAATGTACCAAGATAAGTGAAGGGAAAACATAACTAGAAAAATTAAAAAAGAAGAAATCTCTAATTTTAAAGATGAACCTCTAAAATCTTATTTTCTTTTATTAAAATTAGACATCAAGTTTGAATTGCCAATGTATACTGGAGAGCTTAATGTAGAGAAATTGGATAACTGGATCAAGCAAATAGATGTATATTGCAGGGTTTAGAGAACTGTGGATGAATAAGAAAAGGTTCAATTGGAAACTCTTGGGATGGGTAGTAAAACACTCATATGGTGGGAGAGTAAGCTTCAAGAAGTGGAGGAAACCAAAGGTAATGAAATCACTTCTTGGTCTGATTTTGTTTCAAATCTTAGACAAAATTTTTATCCTTTTGATTACAAGCAATAAGCTATGATGGATTGGAAAAAAATTGAGACAAACTAAGGGACAAAGTGTTCAAGACTACACACAAGAATTTAGGAAAAGGGATATAATTATGGGAATTTCCCCAAACACACAAGAAACACTGATTAAATACATTAGTGGATTGCATAGATACCTAACACATATGATTCTTGTTTTAGGTGCTGTTATCTAAATAACTCTCCTAGTTATTTAGGTAACTTGTATACAAATTCTGGCTCTTAGTTCCCCATTGAAGGCTATGTGCACTTAAGTTCAAATGTCATGACTCCTTGATTCATTTTTTCCTTGGCACCCCTTCTTTTCCTCAAGTTCCCTTATACACTTTCTGTTCTCTCCTTCATTTCTCCTCTTCCTCTTTGTTCCACTCCACCCTTGAGCACCTTCCTTTTGTCTTCTTCCCATGCCTCATTCTTCTGCATGCATCCCTGTGCCCTCTTTTGTGTCCTTCTGTTCTTGGTCATCTTCTGACATACTTGAGTGTGCCACTATAGCCAGTCAAAGCATGCCAACAAGGTGCTAGATCCTTGCAATAAATCAGTGACATGTGGCAGAAATGACAAATATTTACATAGTTTTCCATCATTCTAGCCAATCCACATGTGCCACATGTTTTTCTTACACTGACAAATCTGACATCTTCTGACAACCATATCTTTTTCTATAGATATCAAATTGGTGCATGCCATACTTATCAGAGAGTTGCTGACATCAGCTACAGTTTCAGAGATTCAAATTCAAATTCTCATTGGACCTGGTATGTGAGAAATGGAAAAATGTATTTCTTAGCATTGATGAGAAGATCTGATTACTCCAACCACCCGATTTGATATGATCTACCCTCCTTTCTTCTCCAACACACCAAACAAGATTGGGGAAGTGTATTTCACAGATCTCTATGTGGATTTGCATGCATTCAATGCTTCTTATTGGTGGTTATGTTTCAAATTCAGGTTTTCCCTCCTTCTTACCTTCTTTCTCCATAGATTCAACTATAAATGTAAGAGCAAGGCTCATTTGTTATGTTGGACACTCTGAATCCTTACGCATTTTGCTAAGGACTCCATACTTTATGTATTTTGAGTTATAGACCTCTAGATTTGACTTTTGCATGTGGAGATTGGCCTCCATCATCATTTTAAGAACTCTATGCATCCCTGGAAGTAATAGAAATGTCATTTTGTGACTATTCTCTATCCCAACATGTTTTCATTCCTTCTTCTTACCTTTTATTTTATGTTGTGTGCTGGCTGTACCATTTTAGGTCTCTTGTAGTTCCTTATTTAGTTGTGTTCCATGAAAATGATATGGTAAATACATGTTTGTCTATGCTACTTGTGTCTAGTATCCTTTCACGCATTTCCTTTCATTTTCACTCAGAAAAGATAGTTTTCATCCCTCTTTTCTAGTGCTATCACATTTTAGTGTAGTTCCCTTTCATGTCATCCTTCTATCCCTAGTCCCTTGGCATTATTAGCTTGGTTTCCCCATTTAACACTAGGAGTAGCAGTAGCAGTAGAATTAGATAGAGGAATTGGCCTTATCCAGAGATCCATCCCAAGTGCACAAGGTCCCACAACTTGGGGATGGTTCCATTGTTGTCTCAAACACCTTGGACCTTCTGAGATCCAAGACGCGGGTGCATGTTTGAGAAACCAATAGTTTTTGGCACGCCCAGTGGGAGCAACATTGAAAAATAAAATTTCATATCTCTAAGTTCTAGTGTGTGGACTTAGTATTTCATCCTTTCGAGTCCCATTTTAACACATCTAGTGACTCCCAACATTTTAAAGAGCTCTGTTTCAATAGTCCTGAGCACCTTTCATGAGAATAGTGCACACAAGAAGAAGTGTAACAACTAAAGATTATATTGATTACCTCTAGCTATCCCCAAGGATAATTTGTTCTAAAAATCACACGCGCCCATCTCTATCTCCTGTGTACCATGCCCATTCAAATCCTCCTCAAAATAGGCATCCTACATGCCCTACAATGGTGCATCAGCGAACTCCTCCACTTAGGAACTTTTCAACATTTCCTGGAGGAAGTCCCTTATTGCTAGTTGTGCAACATGATATGCCAAATGACATGCTCAAAAGTATTCCATACTTTACTGGTGAGAATCAATTCACCCCTCAGGAGCATATTCAGTATATAAAAAGCATGTGTTCACCCTATCTGATCACACATGATGATGTAACAGTCAGAATACTTGCAGCCTCTTTTAAAGGTAAAGAGCTTTAATGATATTGAGGCCAAAGACTTAGATCTATCACCACCTGTGATGAGCTAGGAACAACTCTTTGTAATTACTTTGTAGATAAGTCAGATCACCTATCTCTAGTGGAGCAACTCACAACAACAAGGAGGGAACCTAACGAGCAGATGACTATTTTCAACATTAGATTTCAGAAGACTTCAGACAGAATCCCTCTTGTGGTAAGACCTACAGCCCAACATGATTTCTTGTATTATCTGAAGGTGCTTAATAACGATATTTCAGTTATGATCCAATCCATGGGAGGTAGGAATTTACCAGCTGCTTATAGTATTGCAGTAAGGGTAGAAAAAATTCTTATTTAGGTGGGAAAGATAGCTCCTATACCACCTATGCCCTTGTTCCCAGAAATGTCACAGGTGCCATAGCCTTCTTTGGATCCTATTCACGTTCCTGAGAAAAGAGTGCATCTAGTTGGCTCGACATCCTACTCTCCAACGTAATAGAGGGAAGATGAGGAGTTGAAGGCCCTGATTAGAAATTTATCAAACAAAGTCATATAATTAGAAAAGCAACAGGCGTAAGCCTATAGAGGTAATTCTAATTAGGCGCATGGCCAAAGCAATCAGCCTTGGTGGAATCAATATGGAAATCAAAGATACCCGCCTAATCAACAAAATGATAGATGATATCCCAATAAAAATTTTCCCTTGCAAGTTGTTCCTCCTGTGTATTCTCTTCCAGCATCTAGTGTGAGTCGGGTGCTTGTTCTAACTCAGAAAATTTTGGCACAAGAGTCAGAATGGTGTTTCCCTTGCAACATGCCTCATAGTCAATATCATTGTGACAATGTTGCACATGCCCAAGCCTTCATGATCAAGAATGATTCAGTATGTGAGCCTTTAACAAGTTCCCCCGAGGAAGATAACTTAGAAATACCAAAATCTTCCTTTGAGAAAAATTTGATATTCTTTGGTATGGAGGATTTCTGTGCAATCAACCAAGCCATAGAAGATACAAACAGACCACCCGCCCAAGTTGCAGACAACACAAGATACAAGAAAAAAATGTTAGACTCAGGTGCGCAGGTCTCACTCCTAGAAATACAAGTAGATCCTAGAAGTAGAAATATATAGATAAGGCATCAAGTAGAAAAAGCACTCAAACTCCTTCTAAAGTAGCGCACGACCCTCCTTTGGTAGGTCAAGCCTCTACTCTACCTAAAATCTAGGATTCTGCACCTAAACAGTTAAAAAGGGATGTTGTTCCCCAAATGAATAAGACAGGGGGACTTCCATTTAGCATTGTTGACTAGATGAAGTGAACAAACATAAATGTCACAATGTGGGATGCCCTTAGCAATCCATCTCAGTGGGATCTGTTACATGAAGCTTTGGCACAACTCCCGCGTGATGATCTAGCTATGCAAAAGCCACGTGATTCTATCAACGTCTATAAATAAGAGGAGAAACAAGTAAGTAAATTTGTTCAAACCCCACCCTTCTATATTTACTTGATCATAAGTAAACACCTAATGCATAATTTCATGATTGATTCAGGTGCTAGCACTTCTGTTATGCCTAAGAAAATAACTGATGTCTTAGGTCTGAAATATATCCCTTTATCTAAAGGCACCCTGTAACTTGATGGTTCAATTGTCACCACCTTAGGAGTCATCAAGGATCTTGAGCTAACCCTCCATGTATGCCCAAGCCTAACCATTACTCAATATGTGTCAATCATTGACCTACCTCATTTTTTTGCCCTATGTCTATCAAGAGACTTTACTGCTAAAGTGGGTGGTTACTTATCTTTTGATTGGTCTCATATGCTAATCAAGAGAAGGTATGGTACCTAGTTTACCATACAAGCTGAGCCTATATTTTCCTATCATGTAGAGTCATATGCCCCATCCCCTCTCCAAGCAAATTATTTAATCCAAGAAGAACAAGCTTCAGTTCTGGAAGAGAAATCTCTTCCACCCTCTATTCCTGACTTAGTACTTGATGAATGGGTGGAAAGACACCATAAATTTGATCCTTATGCTGAAGAAATGTAAGCTTATGAAATTGGGCTTTGTACTTATTACATTCTAGAAGAAGAAGCTATGTTGTCGTACATGCTCAAGAAAGACAAAGTTTAACCTGGTCTATGGAAGTTGTACTTTGATGGATCCATAAGCAGAAATTGCATGCGAGTAGGAGTGGCTCTCATTTCCCTTAAGGATGAGAAATCATTCTTCATGCATAGGCTGTAGTTTGCATGTTCTAACAATGTGGTAGAGTATGAAGACTTGGTGCATGACTTGATCATTACCAAGAAGAAGAAAATTAAGGTATTGCAGATCTTTGGGGACACAAAACTGATTATCCATCATGTTACCAAAAAATGTAAGAAAAAGAATAAGCTTCTCAAGTCTTATAAACATAGATTTTGGGACCTCCTTGAGAGATTTGATGCTCTAAATCTCTAGGTGGTGTCACACAAAATGAACAAGGACTTTGTCAAAGGAAACACTTAGCACATCAACATGGTGATTAGACCATCTATTCTAGATAACAAAATCAGATGGAAAGTGTTTGACAGTGATGCAAAAATCATCTAGTTTATCCAGAATGAAGCTATGTTCTCATCAAGCATTCAAGCTGACTTGTACGACAGATATGGTGACCAAGTGATACAGCTAAAGACAAACAAGTTTTGTAAAGGTCTGGTCACCTTAGTGAAAATGTTTATCCCCGATGATGAGTTTAAGGATGAAGAAAGGTATATGCGTGTTGCGCAAGATGACTGCTCCTTAGTAACTATTGCACACCGAAAGAGTTATTGCTTAGCAAGACTTATGCGCATGATGAAAATCAGGCTTTCATTTCTCTTTGGAAAAATATAGTGATATCTTCTCATGGGAGTATGAAGACCTCAAAGGCTTTGATCTAAGTGTTACTCAACACTTCATTGACCTTGATCCTGGTGTCAAGCCTATTAGGTAGAAGTAATGACTAGTCAATCCAAAGATAGAGCCCCTCATGAGAAAGGAATTATCCAAACTCATTGAGGAAAAAATTATTTTTCCTATCAAATACTCTACCTGAGTCCCAAATCTAGTTCGAGTACACAAGAAGAATGGTGAAATCAAACTCTGTGTTGATTTCAAATATTTGAATAAGGCATTTCTAAAGGATCATTATCCTTTGCCTTTGATGGAGAAGATTCTACAGACTGTGGCCGGTGCACAAAGATTCTCCATGCTAGATGGATATTCAGGTTTCTATCAGATCATAGTCAAGGAAGAGGATCAATTAAAAACAACGTTTACAACCAAGTGGGGAACATATGCATATCAAAAAATTCCCTTTGGTCTATCGAATGTGGGTGCCACATTTGAGCGTGCCATGGATATTTCCTTCAAACGATACATTAATGAGTTCATCTTGTTTTACCATGATGACATAACAATCTTCTCAAATAAAAGCGTGGATCATATGGTGCACCTAGAAAAAGTTTTTGAGAGATGTAGAAAGTTTGGGGTGTCTCTTAACCTCAAGAAGTGAAATTTTGTAGTGGCACAAGGAAAACTCTTGAGCCATGTGGTTTCAAAGGATGGCATTGTAATTGATCATGAGCATGTTTCAGCCATCCTAGCTCTTTCCCTGCCAATGCACAAAAAGGCCCTACAATCCTTCCTTGGAAAGATCAATTTTGCTAGGCATTTTATCCCTAACTTTTTGGGACTGGTTCAACCCATCACCTTAATGCTTAAGAAGGAAATAGCCTACAGATGGAAAACAAAAGGAAGAGAAAGATTCAAAAAAATCAAACAAGAGATTACTTGCATGCCAATCCTTATCAACCCAAATTATTCCAAGGATTTCATCCTTTATGCTTGTTGAATTGATGTAAGTGTTGTTGTTGTCCTAACACAAGAAAATGAACAAGGGATAGAAAAACCAATCACTTTATTCAGCTAGACACCGAAGGATTATGAACTAAAATATAGTCACATGGAGAAACAGGTCTTCGCCATCATGCGTGCGCTCAAGAAATTCAAGAGTATGCTCACCACCAACCATATTAAGGTGTTAGTATCCCACTCTTCTATTAGAGACTTCATCATGGGAGTAAAAATCAGTGAGAAAAGAGCATGATGGGTGACCAAAATCATGGAATATGACGTGACTATTAAGGCCAAAAAGATCATAAGAGGTAGCACACTCTTTAGGCAGATTTTTGAGGATGCGTAGATTAAACCTAAGGGCTCATTATTTTTGGAAGAAGGTCTTCCACGTGCAGAGCTTGAGCAGAATACAGACCTTGACATGTGTGACTGGATGAAGGAAATGATCACATTCCTTTCTTAGGGCACATACCCTCCTAGTTTAAATAAAGAAAAGAGAAGAAATATGAGGCTACAATCTATCCCTTATGTGTTAATTGATGGAATTCTCTTCAAAAGGAATCTTGATGGCATGTTTTTGAGGTGTACCAATGGTGCATAGACTAAAAAGGTGTTAACAAAATTTCATGATGGATTCTATGGTGGACACTTCTCTGCCAAAACTACAGCAACAAAGATCATAATGGAAGGTATGTTATGGCCTACCCTATTTGTAGATGCACACAAGTGGGTCACAAAATGTAAATAATGTGATTTCTTCATAGTAAAGAAAAGATTAACAGTAATTCCCATCTAACCAATCCAAGTGAATTATCCTTTTACGCAATGGGGTTTCAACATCATAGGCATGATCAATCCACCTTTAAGTGCTGGACATAAATGGGTGTTGATAGCTATAGATTACTTCACCAGATGGACAAAAGTTGTCACACTTAAGGAATCAACCGAGTCATTCATCCTTAACTTTCTTGAAGGTATAGTCACAAGGTTTGGCATTCCTCAAACCACTATATCTGATAATGCAAAATACTTCCTTAGTACTAAAATCACTGATTGGGCTCTAATTCTAGGCATTTACTTGAAGACTTCTTCCGACTATTACCCTCATGGAAATGGTCTAGAAGAATCAACAAATAAGAACCTGATCAGAATAATGAAGTTCATAATGAACATCAGCCAAAGACAATAGCATACAAAGGTCTTGCGTGTGTTCTAGGTAGATAGAATCATAGTAAAAAAGGCAATAAGAACTTTTCCTTACAAAGCTTGTCTATGAAAATGAGGCCACCCTTCCTTTGACACTAGAGATGAATTCGTTAGCACTTGCCCAACAACTGGAATTCGAAGGTGTAGACCAGAGAGAAATAAAAATGGAAGAGCTGGTTAATCTTGAAGAATCAAGGAACTCTGCCATGATCAAGCTAGAACAACATTAGTAAGCAACAAATAAATGGTTTAACAAAAAGGATAGCCCTCAAGATTTCAAAGTTGGGGACTTGGTTTTAAAGTGGGATGCTGACAGAAATAAAACAGGGTATCATTCAAAGTTTGATGCACTTTTGAGCGGTCCATACATCATCAATTCCTAGAAGGAAGCTAACTCTTTCGAGTTAACTCATCTTGATGGAGGCACACTATAAATCCTAGTGAATGGGATCTATCTCAAACCCTTACATTAAGTGTATTGCATCATTTTGTATATATTAGAGTAGTTTCAATTTCTCCAAGTGTGCTATGCGTACATTGTTTATTTATACATAGTTCTTTCTTCTCACACGATTCCTACGCATGCTCTTCCATTGATTCCAAAATTTAGAGCTACTCTCAGCGGTTGCAAGATTCAAAACAGATTCAAGATATGATCATAAAGTGACTACAAGGGTAGTTTCATGATTGCATAAGTAGACTCCATGCCCAATGGATGCTCCAGGCTACTGATCTTCTTCATCTAGCAGGTGGATGGCCCTGAAAGTTGCCAAAAATGTTATCTAAATAACTCTCCTAGTTATTTGGGTAACTTGTATACACATTCTGGCTCTCAGTTCCCGATTAAAGGCTGTGCACACTCAAGTTAAATTGGCATGACTTCTTGGTTGCAGTTTTCCCTTGACAGCCCTTCTTTTCCTGAAGCACCCTTACACACTTTCTATTCTCTCCTTCCTTTTTCCTCTTCCTCTTTCTTCCACTCCACCCTTACATGCCTTCCTTCTGTCTTCTTCCCATTCCTCATTATTCTGCATGCATCCTCGCGCACTCCTTTACGCCCTTCTGTGTCAGTTCATCTTTTGACATACTTGAGTCTGTCATGCGCAACCAGTCAAATTGCGCCAAGAAGGTGCCATATCCTTACACCAAATCAACAAGTGACACATGGTAGAAAATAAAAATATTTACACAGTTGGCCATCATTCAAGCCAATCCATGTGTGCCACATGTTTTGCGTTCACCAACAACTATGAAATCTTCTAATAGCCATATCTTTTACTACAAAGCTCAGATCGGCATGCGTCCAAACTTGTCAAAAATCTGCTGACATCATCTACAGTTCTAGATATTCAAATTCAAATTCTTGATAGACCTGGTAGGTGATAAATGGGAAAGTTTCTTTATGAGCATTGATGAGTAGATCTGATTACTCCAACCACTTGATTTGATATGATCTTCCCTCCTTTCTTCTCCAACACACCAAACAAGATTAGGGAAGTGTATTTGATAGATATCTAGGTGGATTTGTAGGTATTCAATGCTTCTTGTTGGTGGTTGTGTTTCAAATTTTGTTTTTCCCTCCTTCTTCCCTTCTTTCTCCATGAATTCATCTATAAATGTAAGATCAAGGCTCATTTGTTATGTTGGACACTTTGGATCCTTA
Organism: Taxus chinensis; assembly: GCA_019776745.2. Taxonomy (NCBI): domain Eukaryota; kingdom Viridiplantae; phylum Streptophyta; class Pinopsida; order Cupressales; family Taxaceae; genus Taxus; species Taxus chinensis. The sequence goes on from CM034151.1 coordinate 379,351,209, forward strand.
CGTGTTTTACTAAGGAATCCATACTTTATGTATTTTGAGTACTATACCTCTAGATATAGCTATTGCATGTGGATATCATCCTCCTTCATCATTGTAACAACTCTATGCATCCCTAGAAGTAATAGAAATGTTGTTTTGTGACTATTGTCTATCCTAACATGTTTGCATTCCTTCTTCTTGCCTTGTCTTTTGCGTTGTGTGCTAGCTGTGCCATTTCAGCTCCCTTGTATTTCCTTATTTAGTTGTGTTCCATGAAAACAATATGGTAAATACGTGTTTGTCTATGCTACTTGTGCCTAGCCTCCTTTCATGTATTTCCTTTCATTTTCGCTCATAAAAGATAGTGTTCATCCCTCTTTTTTGGTGTTATCAACTTTTAGTGTAGTTTCCTTTCATGTCATCCTTCTATCCCTGGTCCCTTGGCATTATTAGCTTAGTTTCCCTTATCAAAACTATGAGTAGCAGTAGTAGTAAAAGTAAATAGAGGAACTAAACTTCTCCAGATATCCCTCCCAAGTGCGTAAGGTCCCACAACTTGGGGATGGTTCCATTTTGGTCTGAAACACCTCGGCCCTTCCGAGATCTGAGATGCAGGTGTACGTTTGAGAAATCTACAAGTGCTACTAATCTTGATGTAGTGTGTGTTCAATCAACCCATTTGGAATCAAGAGGGAAAATTACTAAGGAGTCCTCCTCCTTTTCTTTTAAACAAAAGAACAAGCAATATGAAGGACAAGGAAAAGGTTCAAAAGAACAAGGAAAAGGAAAGGGTAAGAAAAATAAAAACTCTATTGTTAAGAAGGAAGATGAAAAACCATTTTACAATCATTGTAAAAAGAACCATGATGAGTCTAGGTGTTGGAAATTACATCCAAAAACTAAGCCTAAATGGATGGTTAAGAAAGGAAAAGAGAAGAAAATGAATACTATAGTTCATTATCTTGGGTCTGATTGATGGGATGAAACCAAGATCACGACTATGAGTTTTCAATGTTATCATTATTTCTCCTCTTCCAACAATAGTGCTTCAAATGTTACATCTTATTCTAATCAACAATCTATACATGATGAAAAGAAACGAAATGAGATTTTCCACCTTAGAGTTATTTCAAAACATATAAAAATTGATACTCTTTTTGATAGTGGATCTCAAGATAATTTGATTTCAGAGGAGGTTTTTAAGAATCTAGGACTCAAAACTAATCCACATCCTAAGCCTTATCATTTAGGCTTGGTTTGTGATGATACAAAGCTGGAGGTCACTAAAACTTGTAGATTCTGATTTTCCATTATAGACAAGCTTATTGATGAGGTTGAATTAGATGTATTTCCTTTGGATATTTGTGGAATAGTTTTGGAAATTCCTTATTTATATGATCATAAAGAAATCTTATATAAGGAAGAAAATAAATAATTTCTTGTAAAGGATAGAATTGAGCATGTTTTTATAGCTCAATGTGTAAAAAAAAACTCTATCCTTGGTTACTGTAGGTCAGATGAAAAGGATTGTCAACTCAAGAAAGGGTTTTGTACTCATGGTGATCTAAGCCAAAGCGAAAGATCACAAAAAGGATTTTGAGGATTTTAATCCTAAACATCATAATGATTTTATTAAAATTGTGACTAACTATGATGATGTTTTTCAGGATCCACAAGGTCTACCTCCTAAAAGAGGGGTTCAACATGATATATAGTTGTTAGAGGATGCAATCTTCCTAATATTGGTATGTATAGATTGTTCGTGGTTGAAAATGATAAAATCAAGAAACATGTGATGAAAATTTTGGCCAAAGGTATTATTTTTCCAAGTACATCTCGCTATGGTTTGCCAATTTTTTTGGTGCCAAAGAAATATGGCACATGGTGAATTTGTGTGGATTTTTTTGCTTTAAACAAGATCATGGTGAAAAATTGCTACCCTCTTCCTCTAATAAATTATTTACTAGATCAATTAAAGAACGAAATTTACTTCACTAAGTTATATTTAAGAAGTGGCTATCACCAAGTAAGAATTGATGAAGATTATGTGTGGAAAACTACTTTTAAAACAAAACAAGGATTATCTGAGTGGTTAGTGATTCCTTTTGAATTTTTCTATGCACCGAAAACATTCATGAGAGTTATGAATGATGTTTTTAGACCATTTATTGATGATCTTGTTATTGTCTACTTAGATTATATTCTTATTTTAAGTAATTCTTGGGATGATCATGTTATTCACATCCAAAAAGTCTTAGATGCATTAAGAGGAGAAAAATTATTTTTGAAGATGTGAAAATGTGAGTTTGGAAAAAATATTTAATTTACTTGGGTTATGTTGTGGGAAATGGTTAATTGAAAATAGATCTTGCAAAAGTAGAGGTTGTTGTGAAATGGCCTAGATCCAATAATGTAACAAAATTTAGGTGTTTTCTTGGTGTAGTACAATATTGGAGAATATTCATTTCTAACTTCTCATTTATTGTATCTCCTTTGCATGCTTTGAAAAGTATTAAACAAGTCTTTCAATGGGGTGAAAAATAGAAGAAGGATTTTGATGCACTAAAATAGAAAATTAGTACCACTCCGGTCTTGGCACTTCCAAATTTGTAGTAGTCATTTGAGATTGAGACAAATGCTAGTGAATATGCAATGGGGGCAGTTTTGATACAGAAAAAATGACCTGTGTGTTACCATTACGAAACCTTCATGAATGTGGTAAAAAATTATCCAACTTATGATAAAGAGTTGTATTCTTTGGTGTAGAGTGTAAAGAAATGGAAGCACAAATTAATGTGTAAAGAAATAGTTATACATATTGATCATCAACCTCTTTAGTACTTGCAAACAAAAACAAAGTTACAACAGTCTAGACATTTCTGTTGGATGGGATTCTTGCAATAGTTTCATTTCATGATCAGGTATAAAAAAGGTATACGAAACAAGGTTGCTGACATGTTATCTAAACCTACAGTTATTTTTGCATCTATTATTTTACAAGATATTTCTTTGGCTCATGATAGTTATAAGGAACATTATGTTTATGATGCTGATTTTAAATAAGTGTATGAGGATTTAACGAGTGGGAAACAAGTAGGTGAAGTGGATTATCATGTGCATGATGGAATTTTATATCATTCTAGTAAACTTTGTATTCCAAAAAATGAGCATGTTCATATTATTAGGGAAGCTCATACTTCTCTTATTTCTGATCATTTTGGTGTTGGTAAAACAGTTGAAAATTTATAGATGTATTGTTATTGGCCTAGAATGCATGAACATGTAACCATGTATATAAAAGGATGTGTTCTTTATGCCATGAGAAAGTCAAGTAACATGAAATTATGACTTTACACTCCTCTTCCTATCCCTACACAGCCATGGGAAATTATTTCCATGGATTTTGTAGGAGGCTTTCCCATGTCACGAACAAAACACGACTATTTATATGTGGTTGTGGACAGATTTAGCAACATTTGTGTGTTGATTCCATATACTAAACAAATAACTGGTGAAGGGACTGTACATTTATTCTTTAAGTTTGTATGGGTTCATTTTGGATTTCCTACTTCAATTATTTTAGATTGGGATTCTAGATTTCTTGGGGAGTTTTGGTCAACTTTTTTGGGGTTTAATGGACACTAAACTAAAGAAAAGGACTTCTTTCCATCTACAGACTGATGGTTAAATAGACTGTGTGAACCGCACACTGGTACATTTACTTAGGGGTTATTGTGGTAAACATCCTAAATTATGGGATGAAGATTTATATTATGTTCAACATGCTTATAATCGTACCTTACATTATTATACTTTAAAGTCTCCATTTGAGACTTGTTATGGTTATCTTCCTAAATCTCCATTATATTTCTCTTTTGGACTGGATACTATTGTTAATGGTTTAAGTGATTCTGAAAAAGATAAAAGGTTTGTGAAGTGAATACATCATGTCCATTAATATACCAAAGAATAGTTGGATAAAAGTCAAGTGAAGAACAAAGAAAGGCATGATAAATGAAGAACTAATCACTAGTTTCAAGTTGGTGATTCAGTTTGGCTTCACATCAGCAAGGAAAGGTTGACATGTTAAGGTAAAAATTTGAAACCTATTTGGTATGGTCCATTCTGAATATTGGAAAAAATTAGTAACAATGATTTCTAGTTGGATTTACCTCCATTTATGTAAATTCATTCAATTGTAAATTTTGGGTCTAACTTGAAATTGTATAAACTACCTATGATTATTGATCATGATGATGCTAACATTATGCCTCCCATTGATGATTTTGCACCTGAGTATCTCGAAGAGTTTCATGATGATATAATTTTGGACAAGAAGGTTAGAACTTCATGAAGGGGTGATATTGAATATCTTCATGTTGGGTTCAAAGGCATGCATTCGAACAAGGAAAAATGGATGGAAACTAGAAAGGTGAGGGAGAAATACCCTTACCTTTTTACAATTTAAATTAAATTTTGGAGGTCCAAAAGTTTCTCAGTGGGGAGGAGTGATCTAGAGTATCCTCATTAAGAAATTCTGATCTAAAACCTTATTAGAATTAGTTACAGGTAGTTTCATTGTCTGGAGAAAAATTTGAGCTTTCTAGTAATATCTTGTTTTTAGAAATCAGAGCACGTATGCAAAAGTTATGGCTCGCTAAAATTTTCATGCAACTGGAAAAATCGAGACTGTGTAGGTTGAACACGTGCACGCTCACCAAGTGGACCAATGAAAATGTGACACAAGGAATATATGAGTGAAAGAATAAAAGTTTTGTTTTAACGACTATCTTGGATACTTAGTGATAGATAGGTGGGCCCCGATATTTGCTGGATGAGGGCCCTTAGCCAGGTTTGACACACTCGATTATGAAGGGGTTGGTTGCCCTCCTTATCATATTGATATTGAGGAGCTTTTGGTTATATTTTATCTATATTGTAATTTTATCATACATGTGGGATTTTATTGTTTAATCATTGTAAAGGGCTTGGTGGATAGCCCGACTCATCTACCTGAGTCGACATATCCACTGAGCCACACTCCTTATCTCTCCACATTAGCCACTCAAACCATATCTCCAATGCATATTATTGAACTTACCACACATTTAACTAAACTTACTTTACCACACATTATCCTCTATCTATTTTCCAAGCATTATCCGCTAACCCTTATCTCTCCATTGATACGGCTCGGCTTAACTGAATACACAACTCGGTCTAAACACATTGCGCTAAGTAATGCATAGCCATATAATACAATTCACCAACTTAGCCATTTCAATAGGCTAATCAACCATCACAAAAAAATGGAACTTTAGCCAATGCTAAAACTACACCACCATATATTTAAACAGCTCCCTCACCCCTATGTGCGAGAGATGTGGGATTTCAATCCATTATAGAACTATGAAGTGGATGGTGTGGGGAGTTCAACCTTGCATTACGGGATAAAAGATAAGGTGCTTTACCATGGCACCCGAGGTTGTAATGTAGTATAAAATGGGCAGATTTTTATTTTTATTGGCATTGTTTGATGACTCTGTGATTATTGTAAAGCTTATATCTTGAGTTAGGAGAGGAATTGTGAGGAGTTGTAAAAAAGAGATTGGTATTATTTTTGGTAGGAGATTACTGTGACTTCTATGGTCCTATCTCCCTTGTTAGACAACTCTTCCTTCCACTTTGTCACAAAATCAACTATTTCTTTTGATCTATCGGCAACTATTAAGGCCTCTGGGGTGATGGTAGAATATATTTCTTTCTCTTCAATAGAAGGTTGCATCCATTTTGCACATAAGTTAAGATGATATCAAATTTCTCTCTTAACTACTTTTTAGTCTCCTTATCCTTGTCAATATTTTAGATAAGGCCCATGAGGGCCATTGTAACTTCTTATTTCAGAGTATTGGTGGTTTTCCTTCCCAATGGAATATGTGTTACTTAGTAATCACTCATTGTCACATCATATTTCAGTATGTCTCTTTGTGGGGTGACAACGTCCAATGTATTGTACCCTTGAGAATCTACATGGATTTTGGATAGTATCTTGGCCTTCTTGGGGGCTCTTGTGGGTTTTGAAAACACAAAAATTTCAATATCAATAGTCTCCACTTGAGCTAATTATTTATCTTTCCTTAGGAAGAGTGTTCCCAACCATCCTATTGTGGGGACATTTCCCCCTCTTGGTGCTTGTGGTGCATGTTGTGGTGTGCTTGAGTAGACTACCATTTATTTGGAAGAAGTTTGTGGCACCATTGGAGCTGGTAACTATATTAGTGGGACTTTAGTTCCCACTACTAACTATTTTTTCTTAATTTGAGGAATACTTATTCTTTCCTGCTCCATTTTTTGTTTATCAACTTTAGGTTCCTTGGTCACCACTATTACAGTGGCTGATTTTTGGGATTTATCACTAGCTTTTTCCTTTTCCTTTCCCTTAACCTCTTCATGACTTGTAATTTCCTTAATAACCTCTTCCAGTGTTTCCTCCAAAGGGTTCAAAAGAATATTTTGTTTTTCTAGTACTGTGATACCTTCCTCTTCCTTAGGTTTTACTTCTTTAAAAAAAATGTTTCTTTCAATGATTCCCTAATAACTTCTCGCCCAATTGGAATTACTCTAATTACTGGTACTTAAATTTCAATTTGTGCACTTTATATTAACATAATTGTCTCTTCAATCTTTATTTTTGGATTCTCTAAAAATTAGATTTATGAGGGAGTGATATCTTCTTCTTTTATTGTTATCAATCCTAGTGAAAAGTTAGTGAAAATTGGTGCATGGGTATCCTCTTCTTCATCTATATCTACTATCTCAACTGATGGTTATACCCATCCTTGATTCACAATTGTGGTAGGAGTTTCTTTCCCCTCTTTTAGAGGATCTGATTTGATTACTTTAGACTCATTTACCTCCTTTTCATGCTTTACCAAGGTTTATTCTATCTGACCATCCAGGGGAGTCATATAAACCTCCTTTTCTATTGATGAGATTTACACTAAATCAACAGAGTCTGGTGCATGTGTTTATTTTTCTTTGTCCACCTTAGCTATTTCAATTTGTGTATTTTTCTCTTATTGAGATAGTACTACAATATGAGTATTTTTCACTTTATCTAATGGAACTGAGTCAATTACCTCTAGTTCCTTAACTTATTTTCTATGTCCTTACATAGATGTGATGTTACTAGTCTCTAAGTATTCTGTATCCTTTTCCATAGGGTGTATAACCTTATCCCTCTTTGTTATTTCAAAATATTTGAGATTAGATTTCTCTTTAGCACCTTACACTTTGAGTTGTGTGTTATTGTCAGGAAGGGACCCCCTCATTCTCTTTCCTATACTACAAGATCCTGGAAAAGTTACCACATGAGTTCTAGGTATTGAAGTACCTACTATTTTGACCTACAATGGGACATCTTGAGTGATGGGGGAATCCTTCATGGTCCTCATTAGTATATTCTCAGCCTTTTGTGTCAATAGGGACAAGGATGTTCCTATTTTACATATGGCTGTAATCCATTCCTCTATGATCCTAGTAGCTGTCCTTTTGGAAGGAATATGGGGTGCTTTTCCCTCCAATAGATCTATTTGGCCTGCTCCTTCCTTCAAAGGAGGAATGTCATCTTGAAGAATTCCTGTGGACAAGTACTCTTGTAATACCTTGGTATTTTGTAGTGATAAATCCAAACCCTTTACTATTAACCGTGATAATGTTCTTCCCATTACATGTGTTGTTTTGGTATGTAGCTTTGTTGTTTCTGTCTGATTCCAGTCAAGTGGTGCAATTGGTTGTATTGCCAAATTATTTTCAATATAGAATGTTCTATGTACCTTGGGATATGGTAATATAATATATAAGGGTTGATGGAGATGCCGACATGTGGCACACATCCCCTTAGTTAGTTATATGGGCTCACATAGGAATTAATTATATTGGGTAATGGGTCAGCCTAGGTGTTACCCATCTTATTTAAAGGATGTGAGTATCATTATGAGGGAAGGTATGTATGAGTTGCGTCTTCTACTTGGTAGAGGTATATTGGAGGTGTCCCCCTCGAAGTGGATTCCCATCTTGGGAGATTGTGGAGTTACGCCTTCCTTAAGGAGTGTTGTATGGTGTTGCCCTACCTTAAGGGTATTATTCTGCATATATTGATATTAGGGAATATTGGCTCCCCATATCTCTTGTTTTTTATTATCTTCTGCAATTTATTGATTTATTATATGCAAGGTTGTTATCAAGTGGTATCAGAGAAGTGATCCGAGCAATTTGTGGGATGAAACCCTAGTGTTGGTGATTCGTCTATATCTTGAGATATACTTGGAATTTTTTAGATATTGTTTTTGGGGAGTGGATACATAGTTCAAGTGATCTTCCCTCCGAATTTCAAAATTTTTGGAGCTGTTTTGCAAAAGTTGTGTCTATTTCAGGGTTGAAACCCTAATTCTACGGTTTCATCTATATCTTTTGAATAATGACAAATTAGGAAATAATTTTTTTTGGGTTGATGAAAATATATTCAAAGGTGATACCAATAAAATTTAATAATTTTTGGATCTATTTTGTAAGATTTATTTAATTTTTATTGGTTTTAATTAATTTTCTCCATAGGCCGCAATTTAAGGAATTTTCCTGAATTTCTTATATTTTTGGAAACATCTCAAAAATTAAATTGGGGTTTGTATTCTGTGATTTCTTATTTTTGGCTAAACATTAGCCTAAAGAGTTATAATAAGTTTTGATAAAAAAGGTCTATTCCAAAAACCCTAGTTTTGTGGATCATGGCGATGGTAGCTTTTTTTGGAGATGACAGGATTGATGCTAGAGAATGGTGGAACAAATTTAGGGATAAATTCTCTAAACCATCTAATATTTGTTTATTCGAATTGTGGATTAGTGGCCCTGCACAGATTTGGTTTTCTGAGTTAGAAAAGGAAAAGTCTAATTGGTCTTTGGAGGAACTGGAACAAGTTTTCATGGACAAATGGGAAACAAAAGAAGAAAAATACGAAGAAAAAGAAGAAGAAGAAGAAGACAAAGAAAATGTTGATGGTGCAGAAGAAGAATATGTTGATGATAAAGTTGCTACACAGGATAGTTATATGTATGGGTTCACATGGGATATAATATTATAATGTATATGGGTTGATGGAGATGCCGACATGTGGGCATATCCATCAACCCATAGATATTATATTACAATATCCCAAGGTACATAACAGAATGTACCCACTATTTGTTGGTAATCAATAAAGCTCTAGGGTACGAATGCAATATTGTAGTCAATAACTTGTTGTAAGGTCATTTTGGAAAAATATCTTAATATGACATCTTCCTCATCTTTGTAATTCATCCAAAAATATTCATAACGGGATTCATTTTTGTATGATCTCCCTAGTATTGATCTCATCACCCACATAATATCATAGTTTCACCTTTGCTAGAACTTTTCCATTTGTAATTTGTCTATCTCATCTTCTAGGAGCCTGGATCTTATGACAGTTATGCAAGAGTATCTCCTTATTAATATGGGAGAAATTTATGTTGGTCTTGTGTTTCCCAACTATTAACTTATACACTTCTGCTAGTTGAATTGATATTTCTAAGAGTTCCCACTTATCATCTAGATATCTAGGTAGCATAAAAGGGTGCCCTTGGAAACCACTTACCCTCATGTAAGTAAATAATATAAATTGGATAAAGTAGAATCCATGCTCATTTATTTCCTTTTTGGAAATTACAGATATCCTATATTGTTCTCATTCTATCCTAAGGATGCATATAATTGGTGAAAATAAGGAATCATTTATATTTCTAAAATTTTCCCTCTAATTCTCTAGATTTTACTGAGGTTATACATCATATACCCTACGGGTGGTGAAATACTTTATTCTTAGGCTACTAGGGAGGTCTTTGTGACATGCAATGTTGTAAACAAGGTATGAAATCATATAGAATTCACACTTGATGTAATGGAATTACTTGAATATAAATGCAGATATATCAGAATATATAATATATTATTAAGCCACTTCGAGGGGGCAACCTCCCAAGTCTTATAATAAGACATTAATTCATACTCTTCACACATATGGGGAGGAATTACTCCCATATATAGGTATGATTGTGAAAGGTCATACCCCTTCATTATTATTAGTTTATACCTAATGACTAAAACACTTATTTCACTAAATTTGGACATATTCCATTAAATATGGACTCCATTTTTACAAGTATCGGAAGAATTCCATCTCCATTTTTACGTATATTGGATTCCATGTTTGGCTATACTGGATTCCATTATCACTATTATTGGATTCCATTAGTAGCAATAATGGATTCCAATATTGTCATTATTGGACTTATTTGAGTTCTAATTTCACTATTATTGGATTCTAATTTTGCTATTATTGGATTTCGATTTCCCTTTTATTGGACTCTAATTTTGCTATTAATGGATTCCAATAATGTAATTAATGGATTCCAATTTCACCACTAATGGAATCCAAGTTCTAAATCCTAATTTTTGGATTTCAGTTTCACTATTTTTAGGATTTATATTTTGTTATTATTTGATTGCCCCACATAACCCTCATGGCCACCGACTTACATAAGCCAAGTGGTTGATAACTTACATAGCCAAGCAATTTCTAACTTACAGAAACCAAATGACCGCTAACTTACATAAGCTAAGCGACCGCTAACTTCAAGATAACACATGAGTGATTGTTGTCATTTATGCCACATATAAATCTAAATATCATCATACACATATGACTATTAATGCATACCTTATTCAAATCATGAAAATCCTATACCTGAACATCCTTGAATGGTGTTAAATTTGATGGATGTTTATACATTTTTCTTGATTTTAGACGTAACATACTTTCAAATATTTTATAGAACTGACATGTGTGACTCACATGTTTAAAAGGTGACAGTCAATTTTTATATACATTTATATAGAAATTTTATTTGTATATATTAAGCATAGTAAAAAAATATGGAATTTTCATTTATAAATTTTGTAAGTAGTGTATAAGTGTGAGTGATCAAACTTACAAGTGTGATTATTCACATGTCTAAGTATGAGCCTCGAGTCGCACATCTCTCGACTCACACTTCTAAGTGCCAGTCTCCACTTGCACTTCTAAGTGCGAGTCTTGATTCACAGAGCTAAGTGTGATAACTCACATGTCAAACAATTTTTTGGCAACGGTAATTTTTCAACACTGCCCCTAAAAAATACAAAACAATGTTTATTTATACCAATTATTGTGTATGAATTTCATTATTTTTAATATATATTGATGTAAATTTTTATTATTTTAATAATTTATATATAAATCTATATTAATAATTGATGGTTAAATATTAAATATGTAATTCACGTGTGATGTTTATTTCAAATTTTTAAAAGTATTTTACGACTATAATCAACAAAAATGTTTAAACGGGCATCAAGAGTTGCATGTCGAAGTGCAAACACAAGAAATAAGGGATTTATTTTACCCAAATTATATAAGGGATTTTATTTATAGTAAAAAAATATAATATTAAATTCTTAGATTAATTCTTTACAATACCAAATGCAGTATTAATGATAACCATTTTCTAAGGAAAAATGCTAATTAATGTTGCATTTTCCTCAACATTAATTAGCCATTAAAACGAGCTATGTAAAATTTTCCATTTAAAAGTACATGCACCATTCAAAATATGTGCGCCTTTTGGAGCATGTAAATGTTGCCTGCCATTAATTATTCATTTAATATAAAGCAATGAAAAATCATATGTGTTCCCTCTTAAATTTACATGCCAATGAAATTGGCGGTTGGATTTTTTAGTTGCATATCACTATAAATAGAAAATTTTTGAGTTTATATTTTTAGCATTTGCCTTTATATTCTCTTCATCAATGCGTAAGCTTATTCACCAATAGAAAAATCTCACTAGGGAAAGTGTCAAAAATTATGTGCTGGATTTCTGGAAACATTTTGATTTCCTCTCCATGCCAAAAATTGCTATGCATTCTCACCTTCAACACCTCTAAAAATACGAAATTATGTTAATGTAAAATTTTCCATAATTGATTAGGTCTTATATCCATGTAATATTTTCCATAGCTGATTAAGGCCTATATGCATGTAGGGATTTTATAGATAATTAAACGGAAGTAAGTTTGTTATTCAATATTTTGTAAAAGGTAGTTTTTTATGAGATAAATAATTTCATAATATAGTGACAAATTGTTAGATAAATGAAAAAGGACATAATGGAGCACATCTTAACAAATAAATGACACATATTATTCCATAATAGTATGAGAGGTAAATTTGCAGAATTTTAAAAAACCCATAACACTTGCCAAGAACTTGTTTTGTTGTGTCTTGAAAAAGAAGCTTGATGGTATGGATGGCGGCTCAATTTGTGCAGTAAAAAGGTGAATATTGGAATTGATTTATGATCATAGTGGTGTGCAGGTATCGATGAGAAGATGTATTTGATAAAGTTGATATTATTTTGTTGGCCTTATTGTTGTCCACAAATAGTCCTTGCTGCACATAGAAAAATTCAATGTCTACGACATCATTGACATTGTCAATGACAATATTTTATAATATATTCGTGTTAAGAATCAATTTCCATTCAATGTGTTGGTGTTGGATTACAGTGACCTATTTGCGAAAAAATATGGTAATGCAAGAGTAGGAGAACCAAATAGATATTGAAGAACAAAAGAATGAATACAAATTTGTGAAAGGAGAATTCGAGGAACAAGGAAACTCCAAGATGTTTCTTATTATCTTTAACATAAGCACCACTGCTGCTATTATGGAAGCAATAGTTATCCTAAAAAATAATCACAAAATGTAAATTCACTCTGTTTGGGTCATGCCTATGTGGCCTTTTGTCTTTTGTTTCCTACAGGATTTCTCTCTTCTATGCTTTAATGTCATATTTTTCCTTAAGGGTATTTTTGTAAAAGGATACACATCCTTTCAAAACCCCCATATTCACCCTTATACAAAAAAATGGACATAGTAGTTGTACATTAAAATATGTTGTTGTGGCATAACTGAGAAGAATTTATGATGACAATATCATACTTTATTTTGTTAAATCCTATCGATCGATAATATCTAATTACTATGGTGTTGCATAAGCTAGCAGATGCTAAGCTAAAAATAATATTCTTTGAATTGTTAAATGCTAGTGATCTATAAGCTCAACATATTATATTGTGGAAGTATTAGGTTACCTTAGCGGGTGCTAAGCTCAAAACATATTACTTTAAATTTCTCCTCAATCCACCAATCAAAATAAAACAATTCTATAACTTTTCAACTTTCTAATGTTTATATTTTATTTAAATATTTTTTTAATAGAAAAAACTTATTTATATTTTTCTTTATTTGCTAGTTAGTACTGATTTGGAAAATATGAGGCCTTGTTGCAACAATGATTTATTATATTTAATAAAACTCAAAATTCTAAGAAAGACATTTGTCTAATCTTTAAATAAGATATGAAATTTAGGAAAAAAAAATTATTAGAATATTCACTGCATTTTATATTTATCCAAAAAGGAAGATGTATTTGCATGTTTGGACAAGTGGCACATCCAAAATAGTACACTATTCATAAAAATTAATAGAGTTTATTTAACAAATCATATTATAAAAAATTCTAAATTAAATTCCATCCCACTCCTTATAGATTTTTTACTATTTTGTTTTTGCTAGTAAAAAAATTTAATCATTGCTTTATCCTCGTTTACTTAGATTTGTAAGTTAAAATTTATAAAATAAAATGTTTTCTATGTTTGTATGAAAATTTTTAACAGTATTTTTTTTATATGGATTATATTGTGTTAAAGAAAAGAAAAATAATACTATTATTAGTTACTGCTATTGTGATAAATATTTTAAATGATTTATTTCGGCTATTCCATTTAATAGAAAACTTTTATTTTTATGTAGGCATGTTCAACTTGTAAAATCGTGGTGTTTTTTTATTATTGCACCTAAAAAATATAGGATATTATGTATTTCAAAATGCCACCTATATTGCTGTAATATTTTCAAGCATAATATGATTCTGGATCACTCTATGTTTTTCCAAAGAATTATATATTTGATGCATAATTTTATTTTTTTGTTTTCTTTTCTATCTAAATTTTCACGTGGGTATTTACAATATGTGAAACATTTAAATTGGGTACATACAGTATATACATATTTTATGCATTCAAAATGATTACATAGAGGCATTCTATTTTTTAGCATTATGTGGATGCCATCATACTGTATGTGCATAATTTATACATTAAGTATTGGTACATTCTACTTTCTAAAAAAAATTTAAAGTGGTTTTTCTTAGCAATATAAAACATGTAATGCAAAAAAATATAGAATTTTATTAAAACAATCGCACAACTAACACATCTCCCAACCCCGAGGCATGAACTTTCCGCTCTGTGTTGTTTAATTTAAAATGTCATTAACAAAATTACTATTAACAAGGTTTATTAAATATACATGAACATAATGATTGGTTAATTTATACATGGATTAAGGCACCTAGAAGAATTACAATAGAATGCATTATGAGCATCACCAAGAAGGAACAAAAAAGAAACAAGACAAAACATGATAAAGTAACTTATCCTAAACTATGGTCCAACATATCAATACAAGGAAAAATAAAAAAACAGGGAGGGGAAAACATCCCAAACGATACAGTCCACAAATAGTCAAAAAAAATCTCTAAAAACTAAGGGACTAGTTAGTCCTCAAACTTTTATAATCCTCCAGTTAATGATCTTCTTATCATTTCATCTGATCATCCTACTTTCTCGTGATAGGGATGTCGTCTTCAACCTGATCTTCCTCATCAGAACTACTGAGGTAGAGATTATACCTGTGAACTTTGTGTCCATGCTCTATCTTGACCACACACCCCTACAACTCCAAAACCAAAGTTTTGATCTCTACCATATCCACCTTGATAGAGTTTTGGGTGACATAAATTTTCTTAGAGGTGTCAATGCAATGCATGACACTGTTTTCCATATCCCTTTCCACCCAACTCACCTTGAGAGAAATTTTATCAAAATTCAAATTCTAACCCATCTCCACTCTCTCTTTCCCTTTAAATGAATCCCCTTTCGTATTAATTAGAGAACTTGCAGCCCAGTACCAAGACTTCCCTTCCCTTGAGATTCCATTCTCTTATTTCTCCTCAGTTTGTTCATATGGTTAACAAGAGTATAATTTTTATCTGAATACATGGATTTGGGCTCTAATTCCTTTTCCACCACCTGTTTACCATTTTTAAAAATAAAAAGAATTAGACCATGGCGTATTAGGGTATCAATATTTCCCTTTTGAAAATCATTAATCGACACAGAGAGTGATATAAACAAGAAAAAGGGAAGATTCGTAACAATATTTTTCCTAAACATATTAAGCATAGTAAGATGGTGAGTAAAAATATTTCTATAATTCATTTCAAGAGTAATATAACTCATAAGGTGGAGGAAAACTATATTCAAAACATCAGGGATGCAAAATCTAGCTATAATGTCTACCAGTAGGAAAACCATTTCTTTACCGCGGAAGAAAGTCTCAATATTATGTTTGTGTCTAGTGTAATATTTGAATATATTTAAGCCCTCTGTCTCCATTCCAGTCACTTGTGCTATTATATCCTCAAAAACCTAAATTTCCATGCCACATATCACCATGTTTCCATTGTTCCATTCCCAACCAAACTCCAACGCAAGATAAGGATCAGAACCCATGATTTTTGAAATGAAATTCCTAAACCCCCTAATTTTTTAGAATGTGCCACAAGGAGGGGTTGTCCTTCAAGGCACCATAGCTCATGGGATCAGTTCTCAAATTACCACCTCACATGGTTTTAGTTGACTGAGATTGAAAATGGAAGAAAAAATGGCCAAAATGAATCGTAAGAGAAAAATTATTACAAATCTCACCATATATCCTACACGTGCGAAGGGTCCTACTAACTATAAGAACACAGATGCAATCCCAATGAGGGAAAAGAGCCACCAATACATAAGTATTTAATGTTATTAATTAGATTAATATCATTGGTGATATCATCTCCCCTCTCACACACTTTAAAATTACACCTTTAGCCCCCAAATTGGAAAGATGATCCGCACATTTATTACCCATTCTAGGGGTATGAATAATTATATTTATCAAACTCTTTCAGAAAATTTTCTTTAGTATCTTTAAGGATATTGATTAAGGTCCAATTATTAATTGTATCCTTTCTCATATTCTCAAGGTGTAAAATCTTGTTTGGAACAACTAACTAGGAAAACACGTTGACATTGGGGAGTAAATCCTTAATCCAATTTTTCCTCTAGAAATCCTTTGCAAGAAAATATATGTCCTTAAAATGAATATGTTTGGTCAAATAACTATTATTTCAAGTGTTATATTTAATCATTGTAGTCATTGATCTCCATCAATGCATGTAGGAAAAGCATTTCTATGAAAACAATTGATCTAGGACGTTTAAAAGACATCAAACTATTTTAGAAATATGTTCAATATTTTTCATTCAAAGAACGACATATTATAAGTACAACATAAAAGGTATTTTATAGTAATTAACAAATATTTCAAATAAATACAATTTTCATCCTCTAATATTTATAATTCAATTCTAGTTAAGGCAGGCAAACTTCAACTTGTTGACCTTAGGGAGTAAATCTTTAGTCCAAAATTTCCTCCATAAATCCTTTGCAAGATAACATGTGTTATGAAAATGAATATGTTTGGTCCAATAACTGATATGTCATGTGTTATACTTAAGCATTGTAGTCATTGATCTCCATTAATATATGTAAGAAAATTGTTTTTGTGAAAACAATTGATCTAGGACATTTAAAAAACATCAAACTATATTAGAAATATGTTCAATATTTTTCATTCAAACAAAAAAATATTATAAGTAAAACATAAAAGGAATTTTTTAGTAATTAAAAATATTTCAATCCTTCCAATAAGAAGAAATTTTAACATCCATGAGGCTAGTCTCGCTTGTGTTTGAGTAGTAACAAATTTAAAAAATAAGTTACAAATTTCACTTCAATCCCAAACTACTATACCTTTTTTTGTTATATCGGTTCAATTCTCCAACTAGGTGGAAGTTAATCACAAGATTAACACATGAAATACTATTGGAAACTAAACTCAATACAACTTTCTTTAGCTTTTTAAATGATAGTGAATCTTTATCTCAAAATATTATATTCTTCAAATACATTCAACCGCTAAGCTAGTAGACACTAAGTTCAAAATATCATTGAGTAACTTGTTAAATGAAAGTGAAAACTAAGCTCAAGATAATATAAATAACCAACTACCAACTGTACTTGGAAAAAACAATCTTGATTCAAGTTAATATATATACCCACACCAGTCTGAAGTCACGTAAGGGTTCAATATAAGAATAAATTTTAACATCCATGAGGCTAATTAAAAGATTAATACTGGGCTTTTATTTATACTTTTACAAACTGGTGGAAGTTCATCACAAGATTAATACAGGGCCTACACTTATGCTTTTTCATGTCAACATGAAAAATCATACTATTCTTGTCATGTAACTGTAACTATACATGTAAGAGAACATAAACCAAATAAGCATATTATTCTTGTCATGTACCTGTAATTTTATCTACATTTAAGTTTATCTTGGTTTGAACTACACATGCTGCTCTCTGTTGATAAATTCAGACCCTGGGATATAGAGGACTCACGAGGGTGATTTTTTTTTGAAACAACACTATCCCCATGTCATTTCAGTCAAAAAGTGTTTTGTGAAATCACCTCACCAAATCTCGCAAACAAATGCCCATCAGAAGTGCTGCTTGAGCTCCCTTTAACATATATGTACTTACCCTCTTCATTTCCATGTGCAGTACAAACAACCTTGGAGAGCCTAAATGTAACAAATAGATGTGTCAGTAAATAAATTCCAATAAGATATTACTTTCTGATTTGTTGTCTAATATTTTATACAATATGAAATCATGTCTAGAAATGTTAGTTATTTCACCTTGCTCTAATTTGTTTACATATTTTGTGGATTTTTTGGGTATTCATGAAATTCATAGATTGTGCTCGTGTGAGGGACGAGATCAATTAATAACTATTACTAACTAAGGAAAATTTCAATTAGAAATCTTGGAGATATGTGTTGAAGATTGGAATGAAGGTGCTCGATATCTCCATTTAAGCATTGTCTATATTGGGCCTTTAGCAATCACTTTCACAATAGCCCTTTTCACTATGGGTGGCACTATAAAATGCATTGAGCCTTCTGTTATCCAAATTCACCCCCCAGGGTTAATTTGATAACACGCATCAGAATTCTCAAGTCTCAGGCAAATGGATTGATTCAGGGCAAAAATCATGTTTCTAGGGTCCCCTCAGATTTTTTCTAACTCCCCTGGCCAAAGAAGGAAAGAGCAAGCTCTGAGAAAATGTGAAAAAGTTGTAGAAAACAAGCTTGGGCCAGAAAAAAATCGTGAAAATTGGCTAAGTCCTCGTCCTCGCAACGGTCGGGACATAAGGGACATCGGAGCGCGAATCGGCCGAAAGGCCGCCAGGCAGTCTGCAGGGCAAAGGAACATCCAGGCCGTCGAGATGCGTGGGACGCGGAAAGCCAGTTCAGCTGAAGGAGAAGAAAATCAACTAACTGCTCTGGGACAAGTGGGACAAGAAGACGCGAAGGATGCGAACCACCCAGATCGGCTGAAAAGGAGAACTTTCACACTAAACATTCGGGACATTTGGGCCGTGATGGCATGAAAACCGGCCGAATCAGGATGAATTGGAAGAATTTTTCCCAGACAGTTTGGGACAGTTGGAACAAATGTACGTGAAGGACATGAACCAGCCGGTTCGGCCAAACCCATGGAACAATCAACACTCAGGATACGTTGGAACAAAGGGAAAATGTCGTAAAAGGGACATGGATAGTTTTGAAGGGTTAGTCTGAAAGCCAATCAAGCAGATGCCACGTGTCCTATCGAGCAAGGAACATGGAGGAGGCAAGGAGAGCCCATTTCGGGTCCAATCAGCAATTGACATGTCCGTCATCCAGGTGGCAGAGCACTGGGAAGGATTTCCAGGAAAACATGTTTTCGCCTGTTTTGTGACGCAGAAAGCTTCAGATGACAGATCTTTCAAATACCAGAGCTCGGATTTGCACGTTCTTTACGTGTCAACAGAAATCTTATGAAAGTCTCTATGTGAGTCAAAGGGTTAAGGTCTTCAATTTTGCACTGTAGTCCGAACCAGATGAAATTTGAGAAGCCACGTGTCCGGCACATAGGATAATTTCAGATAGAAGTAATCGCTTCCACGGAACCAGGTGGAGGATGTAGCAGACAGTTCGCTGTTTCAGTGAGATCAGAGCCTGCCACATGTCTAGGATCCGCCAGTGGCAGAGCGCATAATGGGATGAGTTCAAATATTTTCCCGCCGACCTGGTTGGGGTAGATTCTGGATTTCGTGCTCTCTAAATCTTCAGATCTTTCATATCTTTCGATCCAGATTGCTAAAGATTAGCACGTTCTTTATATCAACGGAAAGCTTTTATTGAAATTGCTCCTACATGATTCTAGGATCAGGCATTGAATTTATGGTGTAGTCTAGAGACCTCTCAATTGAGACTGTAACATGACTCTGACCCACGTGGTAATGCCAGAAGTGTACGCTATCAATCATTGGAGCCAGCTAATACATGTCTGTGCATCATTCTCAACCCGCTCTGTGTTCATACCAGGATCCACCTGGTCTTTCACTGCCAGTTTTGTTATCTGAGCATGATTTTAAATGCAACATTAGAATGGTCTGTGTTTACTGGAAAGGTAGATGTTCTGGATTTCCTCTGTTGCTTCACCATCTCTCAGTTAGTTTCAATTATATCATTTGTATCCCTGGAGCTTGGCAATTTAGAGTAGGATTAGGATCTGAACATTTTTTGTTTTGCAAAATCCCTTTTTCTTCTATCAGAGCGAATTTGTGGAGTTCGAACCTCTCATATTGAGATTCCTCTGTCAGTTTCACGAGTTCCTACACTCTTGAGAGAGGTTATGTAGTGTATTGTGCAATCACATCTGGATGCTAGAGTGAGCAACCTAAAAAGCCTGATCTGCATCCAGGGGTGCTGTGAGCCTACAACAATGAGTTCTGGCACGCCCGATGGGACTAGAGGTCTCATTTTTACATCCTAGCAGGGGTTGATGTGCATCTACTGCAAGTTTTGTTATCTTAAAAGTGCTATGATCTTCATATCTGGCGATTTGAATGGTCTGAATCGTTTAGTTGGCAAGCATAGGTGTTCTTCATTCCTCATGAGAAGCATCACCACAAGGTCCATTAGCTTGGAGATTTATTTTTAGTGCATCTTCTGAATACCTGCAATTGTCTCCAAGAAGTAGGCAAAGAGGAAGTAGGATTCAAAGGTCTCCATCTCCACTAAACAGAACTCTTTGTAGTTTTGCAAAATAGTAGACCTTTCATTCAGTCAATCAGAGGAGTTTTAAGACCAATCAGAATGGCTCAGAACAACCCCTACATCAACTTCACTGGCAGCATTCCACTTGCTCTCAATTTTACAACATCCAGTTCCTATTGTAGCCTTGGAGAGACATTCCCTACTTCACTAGAGCAAATTTTACTAATCACAGGTTATCATGCTAGAGTGATATTGCTAACCTTTGTGCAAGCCATGAAATCAATGAAATGCCAGTGGCTGTCAAGTTACTGACATCGTCATGCAAGGGTAAAGCATTGCAATGGTTTAGGAGCCTTGGAGCTGGTTCTAACACAAATTGGAATCACCTGTGTATTGCACTTCACGAGCAATTTGGAGAAAAGGGAGACAACTTGTCTCTTTTGGAGTAACTGACAACCATCAAGAGGGCTCCCAATGAGTAGCTGACTGAATTCAACTTCAAATTTCAAAGGTCTTGGGATAGGATTCTAGTGGCAGTCAGGCCAACAGCAGAAAGCGCTTTTCTATACTATCTCAAAGCTTTAAATTTTGATATTTCTATGTTGATTCAGTCTCATGGGAGGCACAACTATCCCTATGGCTTTATAGCAATGCCATTAGGGCTGAAAATTGTTTAATCCAAGCTGGAAAACTTGCCCCTAGACCTCCCATGCCATTGTTCCTAAGTTTAGAGAACCCAAACACTAGTCAAGCACCTAATTTGGCTCCTTCTCCCACTCCTAGAAATCAGAGTTCAAATGAAGCTTCCACTTCATCTTCAAGTGCCCCAAATGAGCTTCAAGAGGTCATGAAGCAATTGTAAAACCTAGGCAATGAGCTAGTTACTCTCAAGAGGCAACAAGCCCAAGGTTTTAGACCTTCTTATCAACCCCAAGCTCAGCCTAATAGGCAGCCATACCAACCAAAATAGGTCACCAAATCCAGGCTGCAAATCATGAATCAAAGCCAAGTAAGGCTCCTGCCAATAGACCATTCCAACCCTATAATCCCAAATGCTATATCTGCCTCTAAGGCATTAGTGCCAACACAGAACAACATTGCTCAGGAATATGATTGATGCTTTCCATGCAACGAGCCTCATAACCAATCCATGTGTTTCAATGGTGCTCTCAATCAAGCATTGATGGTGACAACTACTGGTGTGGAGGGCGAGGGAAGTCAAGGAAACAGTCAACAACAAGAAACATTCCAATAGAAATCAGCCCCAAATGACACCACATTGGTGAACTGGCAAGCGGAATATTTATGTGGCATGAATCAAGTAGTTTCTCAAGGTGTTGCAGCCAACACAAGGTAAAAAAGGAGAAATTTGGGTGAGGAGCAGCCACTAGCTCCAACCAGCCCACAACCTTCTATGACTCCAGAAATGATTGGCAAGCAAAGTCCCGTTTCAAATGCACAAGGGCAGCCAAGAACAGCCCCTAGGCCAACTCAAATGCCAGCTGTTGTTGCCCACATACAAGGAGTAAATGTGTAAACCAAGGGATAGTAGAGAGATCCTTCACCACCATTCAGTATCATTGATCAGATGAAGAAGAAAAATGTTAATATATCTATGTGGGAATCCCTATCCATCCCAGGTCAAAGAGATCTGCTACAAGCTACCATGAAGGATTGGCCAGCTTCGAATCAGCAAATTTAGATGTAAGAAAAAGTGCTTACAAATTCTGCCCAGCTTGAAGGAAGTCATGGAGCACAACAAGGTAAAATGTTTAAGCCCCCTCCTTTCTATGTTTCATTAATCATTGGAAATCAGCTAGTACACAATTGCATGATTGATTCCGGGGCAAGTAGTTCTATCATGCCCAAACAAATAGCTGATCAGCTAGGGCTCTAGTATGAAATAACATCCAAAGGGGTAGTACAGTTAGATGGAACTGCAATAGCAACAGTTGGAGTGATTAGGAATTTGAGTCTTACCTTGCATGCATGTCCAAATGTTGTTGTTTTACAAGATGTATCAGTCATAGACCTTCCACCACTCTTTGCCATTGTGCTTGTCAAGAGACTTCACTGCTAAAATTGGAGGCTATCTTTCGGCGGATTGGTCTCACATGTTGTTTAGAACAAGGTATGGAACTAAGGCTACAATTAGGTCTGAACCTATTGCAAACTTCCATATTGAGCCTTACACTCTAAGTCAGATTAATGTCAATTGCTCATCATTTGATCAAGAAGATCACCCTGGCACTGACGAGGCTGACACCAAGGTTGGAAGTATCCCAGATTTGACTCTTGATGAATGGGCAAGCAAGGTGCCTGCTTTTGATCCTTATCAAGAAGTAGAATAATTTGAGCTAGGGGTCTATTGCATACACAAAGAAAATCGGCCCATTCCTAGCATCACCAAGCCAAACCACAAAGATGACAATGAAGTATGCCAATTGTTCTTTGATGGGTCAAGGAGTAGACAAGGTGCAGGAGGAGGAGCTATGCTCATTTCACCACAAGATATAAGGTATTACTCAGCCTTCCATTTCTAGTTTTCCTGTTCAAACAACACAGCTCAGTATGAAGCCTTAATTCATGGACTGCACTGGGTGATGAAGAAAGGCATTAGGAATTTACAAGTATTTGGTGATAGTGAGCTGATTGTAAACCAAGTCAAAGGGAAAATGCTACCAAAAATGATCTGTTGAAGAACTACAAAAATCGGGTATGGGATCTTATTGAAGATTTTGAAGCTTTTAACGTCAATTCCATCCCAAGAAAAAAGAATGAAGCCGCTGACAGACTGGCAGCAATTGGGGCTGCATTTGATGTTGTAGAAAATATCAAAAGTGAAAAACCTCAGCCTCATATCAAAGTGGTTGTGAGACCAGCTGTTCCAGATAACAATTACAAGTGGCAAGTCTTCGAGAATGATCAGCAAATTGTTAATTTCCTACAAGAAGAAGCTGAGTTCTCCACCAGGAATCAAGACAAGCTGCATCAGCAGTATGGTGACCAAGTGGTGTAGCTGAGAACTAACAAATTACCAAAAAGCCTCATAACCTTGGAGTCAATCTTCAACTCGAATGATCAGTTCGGGAAGGAGAAAGTGAACATTCAAGTAAAGGGTGAAGATTCAGAGCCTATTTCAGTGGAAGAAGGCAAAACATTGCAGATTGGCAAAGTAAGTACCTCACAAGAGAAATCTGATTTTGTTCAGCTTTGTCAAGAGTTCCCAGATGTCTTCGCTTGGACTTACAAAGATCTAATAGGTTTCAACCCAAAGCTGGCACAACATACTATTGAGCTGGATCTGGAATCCAAGCCTGTCAGGAAAAAGCAAAGGCCAGTGAATCCCCATATTGAACCTCTCATGAGATAAGAGTTAAGCAAGCTTATTGAGGCCAGTATCATCTTCCCCATCAAACACTCAAGTTGGGTCGCCAACTTAGTCCCAGTCAGAAAGAAGAGTGGAGAGATCAGGTTGTGTGTTGACTTCAGAGACTTGAATAGAGCCTCTCTCAAGGATCATTATCCACTCCCTTCCATGGAGCAAATATTGCAGGTGGTAGCTGGTTCAGAAAGGTTTTCACTACTTGATGGCTACTCAGGCTACAATCAGATTCTGGTGAGGGAGGAAGATCAGTTCAAGACAGCCTTCATAACCAAATGGGGAACATATGCCTACAAGAAGATGCCATTTGGCCTATCAAATGCTGGAGCCACTTTCCAAAGGGCAATGGATATGGCATTCAAGGGGTTGATCAATGAAATAGTTTTGATATATCTTGATGACATCACTGTATTCTCCAAAAATGCAAGTGGATCACCTTTTTCATCTGAGGCAGGTATTTCAGAGGTTGTAGAAGATTTGGGGTATCATTGAATCCCAAAAAATGCATATTTCTGGCTCATGAGGGGAAACTTCTAGGCCATATTGTCTCGAAAGAGGGACTAGAAATTGATCCAGAGAGGGTTGAAGCCATAAGAGCACTACCATTTCCAAGTCACAAGAAGGCCCTTCAGAGCTTCTTGGGAAGGATCAATTTTGTCCGCAGGTTTGTCCCAGATTTTGCAGCCCTTTTCAAGCCCATCACCAAAATGTTAAAGAAGAGCATGGCTTTTAAGTGGACAACAGAAGGCAAGGAGAGTTTTGAAGCAATCAAAGAAGCTATCTCTCAAGCACCAACTCTCATCAACCCAGACTTCTCCAAGGATTTCATCCTCTATGCATTTGGAGGTGATGACACTATTTCTGCCATTCTGGTGCAATTGAACAAAGATAATGATGAGCAGCCTGTTGCCTTCTTCAGCTAGAACCTAGATGACTGTGAGGTGAGGTACTTTTTTATTGAAAAGCATGTACTTGCTGTAATCAGAAGCTTGAAGAAATTCAAGCATTTAGTCTCAAACAACAAGGTCCAGTTGCTGGTCTCACATGCTGGGGTTAAGGACTTCCTCCTCAACAAGGATTTGAATGAGAAAAGGGCAGGTTGGATCACCCATGTCATGGAGTATGACATTGAGATCAAGATCACAAAGCTGGTAAGAGGGAAAGGATTGTGTGAGCAGCTGGTTTTGGGGAAGCAAAAAGAAGTATGCAACAAAGAAGGAACTGTTTTGATAGTCCAGGACAGCCATGAGCCAAGTGGTAATCATGAAGAAGACAATGCTTCCCCCACTCCTTGTTGGACCCAAGGTATTATGCACTTCCTAGGCACAGGCCTATGCCCTCCAGAGATGAACAAGACCCAAAGGAGACACTTCAGATTGCATGCTGTCCCGTATACCATTGTTGATGGAGTTTTGTTCAAAAAAGATGTGAATGGAGTGCTGTTGAGATGCATTAGCACAAATCAGATTCAAAGGGTGTTGGAAGAGTTTCATGGTGGACCAACTGGTGGCCATTTTGCACCAAGAGTGACAGCTCTAAAAATCATGAAAGCTGGTTATTATTGGCCTAAAATCTTCAGTGATTGCTATGCATGGATCAAGAGGTGTAAGAATTGTGCAGTCTTCACAGGAAAAGAGAAGTTTGCTGCCCTTCCATTACATCCAATCTTAGTTGACCAGCCATTCATGCAATGGGGTTTGGACTTCATCGGAGTCATTAATCCCATTTCAAGCCAAGGGCACAAATGGATTTTGACAGCCACAGACTACTTCACCAAATGGACAGAAGCAGTAGCACTCAAAGAGGCGAATGAGTCTAGCATCTTAGACTTTTATGAGGGGATAAACAACCCAGATTGGTGTACCTACCACAATAATTTCTGATAATGCATTGGCATTCATTGGATCCAGGGTGACTGAGTGGGCTGTCAAGAACGGTATTTACCTAAGCACTTCATCAAACTATTACCCTAAGGGTAATGGCCAGGCCGAGTCTACAAACAAGAACTTGTTGAGGATCATTAAGAGGACTCTTGATGAGAATCAGAGGTCTTGGCATACCAAACTGAAATCAGCCTTATGGGCTGATAGGATAACTCCCAAAAGATCCATGGGTAACTCTCCATTCAGGCTTGTCTATGGAAGAGAGGCAATCTTGCCCATGTCGCTTGAGTTGCCAATGTTGGAACTCATGAAGCAGCTGGAGTTGCTTGAATTCGAGCCCATGGAGGTGAGGTATGCAGAGTTGATGGAGCTCCAAGAGATCAGAAATCAGACATCCCAAGTAATGGAAAAGGATCAAGATTTGATCAAGAAGACCTTTGATAGAAAGGCCAAGGATAGATCTTCTCAAGTTGGAGATCTAGTGTTGAAATGGGATATGGACAGAGCAAAACCGGGAAGGCATTCAAAATTTGATGCCATTTAGAGTGGCCCATACGTGGTCACAAAGTGCAAGAACAACAATGCTTTCCAATTAGCCTCACTAGAGGGTGAAGAACTGCAGATTCCAGTCAATGGAATCTATCTCAAGCATTGCTTCTAGAGGAAATTTCACTACCTCTGTAAATATTAGATTAGATTTTCTTTCCTCCAAGTGCTTGTGCACATTGTTTTGCTATAGGTTAGTCTTGTTTTCCCTAAGTGCTTTGGCATAGCTTGCTGTCCATGGAGATGTTTAGCAGTCCTTGCCTTCATCAGGTGACATTCCATCTTCCTCCTTGCACATTCTGAGTCAATTAAGGTTCTAAACATAATATTTGATGACTCCATGCCCAATGGACTACTTCAGGTAATTGGTATCTTCTACCTAGTAGGCAGGTAACCCCACTGAGTCACCAATTGTTATCCAAATTCACCCCCCAGGGTTAATTTGATAACAATCATTAGAATTCTCAAGTCTCAGGAAAATGGATTGATTCAGGGGAAAAATCATGTTTCTAAGGTTCCCTCAGATTTTTTCTAACTCCCCTGGCCAAAGAAGGAAAGAGCAAGCTCTGAGAAAATGTGAAAAAGTTGCAGAAAACAAGCTTGGGCCAGAAAAAAATTGTGAAAATTGGCTAAGTCCTAGCCCTCGCAGCAGTCGGGACATGAGGGACATCAGAGCGTACGAATCAGCCGAAAGGCCGCCAAGCAGTCTACAGGGAAAAGGAACATCCGGGCCATCGGGACGCGTGGGACGTGGAAAGCCGGTTCGGCCAAAGGAGAAGAAAATTGACTAACTACTCTCAGACAAGTGGGACAAGAAGACACGAAGGAAACGAACCACCCGGATCAGACGAAAAGGAGAACTTTTACACTAAACATTTGGGACATTTGGGCTGTGAGGGCGCGAACCAGCCGAATCGGATGAATCGGAAGAATTTGTCCCAAACAGTCTGGAACAGTTGGAACAAATGTACGCGAAGGACGCGAACCGACCGGTTCGGCTGA
Organism: Taxus chinensis; assembly: GCA_019776745.2. NCBI lineage: Eukaryota > Viridiplantae > Streptophyta > Pinopsida > Cupressales > Taxaceae > Taxus > Taxus chinensis. The sequence continues at coordinate 379,378,524 of CM034151.1, forward strand.
AACGCGGAACTTCAACACTGGGACAGTTGGAACAAAGGGACGCATGGGACACGGATAGCCGAAGGAGCCGAAAGCCAATCAAGCAATGCCACGTGTCATCGGCTGAATGAGGAGCAAGGAAGCCCATTTCGGGTGGATTGGAAGTTTCTGTCCCAAATAGCACTGGGACATCTGGGACAAATGGACGCGGTGGACACGGAAAGCCGGCAGACCCAAATACCAATCAAATCACGACACGTGTCATGAGTTAGAAAGTATAGAAGCCAAAGGGTGAGGTTGCAAGCACTGACCCGAACCAATGAAATAGTGCCAACGTGTCCCAGCAAGGAAATTTCAAAGAAAAGCCTGCGGAAAGGTGGAGGAGAGAGAATTTCTCAGTCCAATCAAAGCCTGCCACGTGTCATCCAAGTGGCAGAGTGCGGGAAGAAAGTTCAAATATTTTCCCGTCGACCTATTTTTGCCTATTTCATGCCCTAAATCTTCAGATCCATCATATCTTTTCGATCTAGAGCTCGGATTAGCATGTTCTTTATATCAACGGAAAGATGTATGAAATTCTCTACATGATTCTGAGGATCAATCTTGCATTTTGGTGCAGTATGGAGAGAGAAAATTGAGAAATGCATCAGTGACACGTGGTAATAGCCAGAAGTAATGCTTCAACAACTAGCTTTAATGCAGCAGACAGTTCACCGTTTCTGTTAGACAGCCCACCGTTTTTCTAGGATCCGCCACTTCTGCCATAATGAGATGATTTTAAATGCGACCTAGAAGTGGTTGGGGCAGATTCTGGATTTCCTCTCTCTTCTCTCTTTCATTCTTTCTATATATTGTTAAGAGGGGCTTCTTAAAAAGGGGAACATTTTCTATTTTGCTCCTCCCTTCTTCTCCTATCAGGCGAATTTGTGGAGTTCGAACCTCTCATTTGAACTGTAATACGACTCTACCTCTTGGCACTCTGTAGTGTATTGTATCAATCTTTGGAGCAAGTAATACATGTCTGTGGATGATTCTCAACCCTCTCTGTGTTCATTTTGCATCCTCCTGGTCTTTCACTGCAAGTTTTGTTATCTGTGCATGATCTTATATCACATTTGAATGGTCTGTGTTTACTGGAAAGATAGGTGTTCTTCATTCCTCGGTGCATCACCATCTTTAGTTAGTTTCAATTTTTGCATTTCTATCCCTGGCCCCTGACAATTTAGAGTAGGATTAGGATCTGAACCTCTGTAGTTTTACAAAATATAGATCTAAATCAGAGGAGTTTGAGGAACCAGCCTCTAATCTAGAGATTCCTCTCTCAGTTTCACAAGTCCCCACACTTGGAGAGAGGTTTCCATGTTGTGCAATCACACTGGATGCTAGAGTGATCAACCTAGAAGCCTGATCTGCATCCAGGGGTGCTATGAGCCTGCAACAACACCTTCTTCCTATGAAGAGGTCAAAGATGAGCTGGTAGTATGGAATATTTTACATGATGGTGGTGTTACATCATTTATGGAAAGACTGTCTAGCCACTCTGTTCGAGTGACCAATAATGTGCTAGCAACCTAGAAGAAAGGAAGAGTCAAAGTGGGAAAGAATAAATATATTACTTCGATAGTCCATTATGATTGTGATGGGGATCCCTATGGAGGGAGAAATTTATTTTAAATTCTCACTTCAGGAGGATATGGATGAGTTCCTGTGTCTTGGTGAAAATCTAAGAATGTATCACTTAGGCTATGAATGGGACTTGCTTCCATAATCTTGGGATAGAGTTACTAAGCAATTGAGGAGGTACTTCATGCTAGAGCAATGCTATAAATTGAGCTATGGACCTCAAATTCTTCTTCTTGCACATCTTTGACATGATTGGAAGGTAAAATTTGTGGCTTTTCTATTTCAATTACTTGAGAAGTCCTTTAAAATGGCTAGAGGAAGGTCGCTTCCTCCACCAAGGCCTTTTTTAATTTCTCTTTAAAATGGAAACTTCCCAAAAAGAAATCTCATGCTTCCCCTCTAAGATAGGAAAGAAACGTCATGTCCCCCCTCCACTTCTGTAACTAGCTCCATCTTTCCATCACTATAGCCACTGCCTTTGTCTCCCTTCCGACTCTAATTCAGACATCTTGATCATTAGCCAGAGGAGTCTAGTGGTCTCCCCCTGCTCTTTTGCTCTTGTATCTCCATCACCTTCTTTGGTGGTTCTTAACCCTTCAGACCCCTCAGATCACTCTCCTAAGGTCTCTGAACTATTTTCAGACCCAACATCTACTTCCTCTCCACCTCTTGCCGACACCTCTATAGATTCTCCTCTCCTCTCCCCATACATTGTAATGGCTACAACCAACTCAACTCACCTGATCATGGAAGCATGTGTGGCTTCCCCCCCCCCCCCCCCCGCCTTTTTTGCATGGAAGTTAGCATGGACTTAGAAATTACTAATGTGTTATGGGATCTCTCCTTGGTTTATCCTATTTCTCATATGTCAGAGAAAATGGGCTCCCACACTGTAGCTGAGCATTTAGAGAAGATATCGCCTGACCCACATGAGGCCATTGAAGATTATGTTACTCTCAGTATCTTCTATCAAGGAATGGAAAAGTCACACAAACATGAACTGGATGAAAATCAAAGAAGATTTCCTGGAACACATTAAGTTAGTGGATGCGTTGGTTGAAGGAAGCCCTACTGGTGATGCTAAGAATGAAGGAACTACTCTCATGAATATCCAAAAAATATAGTTTGGCTTTATCTAGTTTGGGAATTTTTGGTTTTTTGTTTTTTTCTGCATACGGGATTGTTCTCTTCTTGTTTCATTATAATATCTTACCATGATGGATTTTTTTGTACAAGTATGGGGGTCATTTGGAAAAACCCACTTTTACTCTAATTCCAAACAGTTTTATGTTTTGGCATATCGTAGCCGTAGATAAGCTCCTATATCTCAATTTTTTTTCTTACATCCTTAAGATCACTATGATCCAAATATTATGTCTTGGTATAACCTAGTGGCTTCTCATATCACAATATCCTACTTTATTTTGATAAAAGCTAGCAACCACTAAGCTCCAAACATATATGGTGTGGCATAACATATCATTGCCTAATGTCAAAATATAATTATCTTACTAGTTAGGTGCTAGCAAAAACTAAGCTCATAATATTATATTGTGGTATTAACACCGGAAAATGTATAAACATATTCCTCTAATTTTTTAGATGTTGTTCAATATCTTAATTATGAATTATTAAACCCTAGTGATGAAATCTCTAAATAACATGTTGTGGAATAACCTAACGGTAGAGTAGCTCAAATCTTTCTTTTGTTTATTAAATTCTATTATCTTTTAAGCTTAAAATAATATATTGTTTAAGTATCCAGCTACCTCTAAGCTCAAACTATGTTGATTCAAATTTGCTAAATCCCAACGACCATTAAGATCAAAATAGTATGTTTTGGCGTAAGCCACCGGAAGATAAGATAATAGTATATTATTTCTTTTGTTTAAACCTAGTGGGCGTTAAGCTCCAAATATAATGTTGTGCCATATTGTAGTGGACGCTAAGCTCAAAATATCATTTAGTAACTTGTTAAATAATAACAACCACTAAGCTCGAAATAATATATTGTGGAAGTGCCCAGACTCCGCTCAATTTAAAATATGTTAATTAAATTTGTTTAATCCTATCGATTGTAAGCTCCCTATATTATGTCATTATTTAAACTAGCATCTTTTAAGTTCAAAATATCTTCATGTAATTTGTTAACTACTATAAAATATCGTAACTATGAATTATTGAAACCTTAAGAATATGATCTCCAAATAATATGTTATGGCATAAGCTAATGGCTGCTAAGCTCATAATATCTTAAACCACATATAGTCTCCAAATATTATGTTGTGGCATAACCTAGTGGGCACTAAGCTCAAAATATCTTAATTTGAAATATTAAATTCATACAAAAAATCCAACTAATTTATACTGGTCTTGATTTCTCTAAAGATCTCCAAAGTTAATGTCTTTGATTAACTTAGAGGTTGCTAAGCTCAAAACAACGTAATTTAATTTTTTAAAACTTAGTGAATTCAAATTTTACAATATGATTTGTTAGATTATGTTTAATAATAACCTAGAGGACATTGGACTACAAATGTCTTTCTTTTGTTTGTTAAATACTATTGACTTTTTAGGTTGAAATATTATATTATTAAGTACCTAGTGGTTGCTAAGCTTGATCTATGTTGATTAAAATTTGCTAAATCCGAGTAACCATGAAGATCCAAATATTATATTTTAGCGTAACCTACCAGCCGCTAAGCTTATAATTCCTTACTTTCTTTTTTTGACACCTAGAGACTGCTAAGATCCAAATATCATGTTGTGGCATAACCTAGTGGCCGCTAATTTCAAAATATCTTAATTTGATTTATTAAATCCTAACCATCGATAGGCTAAAAATATTGTGTGGTGGCATAACCTAGCGGGATCTAGGATCGAAATATCTTAATTTAAAATCTTAAAATCTTAAAATCATACAATAAAGTCAACTAATTTATACAAATCTTGATTGCTATACAATTCTCCAAAAATAATGTGGTTGATTAACTTAGAGGTCGATAAGCTAAAAAAAACTTACTTTAATTTATCAAAACATAGAGACTTATAATATATATATATATATATATATATATATATATAATATATATATATATATATATATATAATATATAATTATATATATATATTTTAAAAATAAATTATTCTGAGGCGTAACCTTTTTAGCAGTGACAAGAAGACATGGCATGTGCAGTTTTAATGGGAATTTATGACATCAATAGATTGCATTCATGTGATAGAAGGGATCAATTAATGGTTATACGCATGTGAGATGTAAGATGGTGTCAGGAATTTAAAATTTTTAATGGGAATCATGCTATTTTTTATTAGGAAATACAATTGATGATCTTTGGTACTCTCACACTTGTCTCTTTTCGTGTGTTGCATGGTGGTGGATTTATATCTCTGGGTTGGCTGGAAATTTCAATACCCCTTTCATCTTTTTGTTTTTGGTCGTTGTGATTTGTGTCTCATTGCAATGGTGACAATGGTGTTGGTGGTTTCTTGGGTAACATGGAGTATGGTCCTAGTAGAAAGAGGTAGAGAGCTTTAACAGAAAAGGATATTGGGGAATCATTTACTTCTTCGATAGATGGGAAAATCCGGAACACAACTATGTGGAATTGGCTTGAGAAGGTTTGGTCAATTACAAATCATTTCAAAGAAGAAGAGGATAGTGATATTTTTGAGAGCATGCACAAATTGATTTTTGATCTGAACCATTCTAAAGGGTGGAGGAACATTTTTGATATGGCGCAAGGGTTGAGTGTGGAAAACATATTGTCCAACTTGTTGGGGCAGTTTATCTTGCATAAGGAGCATGAGAAATTGGAAGAGCTTCTAGTTATCCTTTAGTATCATGTCCATACCTTGATGTAGGGGATGTAGGTAATTACACATGCTCTGAAGGTGGTTTCAGAAAATCAGGGTATAGAACTCTCTGCTGGTGCTAAAGTAAAAATTCCAGAATGCTGTGTCGATTCATACCCCTCCTTTGATCAGTGTAAAGGGGACTTATATGTTGATATCATTGGCGAGGTGAATCTGAGAGGAAGAAAAGACTAATCTTTCCTAGATGCAGTTGTCTTTAGTTTTTTATTAACGGATGGAATGGTTGTATGTATAATGAAGTGTATAGATATAGGAAGTATTTATGGGTGAATTATAGCTGATTACAAATCTTCCCCATTCATTTTGGCATATATTTAGTATGATAAGTTTCTTTTAATCATCATTAGAGTCCACTCCTGGAAGACTTATCATGGAATGGTTCTTCATGTACTATTTTTTGAAGACTTGTC